>OY731403.1:47474889-47496900 GCA_963425845.1 Sphenostylis stenocarpa
TTTGAAATAGATAATCATGTAATTGCGAAAATCTTTTAAAGATCAATTCACCCCCCTCTTGATCTCAGCCTACATTTCTAACACAAAAGATTTTATTTATATATATCATGAAATTTGTACAATGATTATATATATATATATATATATATATATATATATATATATATATATATACAATGATGTTCCTAAGGCGGTGGCGGGCTCGACTTGCGAGGTCGAAGACGACTCGGGAGGAGGAAACTGCCAGAGCATGTGTCTCTGAAATTCTTCCTGGATTCGGATCATGCCAAGCACATGCTTGTCGATCGTATCCAGGCTCTGAATCACTCCCTCCTGCCTCTGGCTGATGGTCTCCAGCCGCGTCTCGAAGACGTCCTGCCTCAGGGACATCTAGTCTAACTGCTGGCGAATGTCATCCATGTGATGGTGAACACCAAGAAAGTCATCCCCATACTGCTGTTGCTCGAACTCCAGGGGCATCGGGATCTCCTGTGAAGCACTTGTTGGATTTGATGAAGACATAAAGAGTTTATAGAGTTTAGTTTGTGGGTGTGTATGTGAATAGGTTATAGGTTTAGAATTTAATCTCTTGATTGATCAATAGATCTTGTGATAAGCGCCTTTAAATGATGCATCTCATTGAACTTATTTTACTGCATGAAAAACCAACTTTTAAGCATTAAAAGAACAAACTGAGTTTTTCAATCTGTTAAAAAGAAGTTTCAATCTGTTAAAATCACTTAAAATAGGAAATGTTCATATGTTGTCAAAATTTTAATTGATTGAATCGCAGAATCAACAGGTTAAAATGTTCTTAATGATTTTTTCCATATTAAAGGTTTCGCAATTTTAACCTGTTGAAATCAAGTTCAATTTGTTGAAACAGAGAGATGTTATTTTTCACTTTAAAGTATCACAGGATTTCAATCTGTTGAAATATATTTTAATCTGTTGAAACAGAGAGCTAACATTTTTCTTCTAACTGTTTCAATCCATTGAAAAATCGAAACAACCCATTGAATTAGTTTTTAAATGAAATCAATCTATTGAAACGTCATTTTAATCGATTGAAAAATATTCTGATCGATCACAACTCAATTCTGATCGATCATATCTGATTCTGATCGATCACAACTCAATTCTAATCGATCATATCTAGTTCTGATCGGTCATAAAACTATTCTGATCGGTCATCTGCTACTCCAAGTTATTTTAAAGTGATTGAATCTATCAATTTCTCTCTTTTACTCTATAAATACAGTTTTGATTTCTCTTTTGGAATAATAATTTGGAAAACATTTTGAAAGCAATCTTAGAGCTCTCATATTCGTGCCTTTCGTTGTGCATTCATAAAACTTTTCATATCATAAGGCGTTTAGATCAAGATTGTTGAAAGATCATCAAGAGAGAAAGTTCTGAGTTGGGGAAATTGCTTTTGGACTTTGATATTGTTAAAGCTGTAGTCTAGGTTTATTCTTTTCATATACTTGTACAAAGGTTAATTGTGTAGATTGGGTTTTGAATCTGCACTGGTTACAATAACTGGGTTTGGTTACTGGGTGGTTAATTCAAGAGTCTATCTTGTGGTGTTGTAAGATAGTTCTTGGGGTAGATTGGTGTATATCTACTGGTTTGTATTTTCACTTGGAATTAGTGGAACTTGGCAGATTTGTCAAGAACTGGATGTAGCTCTGGGAAAGAGTGAACCAGTATAAACTCTTGTGTTGAATTTCTACTTTCATCTCTTTTCAATTCTTGCTTATATTCTTGCTTTGTTTAAAACCAAATCTGCCTAATAAAAGATTGGATAAAGATTAACCATTCTTCCAAAAGAAAGAGTGTTTTTCGAAAAAGATTTCAAAAGTTCAATTCACCCCCCCTCTTGAACTCAACCATTAATTCTTACATCCTGCGACGCATCCAAATCCTGGAGGGCCACCTGGGACCCTTGCCTAATGAGCATGCCCATGCTGACGAGCATGGACCCCCTGATAAGTTAGGTCGCAAGGTGGAGGGAATGTCCTCCCCGTTGGCGCATCCCCATCTCTCGGCCAGCGGGGTAATGAGGGGAGTCATGAAGATGACTCCAACGGGGCGACTCTCGAAGTCCTTTAGAGCAGCGTCCCTGTAACATGCAGTGCAACACGAAGAGATCGGGCTGAGTGATCTTCCCCTGACTCTCCTTCCGTGCATGGATCGTCCCCGCCGACAACTTATGGCAGATGCGGAGAGGAGGACTGAGTGTCGACCCTTTCATCAAGGCCGGTAGAATCTATGACCCGGTGAGATCCTCCTATATCTCACCGGTTGTGCGGGCAACCAGCCGCTCACAGATGGCTCCCTGATATTTCGGCGTCAAGGTGTCCGCGGGCTGGTTGAAGCCCATGGTGACATTGAACTCATCCAACGTCATCGTCCGATAGGTCCCGTTCATGTAGTACGAGACCATCCTCGCCAGAGGGACACATGGGAATAGCATGGGCATGTCGATCATCATGACGGAGGCGAGGAACTCCATCACGATCTGTTTTTAGATGCGGGTCGGAGGGTCCTGGAGGAGAAAGTCCCACCTGATGCTATGGATGTAGCCTCGCACATCCTCTTCCCAACAGAACTCGGCCAGGATACCATAGTCTAAACGTAGCATGGGGTGCCAAGAGTAACCCCTAATGTGATCCAGCCTGGCCTAGTGTTGCAGTGTGAGTTGAGTAGGGTCTGGAGGAGCTTGTTGTGGGGAAGTGCTCGGGCCGGATCCCCGACCTCTCTTTCAGGGCCTGGAAGATTCTCCTTGTTACATTTTGGTCAAAGACACTCAAAGATGTATGAGAATGTATGAGAGGATGTAGGAATGAAGTGCTTTAAAACTGACCCAAAAGCCCCTTTATATAGAAAATTTTATTTTTGGTCGGGATCATCGTCTGGGATTCGGGATGGCGGTCTCGAATTTTTGTAGTTCAGGACCGCTGTCTGGAATATTGAGACAGCGGTCTCACCCTTTGCGATGTGGTGAGATGGCCGTCTCGCCAAACGAGAAGGCGGTCTCGCCTTTAGCAAATGGTGAGACGACGGTCTCGATTTTAGCAAATGATGAGACGATGGTCTAGCCATTGATGGATGGCGAGACGGTGGTCTCGCCAAACGAGACGGTCATCTGAGCCTTTCGAAGGGATCTTTTTTTTTGGGAAAATATAGGACCTTGTTCAAAAACATCTATGCATGCAATGTTTTCATGTTATGTGTCCTATAATGCTATTTCGTTGATTTTTCAGAAGGATTAACTGGTGTGTCTTTTGAAGATGAGGTCCTTCTGATGTCATTTTCTAGCTGTACTTGTTTGTACCATTCCGGACTTAATATGACCAAAGAATAATTGTTGGTTGAGGAGCAAACTTGCCATGTCGGTGCATTTTTTCCTTCCTCTTGAGGTTTCAATTCTCTTGTTGATTATATGCCTCCATATTCCCCCACTAATTATCAGAATGTTATGATAAAGGTCAAGAGAAGAGAAGAGGATAATTTATTCAAAGGCTTGTGTGTTTAGACGGTTGAGTTTTACTTTTTATTCAAAAGGGGTTTTGTAAGAATGGCTGACCAAGGTTGGTCAAAGTGTTTAAGCTGATGTTAAACAAACGTCTTGCTTTGAGGATTTGCATCTTAGCCAATTTCTATTGCTTTCTATGGCTGATTGACTTCCCCAGACTGCCCTTTGGGTTTTTAGACTAGGATACTGTGTTTTTGCCCTAACTTTTGTCTAGGTTTCCTTTTTTTCTTGTTTTGGGAATCCTAGCGGACCTTATTTTGTAACCCTAACTTCTACCTAGGCTACCCTTTATGGTTGTTCGGGTTTCCTAGTAGGTCAACCCTAATTTTTGTGTAGCCCCTTTGGTGGGTTTCCTACCAGGTAATTTGCCCTCTTTTTTTTTGGCCTTTGACTTCTATGGGCTTCTTTTTTTTACACAATATTGGCGAAACACAGTTTTATTATGATGAGGTAAAACCTTATTCTGTGTTTCTAGTCAATCAATTTGATTATTTTTGCAATGGCGTGTTTTAATTATTTCGACGCACTTTGAAAACGTTTGCTTAAACATGGTTATTATGAGGTCTAGTTATGAATAGCAATAAGAGAAGAAAATGGTAAGAAATGTATTATTTATTAATTAATAGGGGAATATGTGTCCAAAAGATGCCCTGGGGTTGGGCTAGCCCCGAGGGATAATGTCTAACAATCATTGGGTTTACATCCCTTAAGAAAAGAAAAAGAACTCCTAATGACTAGAGTTGTTCTTGACGCTTGTATCCCTTCGCTTCGGAAGATCTGCTTGAGTGTGCGGAGGGAGACTTCCCTCTTCTTCTTTCTGCTCGGCCCTTTGTAGGGTCATATCCTAGGCCATGCTTTAAAGGATTATCCTTAAATTTCGGGGGCTCCTTTATTCCTTGGGAGTCTGCCCCGAGCCCTTGGCCAGGATGGTAACCATACTTCATCATCATACGGGCTACCTTCGTATTACCGGGAAGTCTTTCTACATTGGCAATTTCAAGTGCTTGAAAAGATGTTTCAAGGGCCTCTTCAGCCGCATCCACATAGGGTTGAGTAGATGGTCCACTAATCAGGATATCATCTTCAGCTTGGACCATGACCAATTTGTCATCTACTATGAACTTGACTTTCTAGTGGAGCGTTGAAGGTACTGTCTTAGCGTCATGAATCCAAGGTCTGCCAATGAGACAACTGGATGCTGGAGTAATGTCCATCACATGGAAATCGACGTTGAAGATAGTGGGTCTAACTTGGATTGGTAGATTGATTTCCCCCACTACTTCTCGTTTGGATCCGTCGAAGGCTCGAAGGATAGTGCTGCTTGGGCGCATGCGGGTTCATTGAATGGTCAACTTGTCAAGTGTGCACTTGGGCATCATGTTCAAGGATGACCCGTTATCCACAAGAACTTTGGCAATGAGATATTCCTTGCATTTGATGGAAATATGCAAGGGCTTGTTATGGCTCAACCCCTCTGGACGGAGTTCTTCATTTGTGAAGGTAAGGTTATTGCTAGCTGTGATGTAACCGACGATCCTCTCAACTTTTTCTTGAGATATTGTATGAGGTACGTGCGCTTCGCTCAAGACCTTCATCAGGGTGTTTCTGTGCGGTTCCGAATTCATCATTAGAGATAAAAAAGTTATCTTTGCAGGTGTATGATTGAGTTGGTTGATGATGGAATACTCGCTTTGCCTTATGAACTGGAGTAATTCATCTGTCTCCTTCTTGGATTCTTTATTTTCCTTTTCTTCGGTCTGTTTATTGTAAGAATTAATGGTTGAGTTCAACAGGGGGGTGAATTGAACTTTATAAAACTTTTTCGAAAAACACACTTTCCTTTGGAAGAATGATTAATCTTTATTCAATTCTTCTATAGGTAGATTTGATTTTAATTACAGCAAGAATATGAACAAGAAATAAAGGAGATGAAAGCAGAAAATCAACACAAAAGTTTATACTGGTTCACTCTTTACCAGAGCTACATCCAGTTCTTGACAAATCTGCCAAGTTCCACTAATTCCAAGTGAAAATTACAACCAGTAGATATACACCAATCTACCCCAAGAACTATCTCACAAACCCACAAGATAGACTCTTGAAAACCTCCCAGTAACCAAATCCAGTTACTGTAACCAGTGTAGATCCAACACCCAATCTACACAATCACACTTTATACAAGAATATGAAAAGAAAAAACCTGGACTGCAGCTTTAACAGTATAGATGTCCAGAAGCAATTCTAACTCAGAACTTTCTCTCTTTGATGAACAACAATCTTGATCAAAGCACCTTATGATATGAAAAGTTTTTGAATGCACAGAGAAAGTCACGGATATGATAGCTCTAAGATTTCTTTCAAATGTTTTCTCAAATTGTATATTTCAAAAGATAGATCAAACCTGTATTTATAGAATAAAAGAAGGAACCAGAATGTTTAAACTGATAAAAACTGATTCATATTTGCAAATGATCGACCAGAATAATAGTATGACAGGTTAGAATAAGTTATGATCGATTAGAATAGCATTATGACCGATTAGAACTAGTTATGATCGATCAGAATCATATTATGATCGATCAGAATACTTTTCAATCGATTAAAATGATATTTCAATCGATTGATTTTATTTAAAACTTCATTCAATCGATTAATTCGTGTTTTCAATGGATTGAATTATCTTAGAAAAAAATGATAGCTCTCTGTTTTAACAGATTAAAAAACATTTCAACAGATTGAAATCCTATGAACTCTTAGACTGAAAGAAATGGTTTCTCTATTTCAACAGATTAAAAAACATTTCAACAGATTGAAAATGCGAAACCTTTAATATTTGAAAAAATCATTAAGAACATTTTTAACCTGTTGATTCTGCGATTCAACCAATTGATATTTCGTTTGCAAATCCACACTTCTTATGTTAAGTGATTTTAACAGATTGAAAACTCTTTTTCAACAGATTGAAACACTTAGTTTGTTCTTTTAATGCTTAAAGGTTAGTTTTTCATGCAGAAAAATGAGTTCAATGAGATGCATCATTTCAAGGCGCTTATCACAAGATCTATTTGCCTATCAAGAGATTAAGTTATAAACTTCTAACCTATTCATCTACACACCCACAAACTAAACTATGTCCACTCAATATGTCTTCATCAAATCCAACAAGTGCTTCAATCTCCCCCTATTTGATGGAGACAAATAACCGCTGCACCTGCACAAGTAATAATAGAACAGAGACATATATGATTTTGTGGTGTGTGTGTAGTGACGATTATAAGCAAACACTTCTCCCCTATTTGACTTCATCAAATAAAGTGTTTAGTTACGAGTCCAACAGGTACCACGTAGGTACCCAAAAAAACAAGGAAAAGAAACAGGAGAACAAAACACATAAAAAACAAGACTTCAATCATCACCATTCTAGGGACCACTGATTGAATTGAAGATCACCAATTCGTTGAAAATATCTTCCAGTTGATTGTCAATGTGTTGAAATCGGCAATGAAATCTTCATCCAGACGGTCGTTGGCGAGCTCTCGAGCATATGTCATCTCCATGTGCCTCCTTTGATTGGTTTGCAGTTCATTCATCCGATGCAGGCATAGTCCTTTTGAACTGTGAGAGAGGCGTGCCACGGTCGGGTTGTGGAATATACGAATCATTTCCAATGGAGATTGTTCTTCCCTGACATCTTCCATCGGGTCTGTTGATCTTGCTGCAGCAGCACTCGGGACACCAATATCATCATCTTCCTCTTGTTCTTCTTCTTCAATTTCTTCTTCTCTTCCAGCTTCTTCTTTTGAGATCCATTCACCGTCAATTTTGATGAATCCCATTTTATGAAGGACAAAGTTGTTAACTTCATTTGTGGGGCGAACAGTTTCAGCTAATTCTCCTTCCAAATCAACACCGAAATGAGTTAAAAATTTAGAAATCAATATTGCATAAGGATACCTAAAATCACTTAGCCTTTTCGCTTTGATCATATGATCCTTGATGACAAAAACCCAGTTCACTCTTATTTTGTGGTGAATACAATACATCAGTACCAAATCTCCTTCATTTAGTACTGCATGATTGCTCCCCCTGGGAGTAAGCTGCCAGGCCACTATGAATGCAAGGATCCTTTCTTCAAGCTTCAACTTTCCAGTGTTGAAGGAACTCACGGAGTCCCTCTTATTTCGTAAACAAGAGCGAAAATACTGAACTTTGTTAAATTCTTCCACATCAGCGGTATACCCTTTGGTAACTTTTACTCCTTCATCTTTGAGACCAGCAACGTCTTTCCAGACAGTGGGAGTAATCTCTATTTCCACTCCTTTGACTTGAGTTTTTAGAGTAGACCCTTCAAATGACAGGTTAGTGAAGAAGACTTTAATAAGGTCAGGATAAATCCTACCATTGAGTTCAAGGAGCTTCTGAAGTTTCTGATGTTGTAGCAGTTTCCGAACACCTTTGAACCCTTCAGCGTCCAACCATGAAAATTTTAGAATCTTGGGTATATTGATTTGTTTCCTGCTCATTTCATGAATGAACAAATCCATCTTCTCTTGGTTCCCATTGAACCAGGATTCAATGCGGCCTCCTACAGATGTTTCTTGCACAGCAACAGAGGATTCTCCTTTGCTGAACTTCTTCCTTCTTGAATTGGTGCGCTTGGACATGCTTGCTTGTGAGATGAAACAGAAAAAATAGAGAAGAGAGAATGTTTTCAAGAAGAAGTATAAACTTTTCAAACAACTATTGTATGCTAAGATGAAATGAGAACACTCGGTCCCTTCAACTTCTTTGAATAGACAATTTTGTCTTTAATGATTTACTGTTGTTCTGCTTCAGTGCAGGGATGGTAAAGGTGGAGAGAGAGAATTGTTACTGTGCAACTTAATTACCCTCACATCTGATATCCAATCACATTCATTCAGCTTTTATTGGATAACTTTGATATTTAAGAGAGTAGCTGAAGCTGATCCCAGTTGTAAATGCACTCAGCATAATTTGCAGTAATTGATTAGGGGCAACACATACACTACTAACCCTAGGAAAAAATTAACCAATTGATTTTTCATGAAATTAATTGATTTTTCAATTTCTGATATAGATGCAGATTATCAGGGGTAAAATAAATCAATTGAATCAAAGATTTAATCGATTGTTTTTGTGAAAGAAAAACATGCAGAGTATCAAAAATGAAATAAATCGATTGAATCGAAGATTTAATCGATTGATTTACAAGAGAAAAATATGCAGAGCTACAAGGTTATTGAAATAAATCGATTAAAAGCTTATTTAATCGATTGAACTGGTAACATATCATGAACAGAGATTGAGAATCAGGAAATCAACAGATTATTTCGAAATTTCAATCGATTAAAACACATAATTTCAAGATTTTTAGACAATTTTAATCGATTGAGCATGTTATCAACCTGTTAAAAAAACACATAATCACAATAAAGAATCAATTATTCAATACTAGATATATCCAGAATTCCTAATTCAGTTCTAAGCATATTAAGTCTATCTCTAGGAAGTGGTTTAGTGAATAAGTCAGCTAACTGTTTCTCAGTTTCAATGAATAAAATTTCACAATCATCCCTAGATACATGTTCTCTAATAAAGTGATGTCTAATTTCAATATGCTTAGTTCTAGAGTGTTGAATAGGATTCTTAGTTAGATTTATTACACTAGTATTATCACAAACCAGATGTACCGTGTTAAGAGCCACTCCATAATCTTTCAGTTGTTGTTTAAGATAGATACTCTCGAGCACAACAACTCCCGGATGCAATGTATTCGAGCTTCTGCAGGTTGAAAGAGCAACACATGCTTGCTTTTTGCTGTGCCACGATATGAGACTCGCTTCCCAGTAAATGACATGTACCAGAGGTACTTTTCCCGTCCAATCTACATCCTGCAAAGTCGAAATCGGAAAATCCAACAAGTTTAAGAGATGCACCTTCAGGATACCATAGTCCGACATTAATGGTTCCTTTAAGGTACTTGAGAATCCTTTTAGCAGCGGTAAGATTAGATTCCTTTGGATTTGCCTCGAAATCTAGCACAAAGGCACACACTGAACATAATGTCAGGCCTACTAGCAGATCAGATATAGCGAGAGAACCAATCAAACCTCTATATTTAGTTTGATCAACAGATTTCCCTTTTTCATCTAAATCTAGACAGCGAGTTAGTAGACATGGGTGTAGAGGATTCTTTGCAATTGTGCATATCAAATTTCTTCAACAACTCACTACAGTATTTAGATTGACTTAGACAAATGCCATTTCTTAATTGCTTAACCTGGAGACCAAGGAAGAAATTTAATTCTCCCATCATAGACATCTCAAATTCACTTTGCATTTCCTTAAAAAACTTATTACACAAGGCATTATTAGTAGAACCGAAAATGATATCATCAACATACACCTGCACTGGAATAATGTCGGTTCCAGATTTCTTAATGAATAAGGTTTTATCAACTTCACCTTGTTTGTATCCTTGATCAATTAAGAAGTTACTTAGCCTCTCATACCATTGTCTAGGAGCTTGCTTTAAACCATAAAGAGCCTTTTTTAATTTGTAGACATGGTCAGGATGCTTGTGATTTTCAAAACCAGGAGGTTGAGAAACATAAACTTCTTCATTGATGAGTCCATTTAGAAAGGCACTCTTGACATCCATCTGTAGTAATCTGAAACCACTAATACAAGCATAAGCTAATAATAGTCTAACAGCTTCAAGTCTAGCTACAGATGCAAAGGTTTCATCAAAATCAATTCCTTCCTGTTGGTTATATCCTTTGGCTACCAATCTAGCTTTATTTCTAGTGATAATGCCGTGTTCATCTAGCTTATTTTTGAATACCCACTTAGTACCAATTACATTGATATCTTTGGTTTTAGGAACTAATTCCCACATGTTATTTCTTTCAAACTGATTAAGCTCATCATGCATAGCACTAACCCAGTATTCATCATTTAATGCATCCTTAACAGTTTTAGGTTCAATTTGTGAAATGAATGCCATATGATTGCAGAATTGATTAAGAGAATGTCTAGTGGATACTCCCTTATTGATTTGCCCAATAACATTGTCTAGAGAAAGATCTCTTGGGACAATCCATTCTTTAGGAAGCTCATCCAGGATATCTTCTTCCTGTTCTTCAATAATTCTTGGTGGATCAGCTTTTGCAGGATCAATTGATTGATCACCTTCTTCGATAGTATGTTGATCTGAGCCACTGGGATGTTTTAACTGATAAGAATTATCAGTTAAATCATCATCATCTGCAGTACCTGTTGTTTTATTCTGCAACACTCGAGGAGACTCATTAAAAACAACATGTACTGATTCTTCAACAGATTTCAGTCTTAAATTGTAGACTCTATATGCATGGCCGTTAGTAGAGTAGCCAAGAAAGATTCCTTTGTCAGATTTTTCATCAAACTTGCCAATATTTTCTTTCCCATTGTTTAAAACAAAACATGTACATCCAAAAATCCTGAAATAGTTTATGTTGGGTTTTCTTCCTTTGTACAGTTCATATGGGGTTTTCTTAAGTATGGGTCTAATCAAGACTCTATTCAAAACATGACAAGCAGTGTTTACCGCATCTGCCCAAAAGTATTTAGGTAAAGAAATTTCACAAAGCATTGTTCTAGCAAGTTCCACAATGGATCTGTTCTTTCTTTCCACAACACCATTCTGTTGAGGAGTTCTTGGAGCAGAAAAATTGTGTTTTATGCCATACTTTTCACAGAATAATTCAAACTTTTCATTTACAAATTCTCCACCATTGTCACTTTGAATAGATGTAATGAAATAACCTTTTTCATTATGTAAGACCTTGGCAAGCTTTTTAAAAGATTTGTAAGAATCAGATTTGACTTTTAGAAAGATAGTCCAAGTAAATCTGGAAAAGTCATCAACAATTACCATGATATAGAGATTACCACCTAGGCTTTTATTTCTTGAAGGACCAACCAAATCCATGTGAAGTAGTTCCAAAGGTCTAGAAGTAGAAACAATGTTTTTGTTTGAAAAGGATTTTCTAGTTTGTTTACCTTTTAGACAAGCTTCACAGATTTTGTCTTTCGAAATTCGAAGCATAGGTAGCCCATAGACTAATTCTTTAGAAATCAGTTTATCCAGATGATTAAAATGAATATGTGCAAGCCTTCTATGCCATAACCAAGATTCTTCTTCTTTAGTAAGAAGACAACTTTGAGATGAGATAGAATGCTTGATATCTAACATGTAAATGTTATTTAACCTCTTACCTACCAACATTACCATGTCAGACTTTGGCTCACAGATTAGGCATTTTTCTGGTTTGAAGATAACCTTGTGACCTAGATCACATAACTGGCTTATGCTGATTAAGTTGTGCTTGAGACCTTCAACAAGAAGAACATTGTGAATGGTCACGGATTCACCATCTCCTATATCTCCAGAACCTAGAATTCTTCCCTTGTTGTTGTCTCCATATGTCACGTGACCTCCATTCTTCAGTCTCAGTTTGTGGAATTTTGAAATATCACCTATCATGTGCCTTGAGCATCCACTGTCCAGGTACCAAAGGGACTCTTGTTGCTATTCCTGAAAGATCAAGCATCAAGTATTTGGTACCCTTAAATATTTTGGGTCCTTAGGAGTCAAATTTTCTGTTTAACATGTTTTGGAACCCATCTCCTTCTACCTTGCGGCACAAAATATTTTCTAGCATGACAGAATTTTACAGTATGTCCTTTTTTCATGCAGTAATGACAAGATGAGAAAGGGGATGTTGTTTCTTTTCTGAAAGAAAAGAAGTTCAAATACTTTTTAGTTTTCACCCCAACCTTAGGTTTGTACCTGATTCCAGTATGTTCAAAAACACAGTTTTGAGACCCAAGAAGTGTATCTAAATTTTCTTTACCTTGAGTAAACTTAGACAAAGTTTTAATCAAGTAATCAACCTTATTCTGTAGAAGGATACACTTTTCACAATTATTGTTAGCAGCAGCATTATCAGCAGATGAATAGATTATTTCAAGATGTTCCATATCCTGTTTTGCTTTCTAATAACTCTTTTCCGGAATTTTAACCCTATTTTCTAACCAGTTATTTAGTCCTTTTAACCAATTATTTATATGAGATAAATTCTTGGCTTCATTATGCATTTCATTGAAAGCATTTAGTAATGTGCTTGTAATTCATTTCATTTTCTGTGGGAGTTGAACTTACATGCGATGAAGAGGATTCACGACCGACCATCAAACATAGGTTCACCTCTTCATCTTTAGATGCGAAGCTGGAGGATGAATCATTGTCTTGCCAAGCTATGTAGGCCTTTTTCCCTTTGTACTTTGACTCTTTCTTGTTCCGATTCTTGGTTTTTCCGGACATTCACTCCTTATGTGTCCCCGCTTACCACAAGAATAACAAGTAACGATATTTTGAATAGATTCAGTTCTTTTATCGGTGTACCTTTTAACTTGGCCAGTTCTGCTTCTTCCTTCTAAGAAATTTCCCAAACTTCTTAACCAACAGAGTCGATTCTCATATTCATCTTCTTCAGACTCACTATTTTCTTCAATCGTCTTAAGAACAATGTTTTCGCTTTTCTTCTCTGCATTTTCTTGTTCTTTGAACCGATTGATTTCCAACTCATGTTCCCTTAACTTACCAAATAGTGAAGCAGTAGTCATTTCAGTTAAGTCTCTTGATTCCGATATAGTCTGTCACCTTTGGTTGCCAAGTTCTGTCCAAACATTTCAAGATTTTGATGTTCAACTCTTCCTTGTCAAAAGTATTTCCTAGCCCAATTAGATGATTGACTATATGCGTGAATCTTTTCTGTACATCTGCAATTGTTTCTCCTTGCTGCATTTTAAAAAACTCAGAGTCTCTAATTAATTCATGCTTTCTTGCCCTTTTCACTTCAGATGTACCCTCATGAGTGACCTCTAGAATTTCCCACATTTCTTTTGCAGAGGCACATTGAGACACCCTGAAAAACTCATCAAGATGTAAAGTGGAGGTAATAATATTTTTAGCAGTATAATCATATTGGACTCTCCTATTTTCTGCATCAGTTAATTCAGCCCAATTTTTCTCATCAATTTTACCGTCCACTGTATGAGTTGGTTTGAAAGGCCCATTAACAATTGTTTCCCAAATACCTCTATCAAGAGATTCAATAAAGATTTTCATTCTAACCTTCCAGAAAGAATAATTCACACCAAAAAAAAGAGGAGGCCTGTTTATGGAGGCTCCTTCCGAAAAATTCATCTTTCCCTCAGCCATTCTTGGACCAAATTTTTGAGTAACTTACAAGAACCAGCTCTGGTACCAATTGTAAGAATTAATGGTTGAGTTCAAGAGGGGGGGTGAATTGAACTTTATAAAACTTTTTCGAAAAACACACTTTCCTTTGGAAGAATGATTAATCTTTATTCAATTCTTCTATAGGTAGATTTGATTTTAATTACAACAAGAATATGAACAAGAAATAAAGGAGATGAAAGCAGAAAATCAACACAAAAGTTTATAATGGTTCACTCTTTACCAGAGCTACATCCAGTTCTTGACAAATCTGCCAAGTTCCACTAATTCCAAGTGAAAATTACAACCAGTAGATATACACCAATCTACCCCAAGAACTATCTCACAAACCCACAAGATAGACTCTTGAAAACCTCCCAGTAACCAAATCCGAGTCATCGTAACCAGTGTAGATCCAACACCCAATCTACACAATCACACTTTATACAAGAATATGAAAAGAAAAAACCTGGATCTGCAGCTTTAACAAGTATAGATGTCCGAAGCAATTCTAACTTCAGAACTTTCTCTCTTTGATGAACAACAATCTTGATCAAAGCACCTTATGATATGAAAAGTTTTTGAATGCACGAGAGAAAGTCACGGATATGATAGCTCTAAGATTGCTTTCAAATGTTTTCTCAAATTGTATATTTCAAAAGATAGATCAAACCTGTATTTATAGAATAAAAGAAGGAACCAAAATGTTTAAACTGATAAAAACTGATTCAGATTTGTAAATGATCGACCAGAATAATAGTATGACAGGTTAGAATCAGTTATGATCGATTAGAATAGCATTATGACCGATTAGAACTAGTTATGATCGATCAGAATCATATTATGATCGATCAGAATACTTTTCAATCGATTAAAACGATATTTCAATCGATTGATTTTATTTAAAACTTCATTCAATCGATTAATTTGTTTTTTCAATGGATTGAATTAGCTTAGAAAAAAATGATAGCTCTCTGTTTTAACAGATTAAAAAACATTTCAACAGATTGAAATCCTATGAACTCTTAGACTGAAAGAAATGGTTTCTCTGTTTCAACAGATTAAAAAACATTTCAATAGATTGAAAATGCGAAACCTTTAATATTTGAAAAAATCATTAAGAACATTTTTAACCTGTTGATTCTGCGATTCAACCAATTGATATTTCGTCTGCAAATCCACACTTCTTATGTTAAGTGATTTTAACAGATTGAAAACTCTTTTTCAACAGATTGAAAACTCTTTTTCAACAGATTGAAAAACTTAGTTTGTTCTTTTAATGCTTAAAGGTTAGTTTTTCATGCAGAAAAATGAGTTCAATGAGATGCATCATTTCAAGGCGCTTATCACAAGATCTATTTGCCTATCAAGAGATTAAGTTATAAACTTCTAACCTATTCATCTACACACCCACAAACTAAACTATGTCCACTCAATATGTCTTCATCAAATCCAACAAGTGCTTCATTTATTTTTCCCTTTATTTGAGTCATAGCGGAAATAACGATGCACAAATAATCGCAAAGGCGTCCTTACCCCCTCTTCCTTATTGACTTTGATAACCAACGACAAAGGCTTATTGTCCTCTTGGGGTGAATTGACCGTTGGGGAGAGCTTGATTACAAACGGTTTTCTCTCCATCCTTCTGATTGTGGAAGACACATCAGTTAATCCTTCCTTTTTATTATCCTATTAAAAGTGAAGGAGGGATAATCGAGTATGCAAATGAATGAAATGCATGCAAGTAGACAATTTTTGAATAAAAGGAAATTTTATTTATTTAAAGAAAGTGTACATTCCCCTACACCATGCTACAAAGAACTTTTTGACAGAAACGAAAAGCCTAAAGAAACCCACAGGCGGGTTCTGATTTCTATGTAATTCCTCTTCGACTTCCCGTACATGATGAGCGAGTGTTTCGGTCTGCTGCTGGACTGCCTGACTCATATCTTCGTTATACTTCTGAGCTTCTTTGATCTTTTCCTCTTGATGGACGACCAAGGCTTGTAAATTGTTGAGTCTCTCAAGGGCTCGGTCTCTTTCTTGTAGAACTTGGTCATACTAAGCTAACCCGTCTCTTTCTTTGCAGCATAACTCAGTAAGGCTTCTATTAAGTCTCTAGGTAGTCTCCCATCCTTGACGTATCTCAGACTGAGTCCTTGTTAGATCTTGTAGCATTCCCTTGATCGTCTGAGCCTGTTTTACACATTCGACCTCAAGGTCTGCTGATTTGGCGGTTATTTTTTGAAGTTGATTATCCAAGTTTAATCTGGCAACTATGGATGCTTGGATAATCCGCTCATTGGAATCAACGCATTGGTCCTTGAGGCGCTCTATCTCTTGATCTTTCTTCTTGCACTGCCTTTGTAGACTTCCATAGTGAGGATAAACTCTTGCTCTTTTTCCTCAAGGGCCCTCATCTGGGCTCCCATGATTTCTATCCTCTGGGTCAAGGCATCGACTTGTCTTTGGAGCTCTCCACTGGTTGAAGGCACAATAGGTGGGGCGGATGGTTTTGACATCCCTCTGTTTCTCCTCCATTCCTCGTAGTCACTGGAGACAACTACTCGAGCTTTGCCTAGCTCTCTATCTCCCATGAAGATTGGTTTCTCCCATGCTCTTCGTACAACAAGTGAGTTTGCAACAGTGCATGGGTCTCCGAAGAAACACAATCCTCCGAGCTCTTCCCGTGATAATGCGGTTTGGATCCTCATGAGTTGTCTCATAGCCACTTTTGGAGAATAAGTAATGCAACCTCTGAGACCTACTAACGGTACGCTCAGATAATCCCCATATCTGATGAGGATTGGGCCAGGTCAGAACCAAGGGCATGCCCACGATAAGCGGTTGGCGTCCCATTGTTCCAACTCGACCTTCCACTCCATGGTTAGGCGTCGGTGGAGAAGGATTCTTGAGAAGCTCTTCAAAGGGTCGGGGAACATCCCCATGTGACTAGACACGTAGAAATGCATGATACCCCACACGAATAGCAGTGAAGAGCAACATCTGAGTATTCTTCCTTACTTTTGGTGACAGAATTCGACCAAAAGCAAGGTGTCGGCAAGAAGTGTAGGCAAGGGACTCTTCGAGTGAACGTCCCAGGTGAAGAAGGCATCCATGATGGCTTGATCCATTATCTCGAGGTGAAAGGGAAACAACATAGTCCCAAACACGATAAGAGCCAGGGTTTTGTTAAAAGCGAACCAGTCTGCCCTTTCAGCCAAAGAGGACAAACGGTCTTCTAACATTGCGATTCTCCAACCCTAGATATTCCCTTTTGCTATAAGGGCAGTCTGCTGAGGTGGCAATTGGATGATGGTAGCGACTTTGGCTGCAGGAATATATGCTTCGTGGCAAATATGGATGCCAGCTGGCTTGGGCCATCTCAACATAATCTCATACTCCTCCAAAGTGGGCACCATATCAAATTGCAGAAATTCAAAGCAATGCAGACTAGAGTTCCAAAAGTGAACCAAGATCCTGATAAAAATAGGGTCGACACAAATCTTCAATAAGTCGAGGATCCGTCCATAGAATTTTTCAAAGTCAGAGCGGACCTCTGGTGGCATTAATGCGCAGAGCCGTTCTATCTTCTCCACATGGTATCAGGGAATATCCACTTTCTTCAACTTTCTACTAGCCCCCTCCATTTTCTAGAAAACAAAAATTCATGCTTTGAATATGATGTTAATGCAGGAATGCATGTAAGTGTTTATTTTTCCTAAATATTATCATGTTTTATTTTCTACATGATGCATGATAGTGTTTGTTTTTTCTTTGTATTTTTTCAAAAGATAAATTATCTATATGGATGTTCATGAGTTTAATGTTTATGAACAGGGTCCCATTTTTTTATTTATAGGATTTATTTGGTTTATTTGGTTTTTATTTGTTTTTATAACCTTTTATCTCTTCTGTCGGACTGCGGGTTTACAAAGAAATTGAAACCATGCTAGCTAAAAGGCAGACTATCCGAGATAAAAATGAGGTTTTCAAAAGGTTCGAGGAGTTGTCACCAATGTTTTTACCAGAAACATTGGGAAAGGAAGAAAAAGAAGGCAGTGGTTTTTTAAGAAAAACCAACTTTGGTCATTACAACCAGAGTTATGTAAGGGAGTCAGTTACATGTACGGAAGGTATTAGCTTCCCTACAACGCCTCTTTCGGGTTCCCTATGATGGAACGTTTTTATAAAGAAATAATAACTCTAAATTGCGCTTTTACCCTTATTTATTTATTGCAGAAATTAAATTATTGACTACATGACCCTAAATGATTAATGCACAACAATACTATCTAAAAAGCAGTAAAGTAGAGAAGGGAGTATATAGGAACCTTCGAAGCAAGCTTTTATATTAAATTCTTTGAAAGAGGATGCTTTTTGGCAATCCCCACGCTCTACAATGATGATCGTTCTTCCTTGCAACACTATAGAATGCTTTCTAAGAACTCTAAGAAACTCTGGAAATGCTTCAGAGGGGTCCTAGGAGAGTAATTTGAAGATTTTACAGAAGGAAAAGTGGTAGAATGGTGTGAAAAGAGTGAGAAAGCCCCCCCCTTTTATAGGAATTCGCACTCGTCGAGGTTGGGACCACCGTCTTGCCCGACAAGGTTGGGATTGCCGTCTCACCAAATGGGAAGGCGGTCTCGCCACATGAGATGGCGGTCTTGCCATTGACGAGTGGCGAGCCGACGGTCTCGCCAAACGAGACGACGGTCTCACCCTTAGCCAATGGCGAGACGATGGTCTCGCTAAACGAGACTGCGATCTCGGCCCTTTAGGTGGAATTTTTTATTTTTCGCATACAAAAAGCCTTCTTATTCTAGTATGGGGCCTATTGATAAATTCTAGGGACCTTTTAGGCATTGCCCATCTTCGAACGGATTGTGGTTTGAAATCTCTCTATTGCTTGCGGCCTCTAATCTGTTGAGCGCACGGGAATCTGCTGAGCGAAAATTTAGGTGAATTAGAAATTTGACTTTTAAAAAGAGTGTCATTCTCTCTGCAACCGTAGGTTTTCTCATTTCTCCCTTTCTCTCAAAAATTTCCTTACCTTCAAGCTTGACTTTGAGGGAGAAATCTTGATTTTCTTGAGGAGCTCCAAGAGGTAAGTTTGTTTATCTCAATCTCCTCTACATTTCTACGGTTTTATTTTTCAAAATGGTGCATTTTCTATTTTCTCCTCACTTGATTGAGCTTGAATGGGTGTATCAAGAGTGTTATTGTAGGTTTTACACCTAGGATACTAGAATAATGCTTAGACTTGAGGATTAGAAGTGGTTGAGCTAAAAACTTTAAGAACCCTAATTCGTAGGTACTGTTCATCGAATTTATGGGACTTGTGTGAACAGAATTATGACTTTGTATCTTCATGAAAGTTGTTGCCCTTTAAGTTATCGAAATTTAGAAATTGGTTTCACATTAAACGGAAATTTTTAGCTCAAGTTATGCCCATTTTACTGTCAAGTGTTCTAGCTGTGACGATAAGAGGTAGCCATGTTTCAACAGCCTCGGTTTTTGAATTACAGGGATTGATATGTGTGAAATTAAGACTTTACTCCTTCATAAAAGTTGTAGGAAATTATATTCCTGAAATTTATAAATTGGTTTCTTGTAAATAGCTTATGTGTAGCATGAGTTATAGTCAAATTACCAAGGCATGTTCAGAGTGTTATTGTAGTTGAGCCCAGTTGGAAACAACCACTAAAAACTGAAAACTCATCTATTCTATAGGGTATTTGAATTTATTTCCTTCATCAATATTGTAGGTAATTAAGTTATTGAAATTTTGGCTCAAATCTCATGCCAAAAAAACTTATATAACTCTAGCAAATTCTGAAATACTGAACATTGTTCATGTTTGCTATTAGGATTCTTCCTACTCTAAGTGTATACAAAATAGGATAATTTCCTAAGTTAATTGTAAGCTGTGAGCTTAAAATATTATTAGAAATGGATTAGCAACACAAAGTGAATTTAAATTCTCATGAGATAGAACCATAGAAATATAAGATTCTAACTAGCATTTTATTACGTACATAGATTTTGTTGGAAAACAACATCAAGCTTTGAAAGGAATAAGTGTGGACATATCAGGTAAGGGGTGGGCTATATAGTAAGGATTACATCATAAACTTGTTTGACATTATTTGTTGAAGTTGTCTCAATCTGTTATGATTGATAATTTTGATTTCATTATATGCTTTGTTGTGAATGTAATAATGAATTGCTTACGTGTATGATGGTGTAAAATACATGTTTGATACTCTATTATGATATGTATTGTCTCTGAGTGAGCATTTATATGCATGGTGGTTTTTCATGAGAAAGTTCATTGAAAATTAAATTGAAAAAAATTGGATGATGGGTTATGAACTTTTTTTTGAACTGTATTGGAAGTTTTCTGCTTGTAACATATGATTGAAAATTTCTGGAAAGTTCGTATTACAGGGGAAACTCTGTCAAAATTTTTGAAAAATGTGATTTTCTAAGAAAAACCACTTAAGGACTCATATATTACTCATCTGAAAATGGTGATTTGTGAAATATGGGGAATCAGAGATTATTGTCTCTGAGAATACGATAGGAAGGCCCTGAGGGGAGGACTTGAGGATAGGAAGGGTAGTGGTTGGAGGCCCTAAAAGACCCAGGCTCGCTACTGTTAGAAATGTAGGCTAGGATCAAGAGGGGGGGGGGGGTGAATTGATCTTTGAAAGATTTTCGCAATTAATAGATTATCAATTTCAAAGATTAAGAAATCTGATCAATTCCTGAATCACACACAACAAGCAATCAAAAATAAATGCAATCACAAAATTAAAGAAGAGAAAGGTTAAGAAAGATATCACCAATGTTTATACTGGTTCACCCAATCCCAGGGCTACGTCCAGTCTCTAGCCAAATTCAAGCTGGGTTCCACTAGATTGAATGTTTTACAGATTACAACCTTAACCTTACACTCAATCTAACACAAGAACCACAATTTCAGTTCATGCACCTAACCTTTCACCAAGAACCAAATTCCAGTTCTTGAACTACCCTGCAGCCAAATTCCAGCTACAGAAACCAGCGCCCACAATTCCAGGCACCCACAATATAGTAAAAGAAAGTAAAGAAACAAACAAAAGAAACTAAGAACGCTCAAACCAGATTTATGCAGTTCTGCAATATGTGTTTCTTCTTCAAAGAAATGCAATTTTGCCTCAAGAAAGAACTTTGATGAACTGCACAAAAACAAGCGTGATTCTCTCTTGAAAGTAGCACTTTTGATTGCTTGATTGATTGCTAAAAGATGTGTAAAAGATGTGTTTAAAAAAGTTCAAGCAATCTGTTTATATAGAAGTTTTTCAAAACTGCTCGTTTAATTAATCTGTTAAAATAATCTTTTAATCTGTTAAAAGTCTTGTTTTAATCTGTTAAATCTTCTTTTAATCCATTAAAACATTCTTGATTATTTTCCAGATTTGTTTTAACTGATATGACAACGTTTATATCAATTAAAACTCTTTTCAAAAAATCTTCGAATCTATTTTAATCGATTGTTTCGACTTTTAATCGATTAAAATACTGCAAAACATTTTTATAAACTTTTCCAAGTGATTTTAACTTATAAAAATACGTTTTAATCGATTGAAATGTTTAGTACAAATTTTCCAAGTTGTTTTAATCGATTGAAATAATTCTGATCGGTCATAAACTCAAATCTGATCGAACATATCTGGTTCTGATCGGTCATAAACCCATTCTGATCGATCATATCCGGTTCTGATCGGTCATAAAGCCATTCTGATCGGTCATCCGATATACCAAGCGGTTTTAATCGATTATTTCGAAGTTATATCGACTAAAATACTTGAAAAAACACTTCCTGATCTTTTTAAGTGATTTTAATCGGTTATTTCGAAATTGTATCTGATCGGTCATAAACTAAATCTAATTGAACATATCTGTCTGTAATCCCATAAACCCATTTTATCGATCATATCTGTTTTCTACCGCCATAAAGCCAATTCTGAATTCCTTATTTATATACTCAGCGGTTTTAATCGATCACTCTTCTGAAACGATATCGACTAAAATACTGAAAAAACACTTCCCTGATCTTTTTAGTGACTTCAAATTGTGATTTCCAAAATCTATCTAAAAACATGTTATAGAAGTGTGA
>OY731403.1:47497000-47936587 GCA_963425845.1 Sphenostylis stenocarpa
AGTCAAATGAAACCATCGCGTCACCCGACTGCCTCTTTTGACAGCTGAGCTGACGTATGGCGACTCCAGCCGGGGAGGCTAGAGAGTTGATCCCATTTAGTGATGGACTAGTTTTAAGAAATAAAACTTAAAATTGCACCTTTACCCTTCCTTGTTTTATAACATGTTTTAATTGCTTGGTTTTAATAACTGTTGTATGTTTATTTTATGCAAATTGTTTGAAATACAAACTATACACAAACCCTTGCAGACATGAGCTCCCCTTATACTCTGGGGCAAGTGGGATATCCATAGGGAGTGGGTGGCATTGTACGATTTGCCGTAGTGAGGGCCATGAGCCCACCGGCATGGCTCTGAAACCACCACTCAAGGTGATAACCTTCCTCTTTTTGGCCCAAAGACCGACTAGGTCCTAGTGTCATGCATGGTCTCAAGGCCGGGGAGTGGGGACCCTATAATGGAGGCACCTCGGGGGCCCCGGCCTTGGTGAGGAAATTTAGAACTACCCCGAATATGCACTCTTCATCAGTGATACCCCTACCTCATGATTAAAAACATCGTCCTACTATTCACGTGATGAGTGAATTGTGTGTGCATTTGTTTGTTGCATAGCATAAACATACAACAAAAATAAGAGAAAATATAAAAAAATTCTTTTGGCAGAACACCCTTATCTCGACAACTGCTTTTTGCTAGCCTAGTTTCAGTTCTTTGTAAGCTAAGTAGCCACGCAGTCCGACGTAAAAGATAAGGGACGCTAAAACCATTCTTTTGCAATAAACCACTTTTATCTCTGATAGTCTCGCTTTTAGCTAGCATGGTTTTAGATTCTTTGTAAGCTAATTAGCCACGCAATCCGACATAAGAGATAAAAGTTTATAAAAAAATCAAATATAAAAAACAAAATAATGAAATTCAATAAAAAGAACTTTGACAAAGTCGCTTTCATTCATATCGCATCATTTCATAAGTGGAAAAACCAAGATAGAAAATAAATGAATGCATATATATCATCTTAATAAATCTCTCAAAAAATGGGTCTTAGGAGAATTTTTGGGGAAAATATTTGTGCCAAATCCCCAATGGGTATTTGTCACTTGTTCTTCACTCTTTCCTCTTCGTCTCGATATGCTGTACGTCCAATTCCGACATCCCAGTCAAAAGTTATATCACTTTGAACATCTGCCGCCATTTTATACTAATGCATGCATAAACACACCCATGCTAGGGGGCATTAGATATCCCAAAGACAAAGGCGAAATAGACCCAAGCGCGTTTGTAATCTTCCATAAAGAAGGGACAAGTGTGTCAAGGTATATGGTTACCTTTGTTACACTTGTCAAATCTATGATGGGGAAACAACCATTATGCCAAAGTGGGTATGGTGCTCCGTGAAACATAAGCTTTAAGGAGGATACCAAAGCCATTGTCTTAAGACATATCTATCCTACACTAATCATTCATTTCATTTCAAAATAAAAATAAATGTTCTTAAATTCTTTTTGTATTCTAGAAAGCGGCTAGTATTCTTCATGCCCTCATCCATCCCAAACACTATCATACATCATGTTAGGAAATAACACATGATAATGTTTAGGAAAGAACAAACACTTGCATACATGCATCCACCAAACTTCACCCTCATAACATGCATCTAGTAGTAGGCACTCACATTCACATGCACGGGAAGTAAAAAAAATAGAAAATACATAGAAATTCTAACCTGCCTATGGGTTCCTTTAGGCTTCTCCGCTTTTAAAAAGTGTACTTTGAAACATTGCATTGATGAATGTACACTGTCTGGATGGAATAAATAAAATTGTTTGTTTTCATAATCTTTTCAACCATCTATTGTATTCATAAATTGCATTCATTCATTCTCACTTTAATAATAATAAGACAATAAAAGGAAAGAATTAATTGATGTGCTTCCCATGAATCGAAATAAGATGAAGAGTAAACCTTTTGTCGTCAAGTTCTCTCCAACGCTTGATCCGCCTAAGTAGGATAATAAGCCTCAACTGTTAGATATCCAAGTTAATAAAGAAGAGGGGGCAAGGATGACATTACATTTGTTCATGCCTTGAATCGAATAAACATGGAGATACGCAAAAACATCGCCCATCAATGAGGATATCTCCAGCATAGCCGATATCAGGGGTAGGATTAGAAGTGGAAGAATCTACTCCCCCAAGGAGTTACCAGATGACGCTCCTAAGAATAAAGGAAAAAATAAAAAGACCGAAGAAAAACATAATCCAAAGAGGAAATGGAGTAGACTTTAGATTCACGACGCTAAGGCAATTCTTTCAACACTCTGCCAAAAAGACAAACTCACGGTAGTCGACAAGCTAGTCACGGTTCGAGTTAAAGACATCATTCGGATCAACAAGTCGTCTGTCCTACCTTGAGTGGATGCGGCTGAAGAGGACCTTTGAAATATCTTTTGTCAATATGAAAAGACTTCCCCAACAATATGAAGGTGACCCATATGATGAGGAAATATGGATACCACCCAAACCAAGGGCTCATTAGAAACTCTCGAGAAATAAGGGAGCCATCAGATTTTAAAGACAATCCTTTGAAGCATGACCCTACAAAGGATCAAGTCGCACGGAGAAAAGGGAAGTCTCCCCTCCGCACCACAAATCAGATTTTCCCAAACGAAGGGGTCCAAGCGTCGAGAACGACTTTAGTCATTAGGTCTTCTTCTTCCAATTTTAAGGGATGTAAACTCAATGACTATTAGAGATTACTCCTCGGGGCTAGCCTGACCCCCGAGCATTGTAGGACACATATTTCCCTTTTAATTATAAAGAATGTCATTCTTACTATCTACTTCTCTTCTTGTTATTCATGTCTAAACCTAATTAATAACCATGTTTAAGCAAACGTTTTCAAAATGCGTCAAATTAATCAAACTGCGCCATTGACCAAAATAAAAGTCAAATCCATCATCACTGATTGACTAGAAGCACAAAATAAAGTTTTACCTTGTCATAAATAAAGTCGTGTTTCGCCAATGTTGTGCAAAAAGAAAACAAAAATCAAAAGAAGCCTATAGAAGCTAAAGGACAAAAAGAAAAGGCAAGATACACAGTAGGAAACCCATTAAGGGGGCTACACAAAAGTTAGGGTAAACCTGCTAGGAGACCCGAACAACAATAAAGGGTAGCCTAGGAAAAAATTAGGGTTACAAAATAAATTCCGCTAGGATTCCCGAAACAAGAAAAGAGGAAACATAGACAAAAGTTAGGACAAAAACACAGCATCCTAGACTAAAAACCCAAAGGGCGGATTAGGAAAGTCAATCAATCATAGCAAGCGCCATAGAATAAGTCATTTAAGATGTCACTCCATAAACAAAAAACGTTTGTCTAAACTAGCCTAAACACTCTAACCAACCTTGGTTAGTCGTGCTTACAAAAACAACTTTTTGTCAAAATAAAACACTTCTAAAACACAAGCCTTTGAATAAATAACTTTCCTTCTTTTCTCTTGACCCTTACCACTACGACATTCTAGTAATTAGTAGGGAAATGTGTAGATAATAATCAATAGGAGGATTGACATCGCCAAGAAAAGGGAGGGGTGCACTGACATGGCAAGTTGCCCTACAATCAAAACAATCATTCTTCGGTCATGGCAAAATAGAGACGGAAAAATCGGTACAACCTATCATGTCGACGAAAGCACATAATGATAGAAGCACGTCAGAAGTAAAAGCACATTTGATTAATCCTTTTGAAATATTTCTTTAAATAGCATTGTAGGATGCATATCACAAACATTGCATGCATGATAGGGTCCTATATCTCAAAAAAGAAGAGAAAGAAAAAATGAAAATAAAAAGAATAATGTCTGCTAGGAGATTCTTAGGCAAAAGTTAGGGTAGTCCGCTAGATCGAAAACCCACAAAGAGCGGTCTAGGCAAAAGTTAGGGCATTCATAAAAAAGGGAACATCCCACTAAGATACCCTAGGCAAAAATTAAGGCAACCCGCTAGATCGAAAACCCCAAAAGGGCGGTCTAGGCAAAAGTTAGGGCTAAACCAAAAAAGAGGGGCCCATCAGCATATTCATGAAAATCCAGCGGGAGAATGCCGGTTGCTTCTCTAGATGCATCAAATAAAAGGATAGATTGCATTTAGGACATCCACACACTAGTAGTCGCACAATACGACTCTGTCAAATTAAAAAAATAAAAAATAAAAGCCACTTTAAGAAAATACCATAAATAACAATAATCATGCTTATAAGGAGACTAGCTCCATGTTTGTGATTGAAAACAGGAAACGCCAAAAACAGGTCTCCAAATAATGTTCTTCCTCAAGAAAGCAGAGCAAGTCACCACCAATAATAAAGTGACTCAGAGCAAAATAAGAGCTTCCAGAAGACAAAGCTCCAACCGCTATCCTTCTACCCAGAAAAAGAAGGCATCAAGAAAGTAATAAGTCTTCAAACATTGCTCTCCCTCAAGAAAGAAGAGTGAGTTGTCGTCATCAAATAACTCGGAAGAAATAAGAGCTTCCGTAAGCCAAAGCTCCAACATTTTCCCTTCCACCCAATAAAAGGAAGGCACAACCATAAAAAAAAAAAAAAAGCCAATGGAAAGACTTGATCATCCTCAAGCGGATCCTTGCCTACTCCAAAGGTAAAACAAAAATTACCCCATGGCTCAACATCGCCATCACATTCAGTCTCTGCCATATTCCCCAACAGAGAATAAAGGGTTCAGAAAGGCCCACCATCATCAACGATTAAAGGAGGAAAACCTCCGCACCCTCAAGGGTCTAACAAGAAAAGAAGAAGAGAAAAGAAAATCCTTCATCTCCAATAGATGACCAAAAAAGGCCACAACAAAGAGGGTCGAATAAAATTATATAGCGGATCATACCAAAAAATCTACAAAAAGGAAGAATAAGAAATTCCCAGTGGAATAAGAGCTTTACAAGGTCAGCTCATATCAACATCAAAATCAGATCCTCAGGAAGTCAACTAATTCCCTGGTGGATCACCAAAAAGAAAACCCTGCATCCCTGGCAGATGTCCAAAAGAAAAGGCCATGACAAAGGAAGGCCAATAAACCCCAAGCAGGCCACGAAAAAGAAAATCCCTTGCGGATCCCAAAAAAAAAAGAAAGAGCCTGCCTGCATAAAAGAAATTAAAAAGTAAAAAGGCACACACACTATCAAGAAAAAGCCAAATTTTGAATCGTGAAAAAAGAGATAAATCGCGGAAAAAGGTGAAATGAAATAAAAATCCTAACTTTTAGGAAAATAGAATGCCCATTCCCCAATGAAATAAGAGCTTACTAGCATCTAAAAAGGTGTCAAAACTCCATCCTCCAGGGGCAACCAAAATCAGATCCTCGGGAAGTTAACCAATTCCTTGATGGATCGCCAAAAGGAAAAGAACTTACCCCCAATGAGCCTACTACAAAGGCAATCTTCAAATCCTCAGTGAAGTTGTTTGCCTATGCATAGGCAAGACCTGGCAAACAAGAGCCAACACCTCAAAATAAAATATCAGTCTGTTCAGAGGCAAAACAATGCAGCCAAAAGTCTTCACTTCCGATGAAGCATCTGCCTACTCAGAGGCATTACCAGAACCTCAATGGAGTATCTGGCTACTCAGAGGCACCATCAAAATCAACAAATCCTCAATGGATATTCGCCTACTTAAGAGGCATCACCAAGATCAACAAATCCCCAGTGGATTCCTACCTAACTAAGAGGTATTCATCAAGAATCCCCAGGAATCGACAAGTTGGATGACTATTGGAAAAAGCCAAAAAATAAAGAATCTCCGGTGCACCGGATGACTACAAAAAGTCAAAAACATTTATCAAAGCAAGAATCACTCCCCATGGAGTCGACACATAACCAGAAGCAGTAAGACACCATCACATTTTTAGGTCCAAAACAAAGGACTCAGAACTAGATGAGGGTTCATACTCATCAGCCTCAGGATCAACTACTAGAAAAAGTATCTTGTAGTCTCAAGATTATTAACAACATGAGCCTTGTAGACCCCTAATTTTGCTCGGCCTCTTAATAAAAGAAGACTTTCGCTCTGAAGGTGGGCAAAAAGCTTTGGTAGACGTCTATCGGCATCAACCGACTTCCGTCTGAAGAAAGGAAAGCTTCCCTAGGACCAAAAAACACAAAATTTGGCCATAACACTCGAGACAACCATCCCAGAAGTGAGACAGTTATCCCAAACAGGTTGAGACGGCCGTCCCAGAAGTGAGACGCGCGTCTCAACCAAAAAAATGGGTTGAGACGGTCGTCCCAAGCTATTTGGGATAGTTGTCTCACCTTTCTGAGGCTAAGACGGCCGTCCCGAGCTTCCAGGATGAAAAAAGCTATAAATAGGGTCCTTAGGTGACGTTTTTGGACACAACTCATTCTTCTCTTCTCTCCCTCTTTCGAATGATCTCTCCGATTGCCTATAAGGTAACAATCGGTTAAGGAAGTATCTTCTGACATTCGATTCTTCTTAAAGTTTTTTAGTTTCGTTCCTGTATTCAGCGAGGAGAGTCTGTGTAGTGCGGGGGATTGCCAAAACACATCCTCATAGTTGAAGGATTTCAATAAAAGCTTGCTACGGAGTTTCTTTTCACTTCTCTTCTCTTTTATCGCTTTCTTTACCACTTTATGTATGAAATAGAATATAGGATCATGTAGATAGCCATTTTTAATATTATGTAATAAAATAGGGTAATAGCGTAATTTCTCTTAATCTTTACTTTATGAATTAATCCGTCATAGAGATCCCAAAAGGGGCGTCGTGGGGGTGCTAACACCTTCCCCACGCGTAACTAACTCCCTTACCTAACTCTGGTTATAATGGCCAAGTTTGGTTTTTCTTAAAATCGACGCCTTTTTATCATTTTCCAATGTTTATGGTCAAAATATTGATGGTGACTCCATATGAACCATTTTACGAAAACCTTGCTTTTATTAGAGGATAGTTCAATTGTTGAGCACCTCGGAAGCAATGATCACATTTTTTAATTGTTGCCGCCGTCCGTTCCGACGTCCAGGGACATCTCGAACGTTTATGCGAGCGGTCGCGAAAAGATGGTTTAGACTCGCGTTTTTTGTTAAAATTATGTTCATTGCTTCCGAGGTGCTCAACAACTGAACTATCCTCTAATAAAAGCAAGGTTTTCGAAAAGGGGTTCTTATGGAGTCGCCACCAATGTTTTGACCGTAAACATTGGAAAAGGATAAAAAGGCGTTGATTTTAATAAAAACCAAACTTGGCCATTGTAACCAGAGTTAAGTAAGGGAGTTAGTTACGTGTGGGGAAGGTGTTAGCACCCCACAACGCCCCTTTCGGGTTCCCTATGACGGATTAATTCATTAAAGTGAAGATTATAAGAAATTACGCGATTACCCTATTTTATTGCATAATGTTAAAAATGGCTATCTACATGACTTTATTTCTTATTGCATACAGAAAGCAATAAATAAAGTAGTAAAAGAGAAGAGAATTGAACAGAACCTCTGTAGCAAGCTTTGTATTACGAATCTTTAATCGTGAGGATGCGTTTTGGCAATCCTTCGCTCTACAAAGACTCTCCTCTCCAAATACAAGATCGACTCGACTCAATTTTACAGAAGAATCGAATGCTGGAATATGATTCCTTAACTGATTGTTACCTTATTAAGGCAATCAGAGAGTTCATTCGAAGAGGGAAGAGGATAGACAAGTACTAGGAGTTGTCTGGTGTGTGAAACAGTGGCAAATGAGCCTCCTATTTATAGTTTTTCCGCTGCCTCCACATTTGGGACGCCCTCTGGGTTGGGACGGCCGTCTGGGTTGGGACGGTCATCCCAACTGCCTCTTTTACAAAGGCTGAGACCACCTGAAACCTGGGACTGGCAGTCCCACTTGGGACGGCCGTCCCACTTGGCCAGGGAAGGTTGGGACGGCCGTCTCGACCTTGGGACGGCCGTCTCGACCTGTTTTGGCCAGCCTTTGTGTTCTGGGACCCCTAGGAAGCTTTCCTTTCTTTATTCAGACGTCGTTTGATGCCGATAAACGCCCGTTAAAGTTTTATCTTTATATAGGAAGTCTTCTTGGGCTTTATTGAGATGTCAGGCGAGTTTTATCTTGTTGTAGGAAGTCTCTTTAGCCTTTATTGAGAGACCGGGAAAAATTAGGGGTCTACATTAATAAAACACGAATCTAAACCATCTTTTCGCGACTACTCGCATAAACGTTCGAGATGTCCCTAGACATTGGAACGGATGGCGGTGATAAGCCTTACAAAAGGGGGTTCAAACCAGATCAAGTCTTACAAAAGGGGACTGAACAAGAGGGTCTTACAAAAGGGGATTCCTCAAACCAACAGAGTCTTACAAAAGGGGGCTCGTCGGCTTACAACTTGTGGTGGGGGTTCAAACTCACAAGAGCCTTACAAAAGGGGGTTTGAAATCGGATCGAGTCTTACAGAAAAAGACTTCAAAACCGGCGCATGAGCCAGAGCAGTAAGCCGCCACCACAACTTCGTGACAAGAAAGGTCCCAAAGACAAAGACCTGCACACAGGCAAGATCATTGCGCATGAGCCACAACAGTAAGTCGCACCGGTCCTACAAAGTGGACTTCACAACCAGACGGAGGTTTGTACTCGTCAAACCAAATGGGGGTGCATACTCATCAAGCCTTACAAAAGGGGGCTTAAACTAGACGGGAGTTCATACTCGTCAAACTAGATGAGGGTGTGTACTCATCAAGCCTTACAAAAGGGGGCTTAAACCAGACGGGGGTTCGTACTCATCAAACCAGATGGGGGTGCCTACTCATCAAGCCTTACAAAAGGGGGCTTAAACTAGATGGGGGTTCGTACTCATTAACTGAAGGGGTCAGCTACCACATCAAAGGAGCATCCCGGAGGATCACATTTAGCGTCTAGAAGGTCGGCTACCACAACAAGGAAAGAAATCGGAGGACAACCGGGCAAGAGGGTTAACTCCTTCACCCTCCAACCAATCTTTTTGGCATGTTGAGCCAACAATTATCTAGTCAGGTGAAGGAGGGGCAGCTGTAGACCCCAAATCTTGCCCGACCTTGAAATAAAGAGCAGAAGACTTCCGTTCGAAGATGGGCAAGGCTTAAAAGGCCCCTAGGATTGATCAATAGGCCTCATATTAGAATAGGAAGGATTTTTGTACACAAAAATAAGAAATTTCACCCAAAGGGTCGAGACTGTCGTCTTGTTTGGCGAAACCGCCGTCTCGCCATTGGCTAAGGGTGAGACTGCCGTCTTGTTTGACGACACCTTTGTCTTGCCACTCGCCAAAGGCAAGATGGTGGTCCCGACCTTGTTAGGCAAGACGACGGTCCCGACCTTGTCAAGCGAGACGGCGGTCCTGACCTGACAGGTGCGAATTCCTATAAAAGGGGGGACCTTCTCACTCTTTTCACATAATTCTAAAACTTTCCCTACTGCACAGTTCTCAAAATACTCTCCTAGGACCCCTCTGAAGCATTTATAGAGTTCTTAGAGTTCTTAGAAAGTGTTCTAAAGTGCTGCGAGAAAGGAGCGAACATCATTGTAGAGCGTGGGAAAAATGTAAAAACAACAATAATGTGTAAAAAAAAAGCTTAGTTTTCCTTTTGTCTGACATCTACAAATGTAAAAAAACAACAATAATGTGTAAGCAAATTGCATATATTTAATAAGTAATAGTAATGAATTAAACAATAACATATTTACTGAAATGTTTGAAACAAAAAAAAAATAATTTGATGGGAACATTATTAAGTGTGCTTATAATTATTAGATACTCACTGAAATGAAAATACAAAAATCATTCATCATCATCATTATCATTATCATTATAATCATCATCATCGACATTAACATTACTTTCTTCATCAAATTTATGAGTCCTCATCATTCTGATCATCATGATCAGAGCTGTAATCATCATCAAATTTACTTTCCTCATCATACTCTTTTTCATTGATTTTAGCATCTTTCTCATAATATTCATTGTATTCATTTCCATCAAGTAATTCATTCTCTACTAGCTCTTCATGTTCACCTTCATCGTGTTAAATATACAAGGATATGAAGCTTGAAGATTTTGGTGATGATTCAAGAACAAAGGACTTAGATATTTGAAGAATTGTAATTTTATGTATGTTAGAATCGCGCAGCAGAATGTTTGCATGAACAGACAAAACTAAGAGGGGGGTGAATTGGTTTCTTGACAAAAATTAGGTTTTAAAAATTTTCCCCAAATTTTACCAATTAAAATGTTGTGTAAACGTAAATAGGATAAGGATAGAGTCTTACATAGAAGATTTATACTGGTTCGGATCAAAAGACCCTACGTCTAGTTGTTAATCACTCAAACAGAGGATTAACGCTGTCACTATAATCAAAGTTATACAAGCAGATTACAAATGAAAAGATAAGGTAACGAAAACACCTCTCTTGAGTCACACAAGAGATGAAGAACAACTTTCCCTAGAGACGGCACAACACACAATCCACCAAGAACTCGACTTAGTGATTCTTATCGCTTCTAGCACACACTAGGTTCTAAAAGCCCCTTTTTCCTCCAACAAATAGTTCTCTGGCAATCAAAACTCTCAACTTTTGTTTGAAAAAGGTTGTTCTATTTTCAGAGAGCCTTAGAGAACCTTAAGTAGATGAATTAGGGTTTGGGAATTGGGGATTTTCGAAACTTGGTGTATTGGGACTAGGGTTTTCGAAAATAGGTTTAATTTGAAGTTCAAAATGCATATCTAACTGAAATAATTGATTATCTCAAGTGTTAATTGATTATTACAAAGCCAAAATCAATAGGAACCCATAACACACTGTCTTAATCAATTATTTGGGCTGTTAATCGATTAACAGCCCTGTTAATCGATTATTTCAGCTGTTAATCGATTATTCCAGAGAGCTGATACAAAAAATGGTTTTTCTCTCTGTAATAAACGATTATTTAGCCTGTTAATCGATTAAACCAGTGTGTTTTTGATAAAAATCAGTTTTTGAAGCTTCTAAAGAGTAGACTATGTGCTGTCTATCTTAGACTCTATTATTACAGACTCAAAATCATCAAAACAGAGTTATTACACAAGAATACAAGTCTTTAACTCTCTAAGTCCATTGTTCTTGAATCATCATCAAAATCAACAAGCTTCATGTCCATGTAACTTCAACATTCATGTCCTTGTATGTTTCAACAATCTCCCCCTTTTTGATGATGATCAAAATGTTCTTTTAAAGCCTTGTAATAACCTATTTTATCTGTCATACTAACAAAAACATTAAACATACCAGATAATATTTAAATTCAAACATAAGAGGCTTTAAATATTTCTCCCCCTATTTTGATTATGATAAAAAACATTAAGAGCTCCCCCTCAAAATATGCATAATTTGGAAATAACTCCCCCTCAAACAAAGCAATAAAAGAATACAAATTTTATTTCATAAGTGAAAGTAATTTACAACACAAGAAATGAAAACAATATTAAAATTCTTTACCATCGCTATGAAAGTGAGCATCAAATTTATTCTCTAAGTGACACACTTTATCATCTACGTCAGAGATACAACGAATGATTTTCTCATGTCGTACTATAGAGAGAGTGAAGAATGCCTGCATCCTCTGGTTCATATCAGATAACATGTCTTCCACATATTGACGGGTTTCAGAAGGAGCAGAAGATGTTCCAGCACTTTGAATCTGATCAGAGGGAAACTCAGTAGCAGGAGGCATATCTTCGTCAGAATCTTCATCATCTGCATCTATGTTTGGAACGTCATCCTTGTGAACATAAGAATTATTGACACGCACCATTTGAAGTTGGGTTAATGTGTTGTCCAACATTCGGTTTAAGTTTGTCGTTCGTACAGTTTGTTCCCCTTCGACATTCACTCCTTTGTATTCAAGAATGCGAGAGATAAGGAAAGCATATGGAATTTTGAAGGTAGGATGACGTTTGGCCTTTAGCATAGTCATGGTGACAAGGTTGCCCCAATCTATTGGCTCATTATTCATTAATGCATGAATAATGCGAAGATCTATTGAAGAGCATTAGGCATGGTTGGTTGCTCGGGGACATAAGATCTAGACGAGTAAATGCAAGAGCAAGCGTTCCTCCTTCTTTAATGGTCCAGCTAGAAGAAGACGCCCAATCTCCATGAAAAGGTTAAGAAGAAAAGAACGGTAAGCCATGATCCTGTCAAAGTCATCTAACTCGGCAAAAATGTTAATAGCATCATCTCTTATAGGAAAATGTGCAACATTTTCCCATATATTGTCATCAAGAATAATGGATACTCCCTTAACACGAGAGGTAGCTACTTGATCTCTAAATTTAAAGCGAGAGTAAAATACCATAACTAAGTCAGGATAATATGTACCTTGCATTTGGATAAAAGGGAGAACTCCTTGAATTTCAAGAAGATTAGGAAAACTAAATCCCCTATTGATGAATTGATCACCAATAAGGAATTTGGGAGTGATAATACCTCATTCTTTCCAAAAAGTCTTGTCGTCCCTCAGCATCAGAGATCCATCCTTCGACAGAATTAGGACGGGGATGAGAGGCAGGTGCAGATCATCTTCTAGTGGGAATTTTAGCACGAGAAGATGAGGCCATTGTAGAATTAGAGGAATAATAAGAGAGTTTAGGAAGACAAGTGATGTTAGAAGAAGGCAAGAATGATTGAATGATGCTAGAAAGCTTGGATTCAAGAGTTTGAGGTGTGGAGAAGTGAAATGGAGGTTTTCTATTTATAAACAACATCTCTAATGGTCATAAACGGTCATTTGGGAGTGCATAGGGACCAAAAGAGCCATTGGCAACGGCTAGAAAACAAAAACTATCAGGTTTAATCGATTAAAACTTGAAATAATCGATTAAACCAGTAACAGACCCATTTAATCGATTAATTCAAGTTGTTAGTCGATTAAAGCTGTAGTTAATCGATTAATCCAGTGAGTAATTTCATATTTTGGACATCTTAGGTGCAAATAATCGATTATTCCAGAGAGTTCATCAAATTTTTGAGGTTTAGACACATGATAATCTATTAACACCCTACATAATTAATTATAACATTACAACCATCCAAAAACTATTTAATTAAGCAGAATTTAAGCTATTTCTAATATCCCTAAGTCTCTTCTAAGATCATAGATTCTATCATTGGGAAGAGGCTTAGTAAAAATATCCGCTAATTGATGCTTTGTATCAACATACTCAATTTTACAGTTTCCTTTACTTACATGATCTCTCAAGAAATGATGTCTAATTTCTATATGTTTAGTCCTAGAGTGCATTACTGGATTTTTAGTAAGATTGATTGCACTTGTATTATCACACATCAAAGGAATATAATTTAGAAATATACTATAATCTTCTAGTTGTTGTTTCATCCACAAAATTTGAGCACAACAATTACTAGTTGCAATATATTCAGCTTCAGTGGTGGATAAAGCAACACATGCCTGTTTCTTAGAATGCCAAGATACTAATGATGATCCTAATAAATGACAAGTTCCACTAGTACTCTTTCTTTCTATTTTGCATCCACCATAATCAACATCAGAATAACCTATTAAGCTAGGAGAAGCTTCAGATGGATACCATAAACCAAAACTAGTAGATCCTTTTAAATATTTTAAAATTATTTTTACTGTAGTTAAGTGAGATTCTTTTGGACATGCTTGAAATCTAGCACACACACAAACAAAATGCATAATATCAGGTCTACTTGCAGTCAAGTATAACATTGAACCTGTCATACCTCTATACATAGATTGATTAATTTCCAAACCTGATTCATCCTTGTCTAAATAGCATGAAGTTCCCATGGGTGTGTTAGCTTCCTTTGAAGTGTCCCTTCCAAACTTCTTGAGAATCTCTTTGCAGTATTTGGTTTGAGAGACAAAAATTCCATCTTTAAGTTGCTTGATTTGAAGTCCAAGGAAGAATGTTAATTCTCCCATCATAGACATTTCAAACTCTCCCTGCATTATCTTAGCAAATTCTACACAAAAAGAATTATCAGTTGATCCAAAAATGATATCATCAACATATACTTGAACAAATACGATATGTTCTTTTACTTTCTTTATAAACAAAGTAGAATCAATTTTTCCTCTAGAAAAATCATTTGAAGTTAGAAAGCTACTTAATCTTTCATACCAAGACCTAGGAGCTTGTTTCAAACCATATAATGCTTTCTTCAATTTAAAAATATGATTAGGATAACTAAAATCTTCAAATCCAGGGGGTTGCTCCACATAAACTTCTTCTTTAATAAACCCATTCAAAAATGCACTTTTAACATCCATTTGATATAATTTAAATTTCATCAATGATGCATAAGCAAGAAGTAGGAGTATAGCCTCTAACCTGGCAACAGGAGCATAAGTTTCATCATAATCAATACCTTCCTCCAGACAGTAACCTTTGGCAACAAGTCTGGCTTTATTGTTTGTTATATTTCCATCTTCATCAAGTTTGTTTTTAAACACCCATTTAGTTCCAATTACTTGATGTGAGTCTTCTCTTGGGATTAATTCCTAGACTTGATTCCTTTCAAATTGATTAAGTTCCTCTTGCATCGCTATGCACCATTGGTCATCTTTAAGCGCTTCCTCAACATTTTTTGGTTCTATCTGTGACACAAAAGCTACAGACATGCAGAAATTAGTCATATTTCTAGTTCTTACCCCTGTTGAGCTATCACCAATAATATTGTCCATTGAAAGTCCTCTTGGTGATTGTCATTCTTTTGCTAATTCAGGTGTTTGAGAAGGCTCATTTTCTTCCAAATACAATTCTTCAAGAGCCTCTCTTATGTAGTCATCATCACGTGCAAGTTCTTCATTTGACTCAAGAGGATTTCCCCCAAGGTCTACAATTTCATCAAAAGTAACATGTATAGATTCCTCAACATTTAAGGTTCTTCTATTAAACACTCTATAAGCTTTGCTAGTTAATGAATAACCTAAGAAAATGCCCTCATCGGCTTTTGAGTCAAATTTTCCTAAGTTGTCCTTTCCATTATTTAACACAAAGCACTTATATCCAAATATTTTCAAATGAGCAACATTAGGTTTTCTACCATTTAACAATTCATAGGGAGTTGATTTTATAATTGGCCTAATGAGCATTCTATTCAAAACATAACATGCAATACTCACAGCATCAACCCAAAAATATTTAGGAACATTTGATTCATTTAACATTGTTCTAGTAAGTTCCTCTAGTGACCTATTTTTCCTTTCAACTACACCATTTTGTTGGGGAGTCCTAGGTGCAGAAAAATTATGCAATATACCATTTTCCTCACAATAATTCTCAAACCTTTCATTTTGAAACTCACCACCATGGTCACTTCTTAAAACTTTAATTCTTAAGCCTTTTTCATTTTGAATTTGCTTTGCAAACTTCCTAAAGACCTTAAAAGCTTCACTTTTCAATGTTAAGAAAAATGTCCAAGTATATCTAGAAAAGTCATCAACAATCACAAGAGCATAATAATTTCCAACAAAGCTTTTTATCCTAGAAGGACCAAATAAATCTAAATGTAATAATTCTAAAGGTTTTGAAGTGGAAATAACATTATTTGATTTAAATGATGATTTTACTTGTTTACCTTTTTGACATGCATCACATAATTTATCTTTTTCAAATTTTAACTTAGGCAAACCAACAACTAAGTCTTTTGATATCAATTTGTTTAAATGATGCATATTTATATGAGCCGCTCTCTTATGCCATAACCATGGGTTCTCTTCCTTAGCAACTAAGCATGTTATATCATGTATACAATCCAAATCAATCAAATATATATTATTATGCCTAATGCCTTTCAATGCTACATTTTCGGAATCTATCAAATGTATGGTACAAAAATTACTTTCAAAAATTACCTTGAATCCTTTGTCACAAAGTTGGCTTATGCTAAGGAGATTATGCTTTAGCCCATCAACAAGAAGCACATCCTCTCCAATGTGTTTGCACCACCTATATTTCCAATTCCAAGAATCTTTCCTTTGTTGTTGTCCCCATAAGTTACATATCCTTGTTCTTTAGCTTTGAAACTCACATATTTCGTTTTGTCTCCGGTCATATGTTTAGAGCATCCACTATCAAGATACCACATAGACTTCTTTGATTTGGAAGTTTCCTACAAAACAAGAACATAGTAAACTTAGGTCCCCATAACTTTTGGGTCCTTGGGGTTAGAGACAAACAATTCATTTAACTAAAGGAACCCAAATATATTTTCCTTTAGGAACACCAAAATGTTTGATTTTACATCTATTTGAAGTATGACCATGTTTCATACAATAAAAACATGCTTTAGATGTAGCTTTTGAATATGATGCATTTCTAACAATAGATGCTCTAGTTCCTTTTTCAACCCATACTCTTCTATTTTTAATTTTAGACTTTTTCAAAGGAACATGATGGTTTACTCTATTTTGAGCAATAACAACTTTATCCTTATTATTATTACTTAGTTCCTTCTCGTCTTTATCAAGCAAATGATTAAGTATATCAATGTCATATTCATACTCTTTACAAGATGCACATGCTATATTCTTATCATCATTCTCATCTATACATACAATTTTCGTTTCTAAGGTTTCTTTTTCCTCTAAACATGCAATTTTCGTTTCTATTTAAACTCTTTTTCACAACTTTGTATTCATTTTTCAAGTCCTTAAAGGCATTAAACAATTCATTATATGCATTTTGCAATTCATCAAAATTGTTTTCATCATCACTTGAATATGAGTCGGAATCACTTACCTCAAAATCGGAAGATATATTGTCATTTGCCATTAAGCAAATATTAGCTTCAATTTCCGAATCACTTGACTCCGAACTCGAATCAGTATTGTCCCAAGCGATGTAGGCCTTATTCTTGAAGAACTTTTTGCCTTTGTTATCTTTATTTTTCTTGTTTGGACATTCGGTCTTCACATGTCCTATTTAACCACAACCATAGCATTTGATATTTACGGAAATATTTTCTCTTACCTTTCCCTTACCTTTGAATGGATGCCTTCCTTTGGCTTTCATGAATTTGGTAAACTTCTTAATCATGAGACTCAATTCTTCTTCATCATTCTCCGAGTCTTCTTCTTCCTTTTTAGATTCTAAACCCAGACTAATTAGATGGATTTTATTGTTATAGGAATTTGATTTGGTAATCAAGGACAAAAAGGGCTGTGAAAATTTGGTAGCTGATCATTTGTGCAGATTAGTCAATACTGAAGTGACTAACAATCAATTAGAAGTGCAGGAGGAATTTCCAGATGAAAAACTGATGATGTTACAAGAAAGACCTTGGTTTGCTGACATGGCAAATTTCAAAGCTGCAAAAGTTGTCCCAGAAGAATATACTTGGCATCAAAAGAATAAATTATTTAAGGATGCCCATTATTTTGTATGGGATGATCCTTACATTTTCAAGATAGGAAGTGATAATTTGTTGAGAAGGTGTGTGACAAGCAAGGAAGCCAAGAATATTCTGTGGCATTGCCATAGTTCTCCTTATGGGGGTCATTTTAATGGAGTTAGAACTGCTGCAAAAGTTCTCCAATCTGGTTTTTTCTGGCCTTCCTTATTTAAAGATGCGCACAACTTTGCACAACAATGTATTGATTGTCAAAAAATAGGGAGTATTTCAAAAAGAAATTAGATGCCTTTGAATATCATGTTGGAAGTTGAAATATTTGACTATTGGGGAATTGATTTTGCAGGACATTTTCCATCATCATTCTCTAAAGAGTACATCTTGGTAGCAGTAGATTATGTGTCAAAGTGAGTGGAAGCAGTAGTTATTGTAAAAGCTGATGCCAAAACTGTGATAAAATTTTAAAAAAATATATTTTGTAGATTTGGCACTCCCAAAGTTTTAATCAGTGATGGAGGATCACATTTCTGCAATATTCAACTTCAGAAATGTTTAGAGCATTATGGGGTCAGACATAAAGTTGCATCACCTTACCATCCACAAACTAATGGCCAAGCAGAAGTTTCAAACAGAGAAATCAAAAGGATATTAGAAAAGATTTTTTCATCTTCAAGAAAGGATTGGTCAATAAAGTTAGATGATGCGCTTTGGGCTTATAAGACTGCATATAAAGTTCCTACTGGGTTATCTCCTTTTCAACTTGTCTATGGTAAGTCATGTCATCTTCCAATGGAAATGGAGCATAAAGCATATTAGGCTTTAAAATTTTTAAATTTTGACCCAAAAGCTTCAGTAGAGAAAAGAAAAATTCAAATGCATGAATTAGAAGAAATGAGACTTAATTCATATGAATCATCCAAGTTATACAAGGAGAAAGTTAAGGCATATCATGATAAGAAGATTCTGAAAAGAGAATTTCATCCAGGCCAATCAGTTTTACTGTTTAATTCAAGACTAAGAATTTTTCCTGGGAAACTGAAATCTAAATGGTCAGGTCCATTTGTAGTAAGATCCGTTAGGCCTTATGGTGTTATAGATTTAGAGGATCCAGCAACAGGAAGGATATAAACAGTTAATGGGCAGATAATTAAGGCATATTTGGGAGATGCAGTGGATGAGGTTCACCTCATTATCATTATCTACTTAGATAATCCTTAAAACAAACAGGCGTCAAGCTGAAGACGTTAAACAAGCGCTCCTGGGAGGCAACCCAGAGTTTTATCTTTAATTTCTTTTCTTTTTTCTTTTAAATTGTTAATTATTGGATTGCATTTGAATTTCATTTTTCAAGTCAAAATTCACAGAACGTTCGCTCAAGCGACGCAAGTTTCGCTCAAGCGACGCAAGTTTCGCTCAAGCGAATGTTAGTTATTTCTCTATTTTTCTTCGCTCAAACAGAAAAACTTTTGTGCAGAACATTCGCTCAAGCGACACAAGTTTCGCTCAAGCAAATGTTAGTTATTTCTCTCTGTTTTTCTTTGCTCAAACAAAAACATTTTTTTACGCACATTCGTTCAAGCAAATGTTAGTTCTTTCTCTCTGTTTTTGGTCTCTCAAGCGAATAATAGATACACTGATTTTTTCTTGAACGAAAATGCCCAAATTTGGTTTTTTAAAACACGTGGAGGGGGTCAGTTTTCATTTCACCCAACTCTCTCTCGAGAACCCACTCCTACCCAAACAACTTTCTCTCTAATCCAAACATTTATTACACAAATTTCACCCTTCTTGCACCATTATTCGTATTCTGTGGTGTTTGTGCTTCAATTTCACCGATCAGAAGTTCAAAATTTGTGCTCTATTTACTGTTCATCATCTTTGACTGTGCTTCTACATTTTTCTACGATTAAGGTAAGATTTAAGATGTTTTTTGGTGGTTCTTTGCTTAATTGTCATGAGATTGGCGTTTGTGGTTGAATTGACTGCATAGATTGCTTATATAGGGGTTAAAAATTCTGCTGCATGCCAAGTGTTCGATAAAATGCTTCAAAGAGATTTGTTTCAATTTTAGGTGATAGAAAGTATGTAATTGATGATGGTTTTCTTAATTATGTAAGGAAGAAAGGATGAATGTTACAAATTAGGGCCATAGAAATTCGGAAATAAGGTGCATGCCAACTGTTTGATGAAATGTTCAAGTATGAATTATAGTGTGTTTTGTGCAACTGAATATATCAATAGTCTCACATTTAGACCTAAGTAACATTATGAGATCAAAATATTAGACTAACAATGAGTATAATGATGTTTCAGATGGGTCCAAGAAAAGAATCCCAAGGTGCCTCATCATCCAGGATTGCTGGTAAAAGGCCACGAACTGAGCTTACAAGCATTCAGATTGATAGAAGGAAATTCAAGGATGCTGAGAGGTAGACAAGGTTTGACACAATAAGGAACTGGACCTTCATTCCAGAGAGGAGAATAGAATTAAATGAAGGAGAGTACCCGGAATTCAATAATGAGTTAACCCACAAGAATTGGAGGTAGTTGGCACTACCGATGCCCAAATATGATCCAGAAATTGTAAAGGAGTTTTATGCCAACGCCTGCTTAGTAGAAGGTGAGCCATTCAGGGTGCGCTCCAAGGTGAGAGGTAGATGGGTTTCGTACAATAGGAATGCCATTAATGATCTGCTAGGGAATCCACGAGGAAGGCCATATTTGTGATTTCCAGGTCATCAGGAATAACAGGCGTCTTACTGAGATGCATTTTAGGGATGATGACACTACAAGAGCCCTATGCCTTCCTGGGAGGACTTATGAAGCAAACCATGCTGGGAAGGCTTTAAGTATTTTAAGGGCCAACATGACCACAATCACTCAAATCTAGACCTCTTTTCTGTTGCCCAATATTGTTCCCATAAAGCATAGCTCATACCTAAACATGCCCACATGCCATATCATCAGGTGTATTCTAGATGGCACTGAGATTGATATTGCCGCCATTATTTCTGAAGAAATTTATCAATTTGTAATGTTGGAAAGCGGGCGACGAGCGGAGCAAGCAAAGGCTCTTGGATTCCCTGCCCTAATAACAACCCTCTATGCAGCCCATGATGTGGAAGTCAACCCAATAGTGAACATCCGCCCACCAATTAACAAAAGATTTATCGAGCGACACTGTGTGAACCCCACAGAAGGGGCGCCACAGCCACTAGCACAACAACCGCACCAGCCAAGAGGAGCCCAGCAACCACCCCCACCACCCCAGCAACCAAACTTTCAAAGAATGATGCAATACATGGAGCATCTGACTTTGCAGCAATCAGCGACCCTTAGGGGTCAATGTAATATTAATGAAAACTTTTATAACTTATCTTTGCAAATTGCCCCAGGTATGCAGTGGATGTCGCCACAAGAGTTTTGACACCTTGGTTCAATGACCTGGGGACAGTCCATATTTTCCAGGAGGGGGTGAAGGTGCAGCTGGTGCACAGGGAGCACAAGAGGAAGAAGAATTAGGAGAAGAAGAATCAGGAGAAGAAGAGTCTGAAGAAGGAAGTGAAGAAGAGGATTGAGAGGGAGGAAACTTTATTTTTAAGCTTTTATTTATTTTTATTTTTATTTTGGTGTGTTTAAATGAAGTGAGTAATTTGAGGTTTTAAATGTGTATTTGAATTGATTTGAAGTTGTTTTGTTTGAATATTTTGAATTCATAAGTAATGTGATGAATGATAAAAAAATTTTGTGTGATTAGATTGTTGTCCCATATAAATTGTTTTAGAGCCATATATGAGATTATTGTTTATTGTCCAATTCAAATCTGGAACTGAAGAAAACCATTTTTTATTGTTTCCAATAACAAGTGATTTTGGGATGTTGAGTATGATAGTGAAAAGGAATTGATGAGGAGAATTAGGAATTAACTGAATTGGAGAAGCTAGCCAAAACCCAGGTGAGTAGAGAACCAAAAATAAATAAATTGAGTGTCAACACTTTGTAATGATAACTGGTATTGATTTATTCTTTTATGTGATTGCATGTTAGTAAGACTTGAAAATGATAAATGCATTTTTTTCTTTGTATTAGATATAACCTAGAGCCAAATAGCCAACCCTGCATTAATTATAGGACATCCATTTGAACCCCTTCTAAGCCAAAAATAATATTGTTCCTTAAACAGGACCATTAAGCCTAAACACTATTTATCTACCTTCCTATATTTGAGAAAAGAAATGAGTATGAATGTCCCTATGTTTCTTATTGTTGGGTATTGCTATTGTTGTCCTACAGGTATTATTGAGGTGTTATTCTTTAAAAAAAAAAGGTGTAAAGGAAAAGGAAAAACAAAGCTTAAAAATTTGGGCAAAGCCAAAAAGAATACATGCAAAATAATGAGAAAAAAAAAAGTCAAAAGGGATGATAATAACTTGTGAGATTATTAACTCACTATCATTGTGTTAGGGACAAAAGCATGAAGTTTGAAACTTGACTTGAGGAATTGTTAATCAATAATCATTCATATGAGTTGAATTTCTCAAATATTTTTGTATATTCTAGAAAAACTAATGATTCTTTCTTAGCCCAACCCCATTACAAGCCTCAAAAGAACTTTTGATTTAAGTCTTGCTTAACAAATGTTGGTTTCTTGAAGATGATTATCAATATTGGATTGTCTAAATGAAGTGATTGAATGAGATAAACACTTGCCTGTGAGAATTAGAGATGAGTATATATAAATCTTTTTGAGAGATCATGTTTCTCTGAGGATAATTGATGACTAATTATTCTTTGTTGGTTTCTGTAACTTGAATGCTTATGTGTTCTATTTTCATTTGGAGTTGTGAGCATCACCTCTGAAAATTTTTATGTTGTGATTCTGGAAGAGAAAGTGATAATAGGCAATGGTTTTGTTTTGGAAAAATTACTTTGCTTGGGACAAGCAGGATTCTAGGTTGGGGGGAGTTGTTATGTGGTAAAAAGTTGATATAATTATACCTTGAATTGTTATGAAACCACTTAACTGATGCTAATTCTAATCTATTTTTCTCCTAATATAGGATGAATTCGAGAATACCTTGATACAAGAGTAAGGAGCATAATTGTCAGCAAAATTGGAGTAAAATTGGAGGAGGGAAGAAGATTTTTAGCATGAAATTCGCTCGAGCAGGATGGATTCTCGCTTGAGTGAATGTTAGTTATTCTTCTCTTGAATTCACTCGCTCAAGCGAGACAAGATTCGCTTGAGCGAATATCGGTTATTCTTCTATGGATGTCCATCGTTCAAGCGCAGGAGAATTCGCTTGAGCAAATGTTAGTTATTCTTCTCTGGAGTTCAATCGCTCAAGCGAGCATTTTGTTGCTTGAGCAAAAATAGGCTACTTTTGCTTGAGCGAAAGTTCTCGCTCAAGCGAAAGACGCGAAGCCCAAAAGCCCAAATTTTTTCTACAAAAAGAGAAGATGCGTTTTGAGAAAAGGAAGGTATTTTGGAGGAGAAAAGGCGCGACTACTACTAGGGTATTGTCCAATCTTCATCAATTCTTCACTTCTTCCACATTTGGAGCATTGTAATGGCCAACATGAGTGGCTAACTTCATTCTGTTAGGATTTGGTGCACTTCCTATGAACTCTTTTGTATCATGGTGATATTTTGAGATATTAATCTATGTTTTGATGTTGTTATTCTTATCCTTTGTGGTTTGGAATGATTTATTCTTGATGTTTGAGGTATGATTGGAAAATATATCTTGAACCCTAGATTGCGGTAAGAATATTTGTTACGTTAATTGCCAAGAACGGAATGAATGTATCAATTGCTTAACACCCTAAACCTAATGCTAGAAAATCTCTTAATCGTTTGAGGAATCAACATTTATTAGGTTTTCTTATGAATTTCATGTGTGAGAAATCAACATGGATGATTTGAGTAGGTGGCATCAACATTGATAGGTTAATTGATGTTCTTAATTGACATAGCCATTACAAAAGAGGGATAAGGAAGGAAGCCAATCCTAAGTACCTTTAATTGATATTTTCTTAAAAATTTACAATTCTTTGTCATTTAATTTCAATTCAATTCTTTATGCAAAACCCATTTTGTTTCAATCTACTTAGTAAGGATATAATTGAGAATTTCCATTGAAACTGTTCCTCGTGGGATCGACTTTTATTTAATCGAAATAATATACTATGATTGATAATTTTGGTACGCTTGCCAATAATTCAACAGAAATTCACGCCTATCAAGTCGGGACCGCCGTCTCGACTTTCGGGACCGCCATCTCGCCTTTGGCAAATTGGCGAGATGGCGGTCTTGACCCTTTGGGTGAAATTTTTTATTTTTTGTGTACAAAAAGCCTTCCTATTCTAGTATGGAGCCTATTAATCAATCCTATGGAGTTTTAAGGCCTTGTCCATCTTCGAACGGAAGCCTTTTGCTCTTTATTTTGAGGTCGGGCAAGATTTGGGGTCTACAGCTGCCCCCCTTCACGTGACTAGCCGACTGTTGGCTCAATATGCCAAAAAGATCGACTAGAGGGTGAAGGAGTTGACCCTCTTGCCTGGTTGTCCTTGATTGCTTCCCTCATCGTGGTAGCCAACCTTCTGGACGCTGAATGTGATCCTCCGGGATGCTCCTTTGATGCACTAGCTGACCCTTTTGGTTGTAAAGTTTGGTTTAAGCCCCCTTTTGTAAGGCTTGATGACTACGCACCCCCATCTGGTTTTGACGAGTACGAACCCCCGTCTGGTTGTTGTAGAACTTGCAGCCCACTTCGTAGGACTGGATGAGTATGCACCCTCATCTGGTTTGGCGATTACGAACCCCCGTCTGGTTGTTGTATGCTTGGGATGCTCCTTTGATGCGGTAGCTGACCCCTTGGTTGATGAGTAGGAACCCTCATTTGGTTTGGCGAGTATGAACTCCCGTCTGGTTTGGAAGTCCACTTTGTAGGACTAGTGCGACTTACTGATTTTGTTTATGCACAGACTCCATGGGGAGGGATTTTTTGTTTGAAATTGTTTTTGACTTTTGTGATGTAGTCTTCCGGTATGCAGGGGATTCTTTTATTTTTGGCTTTTCTAATAGCTGTTCGACTTGTTATTTGTCAGGGATTATCTGATTTTGGGCTTTTCTGATAGCCATCTGACTTGCTGCTTGTCGGGGATTCTTGGTTTTTTGGGCTTTTTCCATAGCCATCCAACTTGTTGATTGCTGGGGATTCTTGGTGAATGCCTCTTAGGTAAGCAGGAATCCACTGAAGATTTGTTGGTTTTGATGGTGCCTCTTGAGTAGGCGGATATCCATTTAAGGATTTGTTGATGGTGCCACTGAGTAGGCAGATGTTTCAAATAGAGGTGAAGGTTTCGTGCTTGCATTGTTTTGCCTCTGAATAGGCTGATATCCCATTCTAGGGATGTTGGCTCTTTATTTGTAGATCTTGCCTACGCATAGGCGAATGACCGTTCAGCGGATGTGAGTCTAAAATTTGCCTTTGTCGTAGGCTCACCGAGGATGATTTTTCTCTTTTTGATGATCCATTGGAGATTGATTGCCTTCCCGGGGATCTGATTTTGGTTTGCCCCCTGAATTTTTGACTCCTTGTTAGGTATTGGTGTGAGATGGCTTTGCAACACTCTTATTCCATTGGGGAATGAGAATCCTAAAAGTTAGGATATTTAATTTTGCCTCTTTCTATGATTTATCTCTTTTTTATCGCGATTTTGAAATTTGGATTTTTTATGGGGATAATGCGTGTGCCTTTTTACTTTTTAGTTTCTTTTATGCACGCAAGCTTTTTCTTCTTTTTGGGGATCCGTAGGGGACAACTTTTTCTTTGGTGATCCACCAGGGGATTATTGACTTCCTGGGGATCTGATTTTCCTTTTCTAGGGATGGAGTCTTGGCTCCTTGATTGATGCGAGTCGTCCTTGTGAAACTCTTATTCTACTGAGGGATGAAAATTTCTGATTCCTTCTTTTTGTAGACTTTTCTGGGGAGATTCACTTGGAGCTTTTTATTAAGCCTTCTTTGTTGCGGCCCTTTCTTTTGGACATCCCCTGGGGATGCAAGGGTTTTCTTCTTTTTTTCCTCTCTTTGTTGAGCCCTTGATGGTATGAAGATTGGACTCTTTTGACTCTTGATGATGATGGGCTCTTGAAGCCTTTTATTCTCCATTAGGGAGTGTGGAGGAGACTTTGGGTGAGTGTGCTCGATGACTCATGTAGTGGTGAGGCTGAGTCGTGGGGTAATTTTTGTGTTGCCTCTAGAGTAGACAAGAATTTGCTTGGGGAGAATCGAGCCTTTCTGTCGGCTTTTCTGTTGATGATGCCCTCTCTTTATTGGGTAGAAGGATGACGGTTGGAGCTTCAGTTTTTGGAAATTCTTTATTTTCCTGGAGTTGTTTGATTATTGATGACTTGCTCTGCTCTATTTGAGGGGAGCTTTGTTTGGAGACTTAGCCTGGGTGCTTCTTGTTTTCAATCACAAACATGGAGCTAGTCTCCTTATATGCATGAATGTTTTTCATTTTTTGTTATTTATCTGAAGTAATTTTTTTTATCTTGACAAAGTCGTTTTGTGCGACTACTTGTCGTGGATGCCTTAAATGCAATCTTTTTTTTATCGATGCACCTAGAAAAGTGACGGGCATTCTCCTGTTGTACTTTTATGATTATGCTGATGGACTCCTCTTTTATTCATTTTTTGATTAAGCCCTAACTTTTGCCTTGGGAATCTCCTAGCATACATTATTCTTTTTATTTCATTTTTCTTTCTCTTCTTTTTTTTGAGAGATAGGACCTTATTATGCATGTAATGTTTGCGATATAGATCCTACAATGCTATTTCAATTAATATTTCAAAAGGATTAATCAAATGTGCTTTTGCTTCTGACATGCTTCTGTCATTATGTGCTTTCGTGGACATGATAGGGTGTACCGATTTTGCCGTCTTGATTTTGCCATGACCGAAGAATGATTGTGTTGATTGTAAAGCGACTTGCCATGTCAGTGCGCCCTCCCTTTTCTTTGGGGTTGATGTGACTGATTTTCAACACATCTTAAGTAGCTTATAATGTTATAATATTGTTTATAATGTGTTAATAAATCTTAATTAACTATAATTTGTATTACTTGGCCTTTAGAAGCCTTAACATAAAATTCTGCATAAAAACAATAAATTAGTTATATTTTATTGTATATGGGTACTGATCGTCGGTTCACTGTTTTATTTATCATTTTTCTACAGAACTTCTAAAATCATGATTCTTGAAGCATTGAAAACTGGACAAATTCAGCTTTTCAAAGGATTAAGAACCACTCAATTTGGAGCTAAATTGAATTTTATATAAATTATTAAAGAGAGGTTACGTGCACAGAGTCGGTCCAACGGGCATGCCTCAGTCAAATAATTATCCTAAATTCATTCGACTGCCAAAATTAGTAAAAACAGTGGCGTTTGAAATATAACTTAACAAGCTTTCTAAAGAGACCCGAAGTGTTTAATTTGAAGAAGTATTGAAGAAACTGTAAGCGTTTGAATTATGCGGTACTGCACTGAAGCGAAGATAACGCGACTCTTCAACATCTCTCTCAAGTTATTGGATTAGCTCCGGTTGTGGGCCTTGTAACCTGTAATTGTACATTAGTTAAAGCTTATATTAGATTAAATTAATGTAGAAACAAGTAGTCAAAGTTGTAGAATTCAAAATCAATCAAAATTGCATTTTCTCTGCACTGGTTTTCTCTCTCACGCTCAAGCTTCTCTCCATGGGTTTCTTCATTGCTTGCATCACACTCTCCATGTATGTGTTCCATTTTCTTCACTGTTTTTCATGAATTGGTTCTGGATCTTCGTCTTCTACTCTTTCTATTGCTTTTCCTTTACTGAATTCATGAATTAGATTAGGTTTTTATCGAACAAAATCTGTGAAATTGAATCGCATGTGACAAATTGTTCTAGACTTGTGTTCTTGACTTGGTTTAGCTTGTGGATGTCTCTCGGTTGAGGATTGAAGCTTGTAATCACTTTGTTCAACTGTATGGTGAAGGCTTAATTGATTAATTAGGTTTTCACAGTGTAAAAAACGTAGTAGTCTTGCAATCTTGCTTACACCGAATCATGTTCATAGTTCTTGTTCTTCCTTTCTTTAATTTTCTGCATTTTACTGCTTTGATTTTACTATTTTGATGTTTTAATTGCTTTACAGTCACGGTAGTTAGGTTTTATTACTTTGATTACTTGCTTTAATCTCTGTAGAAGCTTAGTTTTAGGTTTAGATAGATTTTACTGCACTGTTTTAGGTTCTGTCATAGATTAGCGTAAGATTAGAATAATTTAAGTGTAGCTAGGTTCTCAATTTAAATTTCTGCACTACAAATCGCCCTACAAAATTGAAAAACTCATAAATATACATTACTGCACTCATTCCAGTACTTTCAAATCACATTTACCACTGTTTTGAACATTTTGACCGAAGTGACCACTGTCACTCGGTCAGGTTTTTAGCCACGTGCACCTGAACACTCTCACACGGTCATCGCACGTTTTAAAATCTCAAAATACAAAAATAATTGCATTTCTCTCGCTCAATCATACATTTTATACATTGCATTCAAATCTTGACCGAGGCATCTCTTCATATTTTAATTTTGACCGAGACCTTTTCATTTTGTTGATGTTCTGACCACTTTTCTGACCACCAGTACTGTTCACTACGATCATTTTCCATTTTAAAAACTCAAAACTCAAAAATAATTATATTTCACTCGGTCATTCATATATTTTACACCTTGCATTTGATTCTTGACCTAGAAATTGTTTTTACATTTCATTCTGACCGAGAGTTCATATTTTTGACCAAGTCTGGTTTACATTTCTGACCGTGGTTACTGCTCATAATGGTCAGATTTATGAATTTCATTTAACTTCATTCATCTGCATTGTTTTTCATTTATGTTTACATTCTTATAGGTCAATCATATATTTTGTTCACTAATTTAGATTTTTGATCGAGAAAACTCATTAGTTTTTGCACGTTGACTGAGAGCACAAAATTCTGACTGTGATTCCTGAGTACGATTACTATTCATTACGGTCAGATTTTCGAAACTAACCGTGGTTATTGTTCATCACGGTCAGACTTGTGATTTTGGGTCAGATTTGTGATTTTGGGTCAGATTTGAGATTTTACATTGTTTTTGTTATTCTGCATATTTTTAGCCATTTTTGCATTCTGCAGTATTTTCATTCACTGCATATTAGGATTTAACCTCATTTTAGTTTAGTCTAAAATTGTAAATTTCATTTTTAGTTTAGTTCCCCATTCAATCATTCATAACTCAATCATATACTCTTATTACTTCCTCGAATTGATATTCTAGTTCCCATTGTACTGCATTATTACTGTTTTAGGGGAACTTATTTGAAAGTGTTGAAACTGCGACAAAAATCTTTACTTTTCAGGGGTGTCAATTCTCCTATTGATTACTATCTCCAGATTTCCCTACTAATTACTAAAATGTCGTAGTGGTAAGAGTCAATAGAAAAGAAGGAAGATGATATTTAATTCAAAGGCTTGTGTTTTAGAATTGTTTTATTTTGACAAAAATAGTTTTTGTAAGCACGACTAGCCAAGGTTGGTTAGAGTGTTTAAGCTAGTTTAGACAAATGTTTTGTTTATGGAATGGCGTCTTATTCTATGGCGCTTGCTATGACTGATTGATTTTCCTAGTCTGCCCTTTGGGTTTTCAGTCAAGGATGTTGTGTTTCTGTCCTAACTTTTTGTAGGTTTCCTCTTTTCTTGTTTTGGGAATCCTAGCAGACTTTTTTTTGTAACCCTAATTTTTGCCTAGACTACCCTTTATTGTTGTTCAGGTCTCCTAGCGGGTTTACCCTAACTTTTGCGTAGCCCCCTTAATGGGTTTCCTACCGGGTATCTTGCCTTTTCTTTTTGGCCTTTAGCTTCTATGAGCTTCTTTTGATTTTTGTTTTCTTTTTGCACAATATTGGCGAAACACAACTTTATTTATGACAAGGTAAAAATTTCTTTTGTGCTTCTAATCAATCAGTGGTGATGGATTTGACTTTTATTTTGGTCAATGGCGCATGTAGACCCCAAATCTTTCCCGGCCTCAAAATAAGAGTAGAAGACCTCCTATTCGAAGATGGACGAAGCCTAAAAAGCCACTAGGAGAGACTATTAGGCTCCATGTTAGAGTAGGAAGGATTTTCTGTACAAAAATAAGGATTTTCGCCTTCAGGAGTCGAGACTGCCATCTCGCTTTTCGGGACCACCGTCTCGCCATTGATGCAAGTCGAGACCGCCGTCTCGTTTGGCGAGACGGTCGTCTCGCCACTTGCCAATGGAGAGACCCCCCTCCCGTTTGGCGAGAAGGCCTTCTCATCACTTGGAAAGTCGATACCGTCGTCTCGCCACTTAAACAAGTCGAGACCGTCATCCCGAATGGAGAGACGGTCGTCTCGACCTTGTCAGTCGAGACCGACGTCTCGACTTGACAGGCGCAAATCCCTATAAATAGTGAGCGCTCCCCCCCCCTCATTTCACACAGCTCTTCCACTTTCCCTTCTACACTTTCTTCAAATTCTCTTCCTAGAGTCCCTCCGAAGCATTTCCGGAGCTTCTGAGTGTCTTAGAGAGTTTTTATATCATTTCTGAGAGATTTCTGGCGTTGTAAGAGCGAATGGCTGCCAAAACGCACCCTATTTTCAAGAGTATTAATTAAAAAGCTTGCTTCGGAGGTTTCTTCACTTTCTCCCTTCCTTTTAGTGTCTTTATTTTTATGATTAAATTGCATAATAGACATTATGGCCATGTAGTCATTATTTTAATTCCGCAAATAAAAGGGTAAAAGCGTCTTTTCGAAAGTTTATCTATGAAATAACTGGCCTGTCATAGGGAACCCGAAAGGGGCGTCGTAAGGAAACTAACACTTCCCTTACACGTAACTAACACCCTTACCCAACTCTGGTTTTAATGACCAAAGTTGGTTTTCGAAAACCAACACATTTTTCCTCCTTTTTCGATGTTTCCAGTAAAAACATCGGTGGTGACTCCATAAGAACCCTTTCAAATTAGTTCTTAGATCAGCCCGATTATCGGACGACCTAAGGACACCTTTTCGAAAACTTTGCCCTTAGGTTCAACTCGGTTATCGAACAACCTAAAGGTGTTGTAACATCACCCATAAAAATGCGAAAAATGGAAAGTCGGAACCATCGCGTCGCTCTGACCGCGTCTTTTTTACGGCGGCGACAGATGGCGACTCCACTGGGGAAGCCTAGAGAGTTGCTCCCATTTAGTGATAGACCAGTTTAATAAATAAACTAAGAAATTACGCTTTTACCCTACCTTGTATTATAACATGTTTTAATTGCTTGGCTTTAATAACTGTTGTTTGTTCATTTTTACGCAATTGTTTGAAATACAAATTGTACACAAACCTTTGCACACAACAGTTCCCTCTATACCCGGGGGCAAGTGAGAAATCCATAGGGAGTGGGTGGCAGGTACGGTTCGCTGTAGTGATGGCCTTGAGCCCACCAGTGTGATCGGAAACCACCACTCAAGGTTTATCACCTTCCTCTTTTGGCACAAAGACTGACTATGGCCTTAGTGCTAAGTATGGTCGGAAGGCTGGAGAGTGGGGACCCTATAATGGGGGCATCTTGGGGGCCTAAGCCTTGGTGAGAACAGTTAGAACCTACCTTCGCCAATGCACTTTTCTGCAGGAAAACCCTACCTCGTGCTTAAAACGACTTCTCACCTGTTCGCGGATGATTCAATTATGTGCGCATTTGGTTGTTGCATTTGATTGCATAGCATAACCAAACAACAGAAAAATCACAAAAAATATTTTTTTGCAATAAACGCCCTTATCTTGGACAGTTTGCCTTTTAGCTAGCCTGGTTTTAGGTTCTTTGTAAGCTAAGTAGCCATGCAGTCCGACAAAAGAGATAAGGGACGCTAAACATTATTCTTTCGCAATAAATCATTTTATCTCAGACAATTTGCCTTTTAGTTAGCCTGGTTTCAGGTTCTTTGTAAGCTAAGTAGCCATGCAGTCCGACAGAAGAGATAAAAGGCTCTAAAAATAAAATAAAAATCAAATAAAGACCCAAGTCAAATAAATGGGACCTTGTTCATAAATATTAAAATTCATAAAACATCCATATAGATAGTTTATTTTTTCCAAAAAAAATAATAATACCATACATCATGTAGAAATAAAACATGATAAATAAGGAAAATAAAACACTCATATTCATACCTACAATAAGCATCATGTTCATAAAACAAGCATTTTGGTTTTAGAAAATGAAGGGGACTGGTAGACAATTGAAGAAAGTGGACATTCCCCGGTACCATACTGAGAAGTTGGAACGACTTTGCGCGATAATGCCACTAGAGGTCCGCTCCGACTTCGAAAAATCCTATGGACGGATCCTCAACCTGTTAAAGATCTGTGTCGATCCCATTTTTATCAGGGTTCCAGTTCATTTCCAGAACTCCAGTCTGCGCTGCTTTGAATTCCCACAATTCGACATGGTGCCCACTTTGGAGGAGTAAGAGATTATGCTAAAATGGCCCAAATCTGCCGGGGTCCATATTCGCCACAGGGCGTATACTCCTGTAGCACAAATCGCTGCCATCATCCGATTGTCATTCTGGCAGACTACCCTGATAGAAAAAGGGAACATCCAGGGTTGGAAGGTTTCAATGTTAGAAGACCATCTGCCCACTTTGGCTGATGTAGACCCCAAATCTTGCCCGGCCTCAAAATCAGAGCAGAAGATCTACTATTTGAAGATGGACGAAGCCTAAAAAGCCACTAGGAGAGACTATTAGGCCCCATGTTAGGATAGGAAGGATTTTCTGTAAAAAAATAAGAATTTTTGCCTTCAGGGGTCGAGACCGCCGTCTCACTTTTTGGGACCACCGTCTCGCCATTGCTGCAAGTTGAGACCGCCGTCTCGTTTGGCGAGACGGCCATCTCGCCACTTGCCAATGGCGAGACCCCCCTCTCGTTTGGTGAGAAGGCCTTCTCTACTCTGGAAAAGTCGATACCGCCATCTCGCCACTCTTGCAAGTCGAGACCGCCGTCCCGAATGGCGAGACGGTCATCTCGACCTGACAGGCGTGAATCCCTATAAATAGTGAGCGCTCCCCCCTTCATTTCACACAGTTCTTCCAATTTCCCTTCTACATTTTCTTCAAATTCTCTTCCTAGAGTCCCTCCGAAGCATTTTCGGAGTTTCTAAGAGTTTTTGAGAGCTTTTTATAGCGTTTTCAAGAGATTTCCGGCGTTGTAACAGCGAAGGGCTGCCAAAACGCACCCTATTTTCAAGAGAATTAATTAGAAAGCTTGCTTCGTAAGTTTCTTCACTCTCTCCCTCTCTTTTACTGTCTTTATTTTTATGATTAAATAGCATAATAGACATTAGGGTCATGTAGTCATTATTTTGATTCCGCAAATAAAAGGGGTAAAAGCGTCTTTTCGAAAGTTTATTTATAAAATAGTTGGCCTATCATAGGGAACCCGAAAGGGGCGTCGTAAAGGAAACTAACACTTCCCTTACACGTAACTAACTCCCTTACCTAACTTTGGTTTTAACGACCAAAGTTGGTTTTCGAAAACCAACGTCTTTTTCCTCCTTTTTCGATGTTTCTGGTAAAAACATCGGTGGCGACTCCATAAGAACCCCTTCAAATTAGTTCTTGGGTTAGCCCGGTTATCGGACAACCCAAGAACACCTTTTCGAAAACCTCGCCTTTAGGTTCAGCCCTGTTATTGAACAACCTGAAGATGTTGTAATATCACCCATAAAAACATGAAAATTGGAAAGTCAGAACCATCGCGTCACTCCGACCGCCTTCTTTTTTTACGGCGGCGACAACTGAAAGGGCAGAATGAGTCGCTTTTAACAAAACCCTGACCTTAATCATATTTGGAACAATCTTGTTCTCCTTCCACATAGACACAGTAGACCAAGTCGTCATGGACGCCTTCTTTGCCTAGGACATGAACTCGAAGAGTCCCTTGCCTGCAATTCTTGCTGACACCTTGCTCTCGGTGGAATTTTACTGCTAGAAGCAAGGAAAAGCACTCCGATGTTGCTCTTCACTACTTTTTGTGTGGGGAATCACACATTTCTACACTTCTAGTCACATGGGGGTGTTCCCCGACCCTTTGAGAAGCTTCTACAAAATCCCTCTCCATCGACGCCTAACCTCAGAGTGGAAGGACGAGTTGGAACAATGGGACGCCAACCAATTATCCTGGGTTTGCCCTTGGTTGCGACCCAGCCTAATCCTCATCAGATATGGAGATTACCCAAGCATACCATTGATAGGACTCAAGGGTTGCATAGCCTATTCACCTAGAGTAGCTATGGGACAAATCATGAGGGACTCAAACTACAATATCTCGAGAGGAGCTCGGAGGACTGTGTTTCTTCGGAGACCCATGCACCATCGCCAACTCACTAGCCGTGAGAAGAGCATGGGAGAAACCAGTCTTTATGGGAGATAGAGAGCTAGGAAAAGTTTGAGTAGCTATCTCCAATAATTATGAAGAGTGGAGACGCAAAAGAGGGATGTCTCAACCATCCACCTCACTCGCTACATGTGCAAATAGTGAAGAGTTGCAAAATCAAGTCGACGCCTTGACCCAGAGGATAGAAATCATGGGATCCCAGATAAGGGCCCTTGAAGAAAGAGAACAAGAATCTATCCTCACCATAGACGGTCTACAGAGGCAATGCAAGAAAAAGGATCATGAAATAGAGCGCCTCAAAGATCAATGTGCTGACTCTAACCAGCAAGCTATCCGAGCATCCAAAGCTGCTAGAACCAGCTCGGATAGCCAACTTCAAGAAATAACCGCCAAATCAGCACACCTTGAGGCCGAATCAGCAAAACAGGCTCAGATGATCAAGGGCTTGTTACAAGATCTCACAAGGACTCGGTCAGAAATACGCCAAGAGCGAGAGGCTAACCGGAGACTCAACAAAAGTCTCACTGAGCTACGCAGCAAAGAAAGAGATGGGCTAGCTCAGTATGGTCAAGTACTACGAGAAAAGGACCAAGCCCTTGCAAAGCTCGACGAGCTGCAAGCCTTGGTCGTCCATCAAGAGGCAAAGATCAAAGAGGCTCAAAAGTACAGTGAAGATATGAGCCAGGCGATCCAAAAGCAAAGCGAAGCACTCGCTCGTCACGTCCGAGAAGCAGAAAGGGAATTACATAGAGATCAAGACCCACTTGTGGGTTTCTTTAGGCTTTTCCATTTCTGTCTAAAGTTGCTTCCTAGTATGGAATAGGGGAATGTACACCTTCTATGGATAAATGAAATTTTTCGTTATTCAACGATTGTCTACTTGCATGCATATCATTCATTTTCATACTTGACTTCCCCTCCTTCACTTTTAATAAACAAGATAATAAAAAGGAAAGGATTAACTGACACGTCTTCCAAATCAGAAGAATGGAGAGAAAGTCACTTTTAATCAAGCTTTCCCCAATGGTTGATCCACCCCAAGAGGACAATAAACCTCGACCGTTGGTCCTCAAAACCAATAAGGAAGAGGGGGCAAGGACACCCATTTGAATATTTATGCCACGTCCTTTCCCCTACAAATCAAATAAAGTTGTACCATGGAGATAGGGGAATCTTCACCAATAAAGGAGGATATCTCCAATATAGCCGGCATTGGGAGCATGACCAGAAGTGGAAGAATCTACTCCCCCAAGGACTTACAAGAAGATGCCCCCAAGAATAAAGGAAAAAATAAACGGACCGAAGAAAAAGAAAATAAAGAATCCAAGGAGGAGACAAAGGAATTACTCCAGTTTATAAGGCAAAGCGAGTATTCCATTATTGACCAGCTCAATCATACATCTGCAAAGATAACCCTATTATCTTTAATGATGAGCTCGGAACTGCATAGAAATGCCCTGATGAAGGTCTTGAGCGAAGCGCATGTACCTCACACCATATCCCAAGAAAAGGTTGAGAGGATCGTTGGTCACATTACGACAAGCGATCACCTCACCTTCACAGAGGAAGAACTCCCCCTTGAGGGGTCAAGCCACAACAAGCCCTTGCACATTTCCATCAAGTGCAAGGAGTCCCTCATTGCCAAAATTATTGTGGATAACGAGTCATCCTTGAACGTGATGCCCAAGTGCACACTCGACAAGTTGACTATTCAAGGAATCCGTCTGCACCCAAGTAGCACTATTGTTCGAGCCTTCGACGGATCGAAACGAGAAGTAGTGGGAGAAGTTAATTTGCCAATCCAAGTCGGACCCACTATCTTCAACACTGATTTCCATGTAATGGATATTAATCCGACATATATTTGTCTCCTCGGCAGGCCTTGGATTCATGACGCTAAGGCAGTACCTTCAACGCTCCACCAAAAAGTCAAGTTTATAGTGGATGACAAATTGGCCACGGTCCAAGCAGAAGACAATATCCTGATCAGTGGACCATCAACCCAACCTTATGTGGATGCAGCTAAAGAGGCCCTTGAAACATCTTTTCAAGCGCTCAAAATTACCAGTGTAGAAAGACTTCCCAAAAACACGAAGGTAGCCCGCATAATGATGAAGCATGGTTACCATCCTCGCCAAGGATTGGGGGCAGATTCCCAAGGGATGAGGGAACCCCCAGAATTCAAAGATAACTCTTTCAAGTGTGGCCTAGGATATGACCCTACAAAGGGTCGAGTAGAAGGAAGAAAAGGGAAGTCTCCCCTCCGCACACTCAAAGAAATATTCCGAAGCGGAGAGATGCAAGCGTCAAGAGCTACCCTACTAATTAGGAGATCTTTTTCTTCACTTAAGGGATGTAAACCCAATGATTGTTAGAGATTATCCCCCGGGGCTAGCCCGACCCCTGGGCATTTCAGGGCACATATTCCCTTATTAACTAATAAAGAATACACTTCTTACTATCTGCTTCTCTTCTCGTTGTTTCATGACTAGACCTCATAATAACCTTGTCTAAATAAACAAGAAAAGAAAAGAATCAAAGCGCGTCCAAATAATCAAAATTTACCATTGCCATTACAATCAAGCTGGTCGATTAGAAGCACAAAATAAGGCTTTACCTCACCATAAATAAAGTCATGTTTCGTCAATATTGTGAAAAGAAAACACACAAAAAAAACCCATAGAAGCCGAAGGCCAAAAGAAAAGGGCAAAATACCCAGTAGGAAACCCATTAAGGGGGCTACACAAAAGATAGGGTCAACCCATTAGGAAACTCGAACAAAAATAAAGGGTAGCCTAGGCAAAAGTTAGGGTTATAAAATAAGGTCCGCTAGGGTTCCCTAAACAAAAAGAAGAAACCTAGACAAGATATAGGACCAAAACACAATATCCTAGTTCAAAAATCCAAAGGGCGATCTAGGGAAATCGATCAGCCATAAAAAGCAATGGAAATAGGCTAAGGCACAAATCCAAACAAAAAAGGAAAAATGTTTGCTTAGACAAAAGCTTGAACACTTAGTCCTAACCTTAACCAGCCATTCTTACAAAATCTTTTCTGAATAAAATTAACCGTCTAAAACACAAGCCGTTGAATTTACCCTTTACTTCTTTTCTCTTGACCCTCACAACATTATTCTAACAATTAGTTTGGGAATATGGAAGCGCATAGTCAACAAGAGGATTGAAACCCCTAAAGTGAAGACAAAGGGACACCAACATGGCAAAGTGTGCTCTCCAAAAAAAAAAAGAATAACAAAGAAAAACAAAGAAAAACAAAAGAAGAAAAAAGAAGAAGGGAAAATTATTTTTTGGTCACGTTAAGTCCGGAACGGTACAACCAAGTACAGCAGAAAAGGCAAAAATTAGAGGGCACCCGTCTCTACAAGACGCATCAGTTAAATCCTTCCAAAAAACTAATGAAATAGGCATTATAGGACATCAAACATAAAAACATTGCATGCATAAATTTTTTTTGAACAAGGTCCTTTTCTCTCTCTAAAAAAAAAATACCTTCTAAGAAACGAGATCGCCGTCTCAACTTGGACAAAAACGAGACCGCCTTCTCCCTTGGTGAGAGGGCCGTCTCGCCAGAAGCCAAAGTCGAGACCGCCATCTCGACTTCCCAGACGGCGGTCCCGAATCCAGCGAAAACTCTATATAAAGGGGGCCTTGGAGGGGGTTCTCACACACTCTCTCCTGCACTCCTACCTTCTTCTCTCCTATTTTTGAGCATCCTACTACCAAAAATGCATAGAGGAGAAGCATCCAGGAAAAGAAGGGGTTCTTCTGGCCCTAGTAGCTCCACAACCCCAATGCCACAAGATCCGACGCAGCTCTCGCCATCACACTAGGCCTGCCTGGAACATATTCAGGGGTACACTTGGCACCCCATGCTGAGGCTGGACTTCGGTATCCTCGTCGAGTTCGGTTGGGAAGACGATGTCCATGCCTACCTCGACAGCATCGGATGACGCTTCCTGCTCCAGTCTCCTCCCACCCACGTCTACCCACAGGCAGTGATGGAATTCCTCGCCTCCATCGCCTACTGTGAGATTCCCACCATGGTGTTGGGCCTCCCACCGACAAAGATGGTAACCTACTTCATGAACGGGATGTACCGGACGACAACCCTGGACGAGTTCAATGTATCCATTGGATTCGTCTGGCCCGAGGACGTACTGACTCGGGAATACTAGGAGGCCATCTGTGAGCGTCCTGCCACCCTTACCGCCATGAGATGTGGGAGGAGCTGACCGGGATGCACACTTTGCCATCCCTGCTGAAGGGCTCCGTACTCACCCCCGCCCTCTGCATTTACCACAAGCTGCTGGCTGGGACTGTCCATGGGCGGAAGGAGAGTCAGGGTAAGGTCACCCACCCAGATCTCTTCGCCCTCTACTGCATGAGCCAAGGGCGCCGGTGCAACCCCGACTACTTCTTCGTGAAGGCCCTTAAGGACTTCGGGAGTCGTCCCGTGGGAGCCATCCTCATGGCTCCCCTCATCACCCCACTGGCACAAAAATGGGGGTGCAGTGGCAGGGAAGAACTGGCCTCCAACCTTCGACTCAAGACTATCAACGGGTCCATCCTGGTCAGCATGGGGATGCTGCTCCGCCAAAGGTCTCGGTTGATCCTCCACCCCTCACTGGACATAACTCTGGATCTCCGGGACATAGTGGCAATGCAAGATCTCCCGATGCCCCCGGATTTCTAGCAACAACAAAAGAAGCAACAACAACAGTAGCAGTACACGGACGACTTTGTTGGCATCAACCGCAACCTCTACAGCTTGCGCCAGCAATTCGACCAAATGTCCCTACCGGCAATTCCCTCCTCCCGGATCATCTCCCAGCTCAAGTCCACCGTCTTAGGGATAGTACTAAAAAATAAATGTTGTAATAAAAAAATATTATCATAAATAAAATTTTATTTCATCCATTTTTGCTCTCTTTTTCAAAAAAGTCAGCGTAGCAAAAAGAAACTATAAGTAAAAAGACTTATGCTCGATCTCGGAAAAGCCAAAATCCGAAATCGCGAGAAAAAATATAACCGCGGAAAAAGGCAGGATAAAAACTAAAACAAAGTCAACCACATTGACCAAGAAGATTTTTCGACGACCGACAAAAGTCGAACAACAAGACTACCCGACAGCCACCACACCGGATGACCATTCCAAAAAAGACAAAAGCAAAAAAACAAAGACAAGAAAACGCATCACAACACCGGCGCATGAGCAACTGAGCAATAAGCTGCCACCACCACCAGTCCTACGCAATGGACTGTACCAGCTTGATGGGGGGTTCATACTCATCCAGTCCGATGCACAGTGGACTGTAACTACCAGCCTAATGGGGGGTTCATACTCATTCAGTCCGACGTACAGTGGACTGCAACTACCAGCCTGATGGGGGGTTTATACCTATCAACCGAAGGATCGGCTACCGTCAGAAGGAGTATCCTGAGGTTCTACCATGTGTCAAATGGATCGGCTACCATCAGAAGGAGCATCTTAGAGGCGCACAACAAACTTTTCCCCAGAAGATCAACCGCCGCAAGACGGAATATCCGAAGGGTAACTGGGCAAGAGGGTAAACTCCTTTACCCTCCAGTTGATCTTCTTGGCACGACAGGCCAACAGTCGACTAGTCAGGTAAAGGGGGGGGCAGCTGTAGACCCCAAATCTTGCCCGACCTCAAAATAAGAGCAGAAGACCTCCTATTCGAAGATGGACGAAGCCTAAAAAGCCACTAGGAGAGACTATTAGGCCCCATGTTAGAGTAGGAAGGATTTTCTGTACAAAAATAAGGATTTTCGCCTTCAGGAGTCAAGACCGCCGTCTCGCTTTTCGGGAATGCCGTCTCGCCATTGATCCAAGTCGAGACTACCGTCTCGTTTGGCGAGACGGTCGTCTCGCCACTTGCGAATGACGAGACCCCCCTCCCGTTTGGCGAGAAGTCCCTCTCGTCACTTGGAAAGTCGATACCGCTGTCTCGCCAAACGAGATGGTGGTCTTGCAACTTAAATAAGTCGAGACGACTGTCCTGAATGGCGAGACGACCGTCTCGACCTTGTCAGTCGAGAGCGCCGTCTCGACCTGACAGGCACGAATCCCTATAAATAGTGAGCGCTCCCCCCCTCATTTCACACAGTTCTTCCACTTTCCCTTCTACACTTTCTTCAAATTCTCTTCCTAGAGTCCCTCCTAAGCATTTCCGGAGTTTCTAAGTGTCTTAGAGAGTTTTTATAGCATTTCCAAGAGACTTCCGGCGTTGTAAGATCGAAGGGCTGCCAAAATGCACCCTATTTTCAAGAGTATTAATTAAAAAGCTTGCTTCAGAGGTTTCTTCACTCTCTCCCTTCCTTTTACTTCCTTTATTTTTATGATTAAATTGCATAATAGACATTAGGGTCATGTAGTCATTATTTTAATTCCACAAATAAAAGGTAAAAGCGTCGTTTCGAAAGTTTATCTATGAAATAACTGGCATGTCATAGGGAACCCGAAAGGGGCGTCATAAGGGAACTAACACTTCCCTTACACATAACTAACTCCCTTACCCAACTCTGGTTTTAACGACCAAAGTTGGTTTTCGAAAACCAACGCCTTTTTCCTCCTTTTTTGATGTTTCCGGTAAAAACATCGGTGGCGACTCCATAAGAACCCTTTCAAATTAGTTCTTAGATCAGCCTGGTTATCGGACGACCTAAGGACACCTTTTCGAAAACTTCGCCCTTAGGTTTAGCCCAGTTATCGGACAACCTAAAGGCGTTGTAACATCACCCATAAAAACACGAAAAATGGAAAGTCGGAATAATTGCGTCGCTCCGACCGCGTCTTTTTGACGGCGGTGACAATGCAATTTGATTATGTTGACGCGTTTTGAAAATGTTTGCTTAACACATGGTTATTAATGAGGTTTAGATTTTAATAGCAGGAAGAGAAGCAGACAGTAAGAATGACATTCTTTGTAATTAATAGGGAAATATGTGCCCTGCAATGCTCGGGGGTCGGGCTAGCCCCGAGGAGTAATTTCTAATAGTCATTGGGTTTACATCCCTTAGAATTGGAAGAAGAACACCGAATGACTAAAATCGTTCTCGATAGTTGAACCCCTTCGAGGTGCGGAGGGGAGACTTCCCTTTTCTCCGTGCAGCTCGATCCTTTGTAGGGTCATACCCTAGGCCATGCTTCAAAGGATTGTCTTTAAAATCTGGTGGCTCCCTTACCCCTTGAGGGTTTCTAATGTGTCCTTGGTTTGGGTGGTATCCATATTTTCTCATCATGTGGTTCACCTTCATCTTGTTGGGGAAGTCTTTTCATATTTGAAAGTGATGAAGATCTTATTAAAATACTCTGGCAAAGATCATGTTGATTTGATGAAGTCAAAGATAAAGTCAAAGTCAACTTTGTAGCGGTCAACAGTCACTTAGATAAAAGAATAGAGGGATTAGTGTGTCCGCAGTTATGCTTAGGTATAATCATTTTTATCTTTTCTGCTACATGAGGTTTCTTCACTTAAAAGATTTTGCAAAATGCCTCTAAAAACGTTTAAGCAGTTAAAAACAAAGTATTTTAACAAAAGCTTTCTTAAACAAGTTTTTAACTGATATAATTTCGAAATAACCGGTTGTTTTCATTAAAGAAAGTTTTGAAAACCTTCTGTCAGTGTTTTAACTGATAAAGTTTCGACATAACCGATTAAAATCACTTAAAATGTTAAGATAAGTGTTTTTGCAGTATTTTAATCGATACAACTTGGTTTTAATCGATTAAATCCACTTAACATTCAGGATGATCGATCAGAATGAAATTATGACCAATCAGAATCAGATATGATCGATCAGAATTGAGTTATGACCGATCAGAATCAGATATGATCGATCAGAATTGAGTTATGACCGATCAGAGATTTTTCAATCGATTAAAACACGTTTCAATCGATTAAAACAACTTAGAAAATTTCTACACAGCGTTTTAATCGATTAAAACTTATTTTTATCAGTTAAAATCACTTGAAAAATTTTACAATAAAGTTTTGTAGTATATTAATCGATTGAAACACGAAACAATCGGTTAAATCAAATTAGAAGATTTTTTGTAAAGAGTTTTAATTGATACAAACGTTGTCGTATCAGTTAAAACAAATCTGTTAAATAATCAAGAACGCTTTAATGGATTAAAAGAAGTTTTAACAGATTAAAACTACACTTTTAACAGATTAAAAGATTTTTTAACAGATTGATTAAACCAGTAGTTTTGAAAATCTTCTATAAAAACAGTTTGGCTTGAACATTTTAAACACAACAATTGAACATCAATCTTTAGCAATCAAGCAAGAAAACTTTAGCACTCTTTCAAGAAAGATTCGTGCCAGTTTTTGTGAAGTTCTTTGAAATTCTTTCTTGAGACAAATTGCTTTCTTTTGAAGAAGAAACACACTGCAGAATTGCATAAAATTGGTTTGAGCATTCTAGTTTCTTCTTTTCAATTCTTTACATTCTTTTTGTATTGTTTGGTGCCTGGAATTGTGGGCACTAGTTTCTCTGCAGCTGGAATTTGGTTGTAGAGGTTGTCAAGAACTGGAATTTGGTTCTTGGTGAAAGGTTAGGTGCATGAACTGGAATTGTGGTTCTTGTGGTAGATTAAGTGTAAGATTGTAATCTGTAAAACATTTGATCTAGTGGAACCCAGCTGGAATTTGGTTGGAGACTGGACGTAGCCCTGGTATTGGGTGAACCAGTATAAACACTGGTGATATCTTTCTAAACCTTTCTCCTCTTTTAATTCTGTTGCTGCGTTTATTTTTGATTGCTTGCTTTGTGATTCAAGAACAGATCTGAAATCTTATTTTTACAAATAGATAATCTGTTATTTGCGAAAATCTTTTAAACATCAAATCACCCCCCCCCTCTTGATCTAAAACTACTTTTCTAACAATTGGCATCAGAGCGAGGTGCGTGAAAGTTATTCAAGTTCTTCGATCCATGGCTGGAAACAAATTTTCTGAGGGTGCTTGTATTGATAGACCTCCACTGTTTTGTGGAACAGATTATCCTTTTTGGAAGATTAGGATGAAGATCTTTATTGAATCTGTTAGTATAAATGTTTGGAATATCATTGAACAAGAAACTGATATCATTAACAAAGATTGGTCTAGCTTAAATGACTGTGAAAAGAAATTAATCCAGGATGATTGTATTGCCAAAAATATTATCATATCTGCACTTAACAGAAATAATTTTTTCAAGATAGCACACTGTCAAACTGCTGCACAAATGTGCAAAACCCTTGAAATGGCCTATGAAGAAACTATAGAGACATGCTTAATGGTCAATTCAGATTCTCCAATAACCAGTGTAAGTTCTGACTCAACAACTACTTTGAACTATAGTTCTTTACAAGATGCCTTTTATGAAATGCATGCTGTAGCAAAAAAATTAGAAACTGAAAACAAAAGATTAAAAAGCATGAATAGGATATTAGAAAACAAGATCACTATTCTTGAAAAGAAAATTGTTGATGAAGAAATAAAAAATGAAAATTCAGATATAGATAATAACTTTGATTGCATGTGTAATGTTAAAGATTGTAAACATTGTCCTGAGTTGCAAGAAAAAGTAACATATTTAATAAAGACTGCATCTAAACTAGCAAAAGGAAAGACTAGTCTTAATATGATACTTGATTCTCAGAAATTAGTTATTGATAAATCTGGCATAGGATTTAAATCTAGGATGAAAGTCAGAAAAACAAATGTAAATAAGAAATCATACTCTGTGATTAAATGTTTTTACTGCATGGAAAGAGGTCATTCAGTGAAATACTGTAGAATTAAAAAGTACGCTATTCCTAGAGGAAGAATGAAATGGATTCCAAAGTTAAAGTCATTTCAAATAACCTAATTGGACCCAGTAATTATAAAGGGTACCAGAGACATGTTAAATTTGTTTTGCAGGAACAGAATCTGGAAATCCCTTGGTATTCAAAACTGCAAATCAGGTTCTGCTTTCATAAACTAATTGTTTTAATTGATATAAAACAGTATTAATCGATTAAAATAACTTACAGAGGATATCAAAAAATATGTCTGTATCATTTTAATCGATTGTAATGCGAATTAATCGATTAAAATGTACTCAGGATTTGAGTTTAACTGTTTTAATCGATTAAAAAGAAATTCATATCAACTAAAAACACTAAGATGTCAAATTTAATCGATTCTTTTTCGTTTTAATCGATTTAAATTCTGTTATCATTTTATTAATTTCATTCTGTACAAGACTAATCGATTCCTTTATGAATTAATCGATTATCTCACTATAGTATACATTAGAGAATTTTGTTTCTTCCATTACTGTCATGAATAGCGGCAAGAAAATCATGAATAATGTTGAATGAGTTTCGGACATGTCTAAATTCGAGTAGTCTGTTATGGAACATCCAATTTCCTTTCCATGGCACAAATTTTCATGATTAGCGAAGGCTGATCAAATCTTTGAATTGGAAACTAGACTAGTGGCATAATGTGGGAAAGTTATTTCTGTTATCCATGGATGGAAAGGCTTTTTCATGGCAGCGACATTGCATGCATCAACCCAGTTTCAAGAATAAATCTTGGGAACAAATATCACAAGATATGTCATATCGATTTGATGATCGTGCTTTTGAGGATATTGTTGAATTATCAAGATTGCAACAAGAGGAAGATTTGGGAGAATATTTGGAAGTTTATTTTTTTGGCTCATGTAGTTATATCTGAGTCAATGACATTAATAAACTGGAAAAATCTGTGAGAATTCATAAACCACAGTCTCTGCAAGAAGGTATGCATCTTGCAAGACTTCAAAAGGGAATTTTAAAAGTTTTCGAAAATAAATTGCTGCAAACAAGAGTCCAATTCGGAAACACAAACAAGGTCAACTCCGGTTAATTTGTAGCAGAGTAATTCTACAATCAGTTTGAAGCTTTAGGTGTTTTCAGAAACTACCGATTCGAAAGGTAGCACCTCAAATTCCATATTTAGAAAGGAAGTTACTGACATGTTTGCAAAGGGATTATGTAGGTTATGTGGTGACAAATTAGATAAAAATCATAAGTTGAAATGTAAAGTTTGGGGTAAGCCCAACGTGTTAGAATCGCGTAGCAGAATGTTCGCGTGGTCGGACAAAAACCAAGAGGGGGGGTGAATTGGTTTCTTAATAAAAATTAGGTTTTCAAAATTTTCCCCAAATTTTACCGATTAAAATCTGTGTAAATGTAAATAGAGAAGAGAAGAGAATCTTACACAGGAAATTTATACTGGTTCGGATCAAAAGACCCTACGTCCAGTTGCTAATCACTCAAACAGAGGATTAACGTTGTCACTATAAACAAAGTTATTACAAACAATTTACAATGGAAGAGATAAAGTAAAGATAACACCTCTCTTGAAATCCACAAGAGATGAAGAACAGCTTTCCCCAGAGACAGCGCAGCACACAATCCACTAAGAACTCCACTTAGTGATTCTTATCCCTTCTAGCCCACACCAGGTTCAGAAAGCCCTTTTTTCTTGCAACAAACAGTTCTCTGGCACTACAACACTTAACTTTTGTATGAAAAAGGTTGTTCTTGTTTTCTGAGTGCCATAGAGAAGCTTAAGTAGAGAAATTAGGGTTTGGGAATTGGGAATTTCGGAATTAGGGTTCTTGGGAAAAGGGTTTTCGAAAATAGGTTTGATTTGAAGTTAAAAATCAAAATCTGACTGAAATAATCGATTAAAAGAAGTATTAATCGATTAAAACGAGTCAAATATCAACGGAACCCAAACCTCTCTGTTTTAATCGATTAAAAGGTGGTTTAATCGATTAAACCGCCTGATAATCGATTAAAAGTTGGTTTAATCGATTAAACCAGTGAGTTTTTACAGAAAATGATTTTTCTCACTGTTTTAATCGATTATTTTCCTATTTAATAGATTAAAGCCGAGCCTGGATGATAAATTTGAGCTTTTTGAAGCTTCTAAGGTGCAGACTATGTACTGGCTATCTTAAACTCTAATATTACAGACTCAATCTAATTGAAACAGAGTTATTACAATACAAAACATGTCTTCAACACTAAGTCTTTGTGTTCTTGAATCATCATCAAAATCAACAATCTTCATGTCTATCAAGTGCAGCATCAAGTCCTTGAATGTTCAACAATCTCCCCCTTTTTGATGATGATCAAAATTATTTTTTAAACCCTTGTAATAACCTGTTTTATCTGTCATACTAACAAACACATTAAACATACCAGATAATATTTAAAAACAATCATATTATGACTTTAAATATTTTCTCCCCCTATTTTGATTAGAATCAAAAAATAATTCTTCTATGACAAACATAAGAGCTCCCCCTCAAAATATGCATAACTTAGAGAAAACTCCCCCTCAAACATAGCAACAACAGAACATCACATTTTATTTCAGATAAAAGCATTCATTACAATATAAGAGAAAAATTACAAATTTTAAAATTCTTCACTATCATCACTATGAAAGTGTGCATCAAATCTATTTTCTAAACGGCACACTTTATCATCTACATCAGATATACGGCGAATTATTTCCTCATGCCGTACTCCAGAAAGAGTGAAGAAAGACTGCATTCTCTAATTCATGTCAGATAACATGTCTTCCATGGATTTTCGGGTTTCATGATGAGTAGAGGAAGTTCCAACACTTTGGATTTGGTCAGAGGGAAACTCAGCAGCTGGAGGCATATCTTCATCAGAATCTTCATTAGCATCACCTTGATTAGGAACGTCATCTTTGTGAACATAAATATCATTGATACGCACCATTTGGAGTTGAATCAATGTGTTGTCCATCATGCGGTTCAAGTTATTTGTTCTAACTACTTGTTCACCTTCAACATTCACTCCTTTATATTCAAGAATACGAGAGACAAGTAAAGCATATGGAATTTTGAATGTGGGATCACGTTTTGCTTTTAACATGGTCATTATGACAAGAACGCCCAAATCTAACGGCTCATTATTCATTATGGCATGAATAATACGAAGATCAATGGAAGAACATTGGGCATGATTTGTAGCTCGAGGATATAGGATCAAAACAATTAGATGGAGAATCATGTGTTCCTCCTTCTTTAAAGGTCCAGCATGAAGGAGACGCCCAATCTCCATGGAGGGATTTCGCAGAAAAGAACGGTAAGCTAAAAACCTGTCAAAGTCATCTAACTCACCATAAATGTTAATAGCATGTTCTCTAATTGGAAAGTGAGCGACGTTTTCCCAAATATCATCGTCGAGAATAATTGTGACGCCTTTTACTCTAGAGGTAGCAATTTGATCTCTAAATTTAAATCTAGAGTAAAATACCCTAACAAGGTCAAGATAATACGTACCTTGCATTTGGATGAAGGGAAGAACTCCTTGAATTTCAAGAAGGTTGGGAAAATTGAATCCCCTATTGATGAATTGCTCACCAATAAGAAACTTGGGAGAAATAATAGCCCGTTCCTTCCAGTAGGTCAGAAATTCTTGTTGGCCATCTGTATCAGAAATCCATCCTTCTATAGAATTAGGACGGGGTCGAGATGAGGGTGCAGATCTTCTTCTAGTAGGGATCTTAGCATGAGAAGATGAGGCCATTGAAAGATTAGAAGAGTAACAAGAAGATTTAGAAAGCTAAGTGTATTGAGAAGAGGGCAAGGTAGCTAGAATAAGGCAAGATAACTTGATTTCAAGAGATAGAAGTGAGTAGAAGTGAAATGAAGGTCCCTATTTATAACCAAGCATCTCCAACGTTCATATAGAAGGGAATAATGGTCAAAATATCCGTTGGCAACGGCTAGGAAGCAAACTTGGTCGGATTTAATCGATTAAAATTGAAATTAATCGATTAAATCACTTCCAGACCCGTTTAATCGATTATTTTGGGCTGTTAATCGATTATTACTGGTTTTAATCGATTAATGGACGAATTAATCGATTATTCCAGAGAGGAATACCCTGTTTTAAGTGTTTTGGATGCAAATAATCGATTATTACTCAAATTAATCGATTATTCAAGAGAGGAATGCCCTGTTTTGAGTGTTTTAACACATGATAACCTATGAACATCCTACAAAATGAATTAGAACATCCTACAAAATGTATTATAACATTACAACCATCCAAAAACAGTCAAATTAAGCAGAATTTAAGCTATTTCTAATATCCCTAAGTCTCTTCTAAGATCATAGAATCTATCCTTAGGTAGAGGCTTAGTAAAAATATCTGCTAATTGACGTTTGGTATCTACATACTCTATTTTACAATTTCCTTTGCTGATATGATCTCTCAAAAAGTGATGTCTTATTTCTATATGTTTAGTCCTACAGTGCATTACTGGATTCTTAGTAAGATTTATTGCACTCGTATTATCACACATCAACGGAATGTCATTTAAAAAGATACTATAATCTTCTAACTGTTGTTTCATCCATAGAATTTGAGCACAACAACTACCAACTGCAATATATTCAGCTTCAGTGGTAGATAAAGCAACACATGCCTGTTTCTTAGAATGCCAGGATATTAAGGATGAACCTAACAAATGACATGTCCCACTAGTACTTTTCCTATCAATTTTACATCCACCATAATTAGCATCAGAATATCCTATTAAACTAGTACAAGCATCAGAAGGATACCATAAACCAAAACCAATAGTTCCTTTTAAATATTTTAAAATATGTTTTACTGCAATTAGGTGAGATTCTTTTGGACAAGCCTGAAATCTAGCACACACACATACAGAATGCATAATATCAGGTCTACTTGCAGTTAAGTATAACAGTGAACCTATCATACCTCTATACATAGATTGATTAACTTCCAAACCTGATTCATCCTTGTCTAAATAACATGAAGTCCCCATGGGTGTGTTAGCTTCCTTTGAGGTGTCCATTCCAAACTTTTTAAGGATATCTTTGCAGTATTTGGTTTGAGAGATGAAAATACCATCTTTAAGTTGCTTGATTTGTAGTCCAAGGAAGAATGTCAATTCTCCCATCATAGACATTTCAAACTCTCCCTGCATTATCTTAGCAAATTCTACACATAACGAATTATCAGTTGATCCAAAAATAATATCATCAACATATACCTGGACCAATAAGATATGTTCTTTTACTTTCTTTATAAACAGTGTAGAATCAATTTTTCCTCTAGTAAAATCATTTGAAGTTAGGAAACTACTTAACCTTTCATACCAAGATCTAGGAGCTTGTTTCAACCCGTATAAAGCTTTCTTTAATTTAAAAACATGATTAGGAAAACTAAAATCCTCAAAACCAGGGGGTTGCTCCACATAAACTTCTTCTTTAATAAAACCATTCAAAAATGCACTTTTAACATCCATTTGATATAGTTTAAATTTCATTAAAGATGCATAGGCAAGAAGTAGGCGTATAGCCTCTAACCTGGCAACAGGAGCATAAGTTTCATCATAATCTATACCTTCCTCCTGACAATAGCCTTTTGCAACAAGTTTGGCTTTATTCTTTGTTATGTTGCCATCTTCATCAAGTTTATTTCTAAACACCCATTTGGTTCCAATAACTTGATATGATTCTTCCCTTGGGATTAATTCCCAGACTTGATTTCTTTCAAATTGGTTAAGTTCTTCTTGCATGGCTATGCACCATTGTTCATCTTTAAGTGCTTCCTCAACATTCTTGGGTTCAATCTGTGACACAAAAGCTACAGACATACAAAAATTAGTCATATTTCTTGTTCTTACCCCTTTTGAGATGTCACCTATGATATTGTCCATTGAGAGTCCTCTAGGTGATTGCCATTATTTTGCTAATTCAGGTGTTTGAGAAGGCTCATTTTCTTCCAAATATAATTCATCAAGAGCCTCTCTTATATATTCATCATCACCTGCAATTTCTTTATTTGACTCAAGAGGATTTCCCCCAAGGTCTACAATCTCATCAAAGGTAACATGTATAGATTCTTCTATATTCAAAGTTCTCCTATTAAACACTCTATAAGCCTTGCTAGTTAATGAATAACCTAAGAAAATGCCCTCATCAGCTTTAGAGTCAAATTTTCCTAAGTTATCCTTACCATTATTTAACACAAAACACTTACATCCAAAGATTTTCAAATGAGCAACATTAGGCTTTCTACCATTAAACAATTCATATGGAGTAGATTTAATTATTGACCTAATGAGCATTCTATTTAAAACATAACATGCAGTACTAACCGCATCAGCCAAAAAATATTTAGGAACATTAGATTCATTTAACATAGTTCTAGCAAGTTCCTCTAATGACCTATTTTTCCTTTCAACTACACCATTTTGTTGGGGAGTCCTAGGAGCAGAAAAGTTATGTAAAATTCCATTTTCTTCACAATAATTTTCAAACTTTTCATTTTGAAACTCACCACCATGGTCACTTCTCAAAACTTTAATTCTTAAGTCTTTCTCATTTTGAATTTGTTTTGCAAATTTTCTAAAGACCTTAAAAGCTTCACTTTTCGTAGTAAGGAAAAATGTCCATGTATACCTAGAGTAATCATCAACAATCACAAGTCCATAATAATTTCCACCAAAGCTTTTTATCCTAGAAGGTCCAAATAAATATAAATGTAATAATTCTAGGGGTTTTGAAGTGGAAATAACATTCTTTGATTTAAATGATGATTTTACTTGTTTACCCTTTTGGCATGCATCACACAATCTATCTTTTTCAAATTTTAACTTAGGCAAACCAATAACTAAGTCTTTTGATATCAACTTATTCAAATGATGCATATTTATATGAGCCGCTCTCTTATGCCATAACCAAGGGTTCTCTTCCTTAGCAACTAAACATGTTATGCTAGACTCATGTAAACAATCCAAATCAATCAAATATATGTTGTTATGCCTAATGCCTTTCAATGCTACATTTTTGGAATCTATCAAGTGAATGGTGCAAAATTTACTTTCAAAAATTACCTTGAAGCCTTTGTCACATAATTGACTTATACTAAGGAGATTATGCTTAAGTCCATCAACAAGTAGCACATCCTTGATCTCCAAAGTGTTTGCACCACCTATGTTTCCAATTCCAAGGATCTTCCCTTTGTTATTGTCCCCATAAGTTACATATCCTTGTTCCTTAGCGTTGAAACTCACAAATTTAGATTTATCTCCGGTCATATGCTTTGAGCATCCGCTATCAAGATACCACATAGACTTCTTTGATTTGGAAGTTTCCTACAAAACAAGAATATAGTAAACTTAGGTCCCCACAACTTTTGGGTCCTTGGGGTTAGAGACATAATAATCTATTTAACTATAGGAACCCAAATGTATTTACCTTTAGGTACACCAAAATGTTTAATTTTACATCTATTTGACGTGTGTCCTTGTTTCATGCAATAAAAACATGCTTTAGATGTAGTTTTTGAAATTGATACATTTCTAACTTTTGACATTTTAGTTCCTTTCTCAACCCATACTCTTTTCTTTTTAGTTTTAGACTTTTTCATAGAAACTTGATGATTTACATTATTTTGAGCAAAAACAGTTTTATCCTTCTTAAGATCACTTATTTCCATTTCGGCTTTATCAAGTAGATGATCAAGGATATCTATGTCATATTCATGCTCTTTACAAGTTTCAAATGCTAAATTCTTATCCTCATCTAAACATACAATTTTCGTGTCTAATACCTCTTTTTCTTCTAAACATGTAATTTTCATTTTTAAAGAGTCAATTTCCTTTTCGGATCTACTTAAATTCTTCTTTACAACTTTATATTCATTTTTCAAGTTCTTAAAAACACTAAACAATTCATTATAAGCATTTTGCAATTCATCATAGTTATTATCCTCGTCACTAGAAGATGTGTCGGAATCACTTACCTCAAAATTGGATGATATGTTGTCATTTGCCATTAAGCAAATGTTTGCTTCTATTTTCGAGTCACTTGATTCCGAACTTGAGTCACTGTTGTCCCAAGCAATGTAGGCTTTCTTCTTGAAGTGCTTTTTACCTTTAACTTCATTGTTCTTCTTATTTGGACATTCGGTCTTTACATGTCCTGCTTCACCACAACCATAGCATTTTATATTTACGGAAGAATTTTCCCTTACCTTTCCTTTACCTTTGAAGGGATGTCTTCCTTTTGCTTTCATGAATTTGGTGAACTTCTTTATCATTAGACTCAATTCTTCTTCTTCATCGTTTGAGTCTTCTTCTTCCCTTTTATTTTTACCTTTTGAGATTTTGGTTTTGAAGGCTAGATTCTCCTTTTGAAATTGACCTTCTTCTTCGTTTAACCTTCCAAGCTCTAACTCATGTTCTCTAAGTTTTCCAAAGAGCGCCACCATAGACATAGTGGCAAGATTTTGTGACTCCGAGATGGCCGTCACCTTAGGTTGCCATTTCCTATCCAAAGATTTCAAAATTTTAACATTTAATTCATCAACATAAAAAATTTTACCTAGTCCGGTGAGATGGTTCACGATATGAGTGAAACGCTTTTGTACATCAAAGATCATTTCGCCTTGTTGCATCCGGAACATCTCATATTCTTGGATTAGAGAATTTTTACGTGCTCTTTTAACGTCGTCAGTTCCTTCGTGGGTCACTCTAAGCATTTCCCACATTTCCTGTGCACTTTTACAAACAGAAATTCTATAAAACTCGTCAAGGGTTAGAGCAGATGAAATAATATTTCTAGCCCTAACGTCAAATTGTGCTTTTCTGTTTTCTTCTACAGTCCATCTAGAAAAAGGTTTAAGAACGTCAACACCGTTCTCTATAACTTTAGGAACAAATGGACCGTTTAAAATAGCATCCCAAACGCCTCTATCAACAGACTCTAAAAATATTTGCATACGTACCTTCCAGAAAGGATAATTTTGACCCGCAAAAAGTGGGGGTCTGTTGATAGATGCACCTTCGGCAAAAGTTTGATTTTGTCCGGCCATTTTCGAAAATTTGAATGACTATCAAAGCAAGCTCTGATATCACTTGTTAGAATCGCGCAGCGGAATGTTCGCGTGGTCGGACAAAAACCAAGAGGGGGGGGGGGTGAATTGGTTTCTTAATAAAAATTAGGTTTTCAAAATTTTCCCCAAATTTTACCGATTAAAATCTGTGTAAATGTAAATAGAGAAGAGAAGAGAATCTTACACAGGAAATTTATACTGGTTCGGATCAAAAGACCCTACGTCCAGTTGCTAATCACTCAAACAGAGGATTAACGCTATCACTATAAACAAAGTTATTACAAACAATTTACAATGGAAGAGATAAAGTAAAGATAACACCTCTCTTGAAATCCACAAGAGATGAAAAACAACTTTCCCCAGAGACAGCACAACACACAATCCACTAAGAACTCCACTTAGTGATTCTTATCGCTTCTAGCCCACACCAGGTTCAGAAAGCCCCTTTTTCTTGCAACAAACAGTTCTCTGGCACTACAAGACTTAACTTTTGTATGAAAAAGGTTGTTCTTGTTTTCTGAGTGCCATAGAGAAGCTTAAGTAGAGAAATTAGGGTTTGGGAATTGGGAATTTTGGAATTAGGGTTCTTGGGAAAAGGGTTTTCGAAAATAGGTTTGATTTGAAGTTAAAAATCAAAATTTGACTGAAATAATCGATTAAAAGAAGTATTAATCGATTAAAACAGAGCCAAATATCAACAGAACCCAAACCTCTCTGTTTTAATCGATTAAAAGGTGGTTTAATCGATTAAATCGCCTGATAATCGATTAAAAGTTGGTTTAATCGATTAAACCAATGAGTTTTTACGTAAAATGATTTTTCTCACTGTTTTAATCGATTATTTTCCTATTTAATCGATTAAAGCCGAGCCTGGATGATAAATTTGAGCTTTTTGAAGCTTCTAAGGTGCAGACTATGTACTGGCTATCTTAAACTCTAATATTACAGACTCAATCTAATTGAAACAAAGTTATTACAATACAAAACAAGTCTTCAACACTCTAAGTCTTTGTGTTCTTGAATCATCATCAAAATCAACAATCTTCATGTCTATCAAGTGCAGTATCAAGTCCTTGAATATTCAACACAACGCTATTTTCTTTGCCCAGGAAGAAATTGAGGTCGTTATAGTGTAAGTCATGGACTTTGAGGAAGAACAAACTATATTTTGACAACAACATAGACATGATTCAAGCTGCAGATGTCTACATTTCTCTTAATACTTTACATGGAATGCTGGGTGGTAATACATTGCAAACCAAAGGAATTATCAAGAAGTAGACTGTCTCTTTTCTTATAGACTCTGGGAGTACACATAATTTCATTAGTGACAAATGGGTCAAGTTGTTGGAACTGAAAACATAGTTTATCAAGAATTTTTCAGTAATGGTTGCTTCTAATAATAAGTTGTTGATTACTAGGAAGTGCAAATAGATAACTTGGAGATTCAATGAACAAAAGTTTACATTAAATTTCTTGGTATTACCTAGCAATACATTTGGAATAATTTTGGGCTTGCATTGGTTCAAGACTCTTGGTGAAATTCATTGGAATTGTGCAACTTTGATAATTCATTTCAATCATCAAGGTCACGAGGTGATACTGTAAGGAGACAAATCTGAGACAGAAATTCAAGAATTGAATGGAAAGCTAAAATTGGCACAGGGTATGTGTGTTTTATTGGCAGTACAAGGATCAATTTTATACTGATGATCTGGCATCCCTAACAACAAACCAACAAGAGGATCTTTCAATAATTCTAAAGGAGTTTCAGATGTTATTGTGGAACCAAGGCAACTAGGGATGATTGAGTTTTTTTTTCGGACAGAAAGGGTCCATTCTTATTTTTTTTCTCTCTTTACCTCATATTTCTTTTACTTCTAAAATCTCTTTTATGGATCGTAATATTAACTCGGTTATTAACCAGAAACAATATTTTTAGCTTTGATTAATATAATGTAGGTTTTAAGTCAAATCAGGAAAACCTAGATAGAATTTAACATAGATTCCTGATATTTTTAGCTGATACAAAATGGTCTTAATCGATTAAATCGATTAAAGGAAACACTTTCACAACAAAATAATCGATTAAACTGCGTATCAATCGATTAAAATCTATATAAACCAGTTTACATCAGTTAAATTAGCTAAATAAAATTTTATTCTAATTTTGATGGATCTATTGGTTAAAATTTAATCGATGTAGTTGATATTATTGTAAAGCATCTTTCTAAATGATCGGTTTTGCAAAACTTACATCTGGATTAGGCATGATAAATTTGCATCAAACATTACTTAGTTTGCAAACCGGTTATTTTAATCAATAAAAAATCTTTTAAATCGATTAAAAGAATTTATACAACATTTTTCTTTACTCGTTTTAATCGATTAAATATCGAATTAATCGATTAAATGCACTTATGTTTCATACTTTCGAAGTCCTTCACTATTTTAATCGATTAAACCTTTATTTCAATCGATTAAAATCATTAAACAAGAACTTTTTAATCGATTTTGTTCTGTTTTTAATCGATTTTTATTCGGAAAGAAAAATTAAAGGCTTTAGTTAATGGTCGTTCTTGTAACATGCTACTAAAGCGTGATTCCCTTATCTTTACACGTGTTAATTGTATTCATTACAAATGTGTTAATGAAGATAAGTTTGAATCAACTTTGATTGATCTTTACATGAGTAAGATATCGTATTCATTTTTTTCTCAAATTTTCAAAATCTCAAACTTATTACATACATTTGAATTATTTCTCCTCTGTTCCCTATTTTTTTTATGAAGTCAAAAGGGGGAGAATAGTTGCTTTAGTTGCTTTAGTTGCTTTAGTTGCTTTACTTTTGATCAGAAATAATTCTTTATTTAGGAAGCAACAATTTAGGGGGAGAAATAGGAAAATAATTCATTTCTTTATTACTCACTAATCTATTTTATCAAGTGACTTCTTATGCAGAGTTATTTTTCAAAGTGGTGTTTGTCTTCATCAAATAGGGGGAGACTGAAAGTGATGAAGATCTTATTAAAATACTCTGGCAAAGATCCTGCTGATTTGATGAAGTCAAAGATAAAGTCAAAGTCAACTTTGTAGCGGTCAACAGTCACTTAGATAAAAGAATAGAGGGATTAGTGTGTCCGCAGCTATGCTTAGGTATAATCATTTTTATCTTTTATGCTACATGAGGTTTCTTCACTTAAAAGATTTTGCAAAATGCCTCTAAAAACGTTTAAGCAGTTAAAAACAAAGTATTTTAACAAAAGCTTTCTTAAACAAGTTTTTAACTGATATAATTTCGAAATAACCGGTTGTTTTCATTAAAGAAAGTTTTGAAAACCTTCTGTCAGTGTTTTAACTGATAAAGCTTCGACATAACCGATTAAAATCACTTAAAATGTTAAGTGAAGTGTTTTTACAGTATTTTAATCGATACAACTTTGTTTTAATCGATTAAATCCACTTAACATTCAGGATGATCGATCAGAATGCAATTATGACCGATCAGAATCAGATATGATCGATCAGAATTGAGTTATGACCGATCAGAGATTTTTCAATCGATTAAACACGTTTCAATCGATTAAAACAACTTAGAAAATTTCTACACATCGTTTTAATCGATTAAAACTTATTTTTATCAGTTAAAATCACTTGGAAAATTTTACAATAAAGTTTTGTAGTATATTAATCGATTGAAACACGAAACAATCGATTAAATCAAATTAGAAGATTTTTTGTAAAGAGTTTTAATTGATACAAACGTTGTCGTATCAGTTAAAACAAATCTGTTAAATAATCAAGAACGCTTTAATGGATTAAAAGAAGTTTTAACAGATTAAAACTACACTTTTAACAGATTAAAAGATTTTTCAACAGATTGATTAAACCAGCAGTTTTGAAAATCTTCTATAAAAATAGTTTGGCTTGAACATTTTAAACACAACAATTGAACATCAATCTTTAGCAATCAAGTAAGCAAACTTTAGCACTCTTTCAAGAAAGATTCGCGCCAGTTTTTGTGAAGTTCTTTGAAATTCTTTCTGGAGACAAATTGCTTTCTTTTGAAGAAGAAACACACTGCAGAATTGCATAAAACTGGTTTGAGCATTCTAGTTTCTTCTTTTCAACTCTTTACATTCTTTTTGTATTGTTTGGTGCCTGGAATTGTGGGCACTGGTTTCTCTGCAGCTAGAATTTGGTTGTAGAGGTTGTCAAGAATTGGAATTTGGTTCTTGGTGAAAGGTTAGGTGCAGGAACTGGAATTGTGGTTCTTGTGGTAGATTAAGTGTAAGATTGTAATCTGTAAAACATTTGATCTAGTGGAACCCAGCTGGAATTTGGCTGGAGACTGGACGTAGCCCTGGTATTGGGTGAACCAGTATAAACACCGGTGATATCTTTCTAAACCTTTCTCCTCTTTTAATTCTGTTGCTGCGTTTATTTTTGATTGCTTGCTTTATGATTCAAGAACAGATCTGAAATCTTATTTTTACAAATAGATAATCTGTTATTTGCGAAAATCTTTTAAAGATCAATTCACCCCCCGCCCCCCCTCTTGATCTAAAACTACTTTTCTAACAATATTGGCAAAAGATATTTCAAAGGTCCTCTTCAAGGTAGGGCAGACGGCTTGCTGATCCGAATGTCGTCTTTAGCTCAAACCGTGACCAGCTTATTGCCTACCGTAAGTTTGTCATTTTGGTGGAGTGTTGAAAGAACTGCCTTAGTGTCATGAATCCAAAGTCTACTCAGTTTGCTCTTTGGATTATGTTTTTCTTCGATCTTTTTATTTTTTCCTTTATTCTTAGGAGCGTCATCTTATAGCTCCTTGGGGGAATAGATTCTTCCACTTTTAATCCTGCCCCCTAATGCTGGCTATGCTGGAGATATCCTCATTGATGAGAGATGTTTTTGCGTATCTCCATGGTACAACTTTATCCGATTCGAGGTGTGAACAAATGTAACGGCATCCTTGCCCCCTCTTCCTTATTAATTTGGATACCCAAAAGTTGAGGCTTATTATCCTCCTTAGGCGGATCAACCGTTGGAGAGAACTTGACGACCAAAGGTTTGCTCTTCATCTTATTCTGATTCATGGGAAGCACATCAATTAATCCTTTCTTTTTATTATCTTATTAAAGTGAGGATGAATGAATGCAATTTATGAATAGTTGAAGAGATGATGAAAAAGACAATTTTATTTATTTCATCCAGAAGGTGTACATTCCTCAATGTAATGCTTCGAAGCACATTTTTAAAAGTGGAAAGCCTAAAGGAAACTATAGGCAGGTTAAAATTTCTGGGTTTTTTTTTTACTTCCCGTGCATGCCATGTAAATGTTCTATCCTCTTTACACGGTATTGAGGAATGTGCACTTTCTTTAGCTGCCTATTACTAGATGCATGTTATGATGAAGTTTGGTGGATGCATGCATGTAGGTGTTTGTTTTTTTTCCTAAACATTATCATGTTTTTTTTTCTAACATGATGTATGATAGTGTTTGGGATTTTGTATTTTTTTTTGTATGCGGATGAGGGCATGAAGAATACTAGCCACTTTCTAGAATACAAAAAGAATTTTATTGATTAGAATGAACGATTTATGGGATGGATATGCCTTAAGACAATGGCTTAGGTATCCTCCTTAAAGCTTACGCTTTGTGGGATATCATACCCACCTCGGTGTAATGGTTTCTTCTCCATCACAGATTTGACAAGTATAATGGAGGTCACCATCACACCTTAGTACACTTGTCCCTTCCTTGTTGTGAAGGTCACAAATGCACTTGGGTCTCTTTTGCCCTTGTCTTAAGGATATCTAGTATTTCCTAGCATGAATGTATTTATGCATGAGAGATTTTTATTAAAATGATGTGTATGCATACCTTTCTTTATGCATTTATTTTCTCTCTTAGTTTTACCACTTTATGAAATGATGTTGTATGAATGATACGACTTTGTAAAAAATTATATTATTATCTCTTTTATTTTGAGATGAATGTTTTGTCAAAATCGTTTTATCATTTTGTTTTTATTTTGAAATGAATGTTTTGATTTTATCAAAATTGTTGTATTATGTTTTTGTGATTATTGTTATTATTTTTTGACCCTTTATCTCTTCTATTGGTCAATGTGGCTACTTAGCTTACAAAGAACCTGAAACCAGGCTAGCTTAAATGAAGACTATTCGAGATAAAGTCGTTTATTGCAAAAATAAAGGTTTCTATTTGTTTTTATGACCCCTTATCTCTTCTGTAGGTCAATGTTACTACTTAGCTTACAAAGAACCTGAAACCAGGCTAGCTTAAATGAAGACTGTCCGAGATAAGATTGTTTATTATGAAAAGGTTTTCTAGGATTTTAGTTATGGTTGTATGATTATGCAATGCAACAAAAAAATGCACAGACAATTCACTCATCCGCGAACCGTGAGATGACGTTTTTATCACGAGGTAGGGGTATCCTGCAGAAAGGTGCGTATTCAAGGTAGTTCTAAATATCTTCACCGAGGCTAGGCCCCCAAGGTGCCCCCATTATAGGGTCCCCACTCTCCTAGCCTTTAGACCATGCATGGCACTAGGGCCTTGTCGGTCTTTAGGCCAAAAGAGGAAGGTTATCACCTTGCGTGGTGGTTTTCGGCCATACTAGTGGGCTCATGGCCCTCACTACGACAAATAGTACAATGCCACCCACTTCCTAAGTTTATCCCACTTGCCCCCGGGTATAGGGGGAACTATTGTGTGCAAGAGTTTGTGTACAATTGTTATTTCAAACAATTGCGTAAAGTAAGCATACAACAGTTATTAAAGCCAAGCAATAAATCATGTTATAAAAGCAAGAAAGGGTAAAAGTGTAATTTCAAGTTTTTATTTCTTTAAACTAGTCCATCACTAAATGGGATCAACTCTCTAGCTTCCCCAGTGGAGTCGCCATTTATCGTCACTGTCAAAAGAGAAGGTCGGAGTGATGCGATGGTTTTGATGACTCGCATTTTTTTTAAGTGTGGTCATCACCCTTAAGATGTTCGATAACCGAACTATCCTAAAGATGAGGTTTTCATAAATGGGTTATGGAGTCCCCACCAATATTTTTACCAAAAACATTGGAAAAGGAAAAGAAGGCGATGGTTTTTAAGAAAATCCAACTTTGGTCATCACAACCAAAGTTAGGTAAGGGAGTTAGTTACGTGTGGGGAAGGTATTAGCTTCCCCACAATGCCCCTTTCGGGTTCCCTATGATGGACTGTTTTTGTAAAGAAATAAGAACATTAAAACTACATTTTTACCCTCATTTATTCATTGCAAAATTTTAATTATTGACTACATGACCCTTAATAACTAATGCATAGAGATAGTAACTAATAAAAGCGATAAAATAGAGTAAGGGATATAAAAGAACCTTCGAAGCAAGATTTTTTTATAAATGTTCTTGTAAAAGGGTGCTTTTTGACAAACCCCACGCTCTACAATGTAGCTCACTCTTCTCTTAGAGGACTCTAAAATTCTTTTTAAGAACTCTAAGACTTTGAAAATGCTTTAGAGGGATCCTAGAAGAGTATTTTAAGGTATATCTAGTTGGAGAAGTTGTAGAAAACGAGGAGAAGGCCCCCTTTTTATAGAAATTCATGCCTGTCAGGTCGGGACCACCGTCTCGACTTTCGAGTCGTCGTCTCACCTTTGGCAAATGGCAAGACGATGATCTTGCCAAACGAGATGGTGGTCTCGCCTTTGGCAAGTGGCGAGATGGCGGTATTGCCAAACGAGACGGCATTCTCGACCCTTTGGATGGAATTTTTTATTTTTTGTGTACAAAAAGCCTTCCTATTCTAGTATGGAGCCTATTGATCAATCTTAGGGACCTTTTGTTAAAACATACAAGGATATGAATGTTGAACACACATGAATATGAAGCTTGTAGATTTTGATGATGATTCAAGAACAAATGACTTAATGATTTGAAGACTTGTAATATTATGTAATAACTCTGTTTTTATGATTTTGAGTCTGTAATATTAGAGTCCAAGATAGCCAGCACATAGTATACTCTTTAAAGGTTCTAAAAACTAATTTTTATCAAAAACATACTGGATTAATCGATTAAATGGCAGGATAATCGATTATTACAGAGAGAAAAACCATTTTTAGCATCTGCTCTCTGGAATAATCGATTAAAGCCTCTGTTAATCGATTAACATGGCTATTAATCAATTAATTTCTCAGTTAATCGATTAAACTAAGTGGTTTTGGATTCCAGGTGAATTTGGCTTTGGAATAATCGATTAACACTCAAGTTAATCAATTATTTCAGTTAAATATGTGTTTTGAAGTTCAAAATTGGACCATGTTTCGAAAACCCTATTCCCAATTCATCAGGTTTTGAAAATCCCCAATTCCCAAACCCTAATCTTTCTACTTAAGGTTCTCTAAGGCTCTCTGCAAAGTGAACAACCTTTTTTAAACAAAAGTTGAGAGTTGTGACTGCCAGAAAACTGCTTGTTGGAGGAAAAAGGGGCTTTTGGAACCTAGTGTGGGCTGGAAGCGATAAGAATCACTAAGTGGGTTTTCTTGGTGGATTGTGTGTTGTGTCGTCTCTAGGGAAAGCTATTCTTCATCCTTTGTGGGATTCAAAGGAGGTGTTCATCTCTTGTGTGACTCAAGAGAGGTGTATTTTTTACCTTATCTTCTTATTTGTAATCTGATTGTATAACTGTGATTATACTGACAACGTTAATCCTCTGTTTGAGTGATTAGCAACTGGACGTAGGGTCTTTTGATCCGAACCAGTATAAATCAACCGTGTAATACTCTATCTTTACTCTATTTACTTTACACAACAATTTAATCGGTGAAATTTGGGAAAATTTTTAAAACCCTAATTTTTGTTAAGAAACCAATTCACCCCCCCTTTTGGTTTTTGTCCGGAAACGCAAACATTCCGTTGCGAAATTCTAACAAGTGGTATCAGAGTTTGCTTTGATAGTCATTCAATTTTCAAAAATGGCCGAACAAAATGAAACGTTTGCCGAGGGTGCTTCTATCAATAGACCCCCACTTTTTGCGGGTCAAAATTATCCTTTTTGGAAAGTTAGAATGCAAATATTTTTGGAGTCTGTTGATAGAGGTGTTTGGGACACAATTTTAAATCATCCCTTTATTCCTAAAATTTCTGAAAACGGAATAGAAGTATCAAAACCATTTTCTAGATGGACGGCTGAGGAAAATAGAAAAGCCCAGTATGAAGTTAGGGCTAGAAATATAATTTCATCTGCTTTAACCCTTGATGAGTTTTACAGGATCTCCGTTTGTAAAAGTGCTCAAGAGATGTGGGAAATTTTAAGAGTGACCCACGAAGGTACCGATGACATTAAGAGAGCAAGGAAAAAATCATTGATCCAAGAACATGAGATGTTCCAAATGCAACAAGGAGAAACAATCTTTGACGTTCAAAAGCGTTTCACGCACATAGTGAATCATCTCACTGGATTAGGTAAAATTTTTGATGTTGATGAATTAAATGTAAAAATATTGAAATCTTTGGATAGGAAATGACAACCTAAGGTGACGGCCATCACGGAGTCACAAAATCTAGCAACAATGTCTATGGTGGCGCTCTTGGAAAGTTGAGAGAGCACGAACTTGAACTTGGAAGGCTAAATGATGAAGAAGGTCAACATCAAAAGAGGAACCTAGCCTTCAAAACTGAAATTTCCAAGAGTAAGAACAAGAAGGTAGAAGAAGACTCAGAAAATGAAGAAGAAGAACAATTGAGTCTTATGATAAAGAAATTTACCAAGTTCATAAAAGCCAAAGGGAAGTAATCCTTCAAAGGTAAGGGAAATGTAAGAGAAAGTACTTTAAATATCAAATGTTATGGTTGTGGTGAAACAGGACATGTAAAAACCAAATGTCCAAACAAGAAGAATGAAGATAACAAAGGCAAGAAATTCTTCAAGAAGAAAGCCTACATTGCTTGGGATGATAGTGACTCAAGTTCGAAGACAAGTGATTCGGAAATAGAAGCTAACATTTGCTTGATGGCAAATGACAATATATCTTCCGACTTTGAGGTTAGTGATTCCGACTCTTCCTCAAGTGATGATGAAAATAACTTTGATGAATTACAAAATGCATATGAAGAATTGTTTAATGCTATTAAGGACTTGAAAAATGAATACAAATCTGTGAAAAAGTGTTTGAATAAATCAGAAAAAGAGGTGGAGTCCTTAAAAACGAAAATTGTATGTTTAGAAGAAAATAATAATAAGAATATAGCATGTGCATCATGTAAAGAGTATGAATATGATATTGACATACTTAGCCATTTGCTTGATAAAGCAGAGAAGGAAATAAGTGATAATTATAAGGATAAAGCTATTATTCAAAATAGAGAAAATTGTCATGTTCCATTGAAAAAGCCTAAAATTAAAAATAGAAGAGTATGGGTTCAAAAAGGAACTAAAACATCAATAGTTAGAAATGTATCATATTCTAAAATTACATCTAATGCATGCTTTTATTGTATGAAACATGTTCATACTTCAAATAGATGTAGAATTAATCATTTTGGTGTTCCTAAAGGAAAATATGTTTGGGTTCCCATATTTTAATGATTTATTTGTCTCTAACCCCAAGGACCCAAAAGTTATGGGGACCTAAGATTACTATGTTCTTGTTTTGTAGGAAACTTCCAAATCAAATAATTCTATGTGGTATCTTGATAGTGGATGCTCAAAACATATGACTGGAGACAAAACGAAATTTGTAAGTTTCAAAGCTAAAGAACAAGGATATGTAACCTATGGGGACAACAACAAAGGAAAGATTCTTGGAATTGGAAATATTGGTGGTGCAAACACTTTGGAGATAAAGGATGTGCTTCTTCTTGATGGGCTAAAGCATAATCTCCTAAGTATAAGTCAACTTTGTGACAAAGGATTCAAGGTAATCTTTGAAAGTAAGTTTTGTACCATACATTTAGTAAATTCTGAAAATGTAGCATTGAAAGGCATTAGGCATAATAATATCTATTTGATTGATTTGGATTGTATACATAATACTAGTATAACATGCTTAGTTGCTAAGGAAGAGAACCCATGGTTATGGCATAAGAGAGCGTCTCATATAAATATGCATCAATTAAACAAATTAATAGCAAAGGACTTAGTTGTTGGTTTGCCTAAGTTAAAATTTGAAAAAGATAGATTATGTGATGCATGTCAAAAAGGTAAACAAGTGAAATCATCCTTTAAATCTAAGAATGTTATTTCCACATCAAAACCTTTAGAACTATTACACTTAAATTTATTTGGTCCATCTAGGATAAAAAGTTTTGGTGGAAATTATTATGCTCTTGTGATTGTTGATGATTTTCTAGATATACTTGGACGTTTTTCTTAACATTAAAAAGTGAAGCTTTTAAGGTCTTTAGGAAGTTTGCAAAGCAAATTCAAAATGAGAAAGACTTAAGAATTAAGGTATTAAGAAGTGACCATGGTGGAGAGTTTCAAAATGAATGGTTTGAAAATTATTGTGAGGAAAATGGAATTTTGCATAATTTTTCTGCACCTAGGACTCCCTAACAAAATGGTGTAGTATAAAGGAAAAATAGGTCACTAGAGGAACTTACTAGAAAAATGCTAAATGAATCCAATGTTCCTAAATATTTTTGGGCTGATGTTGTAAGTACTGCATGTTATGTATTGAATAGAATGCTTATAAGGCCAATCATAAAATTAACTCCTTATGAATTGTTGAATGGAAGAAAGCCTAATGTTGCTCATTTGAAAATATTTGGATGTGAATTCTTTGTTTTGAATAATGGAAAACATAACTTAGGAAAGTTTGACTCAAAAGCCGATGAGGGAATTTTCTTAGGTTATTCACTAACTAGCAAAGCATATAGATTATTTAATATAAGAACTTTAAATATTGAAGAATCTGTACATGTCACCTTTGACGAAATTGTAGACCTTGAGGGAAATCCTCTTGAGTCAAATAAAGAACTTGCAGGTGATGATGAGTACATAAGAGAGGCTCTTGAAGAATTGTATTTGAATGAGAATGAGCCTTCTCAACCAACTGAATTAGAAAAAGAATGGCAATCACCAAGAGGACTTTCAATGGACAATATAATTGGTGATATCTCAAAAGCGGTAAAAACAAGAAATATGACAAATTTCTGTATGTCTGTAGCTTTTGTTTCACAGATAGAACCCAAAAGTGTTGAAGAAGCTCTTAAAGATGACCAATGGTGCATAGCAATGCAAGAAGAACTTAATCAATTTGAAAGGAATCAAGTCTAGGAATTAATTCCAAGAGAAGAATCACATCAAGTAATTGGAACAAAATGGGTATTTAGAAACAAACTTGATGAAGATGGAAATATAACAAAGAATAAAGTCAGACTTGTTGCCAAAGGTTACTGTCAAGAGGAAGGTATTGATTATGATGAAACTTATGCTCCTGTTGCCAGGTTAGAGGCTATATGCTTACTTCTTGCTTATGCATCATTGATGAAATTTAAATTATATCAAATGGATTTTAAAAGTACATTTTTGAATGGGTTTATCAAAGAAGAAGTATATGTGGAGCAACCCCGTGGATTTGAAGATTTTAAATATCCCAATCATATTTTTAAATTGAAGAAAGCTTTATATGGTTTGAAACAAGCTCCTAGGTCTTGGTATGAAAGATTAAGTAGTTTTCTAACTTCAAATGATTTTTCTAGAGGAAAAATTGATTCTACTTTGTTCATTAAGAAAGTAAAAGAACATATCTTATTAGTTCAAGTATATGTTGATGATATCATTTTTGGATCACCTGATAATTCCTTGTGTGTAGAATTTTCTAAGATAATGTAGGGAGAATTTGAAATGTCAATGATGGGAGAATTAACGTTCTTCCTTGGACTTCAAATTAAACAACTCAAAGATGGCATTTTTGTGTCTCAAACCAAATACTACAAAGAAATTCTCAAGAAGTTTGGAATGGACACTTCAAAGGAAGCTAACACACCCATGGCAACTTCATGCTATTTAGACAAGGATGAATCAGATTTGGAAATTAATCAATCTATGTATAGAGGTATGATAGGTTAATTGTTATACTTAACTGCAAGTAGACCTAACATTATGCATTTTGTTTGTGTGTGTGCTAGATTTCAAGCATGTTCAAAAGAATCTCATTTAACTGTAGTAAAAATAATTTTAAAATATTTAAAAGGAACTACAGGTTTTGGTTTATGGTATCCATCTGAAGCTTCTCCTAGTTTAATAGGTTATTCTGATGCTGATTATGGTGGATGTAAAATAGATAGAAAGAGTACTAGTGGAACATGTCATTTGTTAGGATCATCATTAGTGTCTTGGCATTCTAAGAAACAAGCATGTGTTGCTTTGTCCACTACTGAAGCTGAATATATTGCAGCTGGTAATTGCTGTGCTCAAATTTTGTGGATGAAACAACAATTAGAAGACTATAGTATCTTTCTAAGTGATATTCCTTTGATGTGTGATAATACAAGTGCAATAAAATCTTACTAAGAATCCAGTAATGCACTCTAGAACTAAGCATATAGAGATTAGGCATCATTTCTTAAGAGATCATATTAGTAAAGGAAATTGTAAAATTGAATATGTTGATACAAAGCATCAATAACAGATATTTTTACTAAACCTCTTCTCAAGGATAGATTCTATGATCTTAGAAGAGACTTAGGAATATTAGAAATAGCTTAAAATATGCTTAACTAATCAGTTTTTGCATGATTGTACTGTAATAATCGATTATGTAGAGTGTTAATCGATTATCATGTGTCTAAACCTTAAAAATTTGATGATCTCTCTAGAATAATCTATTATTTGAAGCAATAATCGATTATTTGCACCTAAATGTTCAAAACCTGAAGTTTCTCTCTGGAATAATCGATTATTTCAAGAAGTGATCGATTAACTACTGATTTAATCGATTAACAACATCAGTTAATCAATTATCTGGTTCTGTTGTTGGTTTAATCGATTAACTGAAGCTTTAATCGATTAAACTAGGATGTTTTAGTGTTATATCCATTTCAAACGGCTCTTTTGGCATTCCTTCACCCAAATATGACTGTTTATGACCGTTATACATGTTTTCTATATATAGAAAGCCTTCATTTCACTTCTCCACACCTCAAATTCTTGAATCCAAGCATTCTAGCATCATTCAAGCCTTCTTGCTTTCTCCTAACCTCACTTACCTTCAAAACTCTCTTGTTTTTCTTCTAATCCTAATGGCTTCCTCTTCTCGTGCTAAGATTCCCACAAGAAGAAGATCTGCTCTTGCCTCTCATCCCCATCCAAATTCTGTTGAAGGATGGATCTCAAATGATGAGGGTAGACAAGAATTTCTCACCTTCTGGAAGGAAAGGGGTATCATCACTCCAAAATTCATTATTGGTGATCAATTCATCAATAGGGGATTTAATTTTCCGAATCTTCTTGAAATTCAAGGTGTTCTCCCATTTATCCAAATGCAAGATACTTACTACCCTGATTTAGTTAAGGTATTCTACTCTCGTTTTAAATTTAGAGATCAAGTAGCCACTTCTCGTGTCAAGGGTGTAACTATCATTCTTGATGAAGATATATGGGAAAATGTTGCCCATTTTAATATAAGATATGATGCTATTAATATTTTTGCGGAGTTAGAGGATTTTGATAGAATTATGGCTTACCGTTCTTTTCTCCGCAACCCCTCCATGGAGATTGGGCGTCTTCTTCTGGCCGGCCCATTAAAGAAGGAGGAACTCTTGCTACTGCATCTACTTGTCTGGATTTTATATCCCTAGGCAACCAACCATGCCCAATGCTCATCCATAGATCTTCGCATTATTCATGCATTCATGAATAATGAGCCAATCGATTGGGGCAGCCTTGTCACAATGATCATGCTGAAAGCTAAGCGTCGTCCTACTTTTAAAATAACCTATGCTCTTCTTATCTCTCACATTTTAGAGTACAAAGGAGTGAATGTTGAATGAGAGCAAACGGTAAGAACTACAAATTCAAACTGAATGCTTGATAGCACGCTAACTCAACTTCAAATGGTGTGTGTCAATAACATTTATGTTCACAAAGATGACGCTCCCAAGCCTTAGAGGATAGGTTTGACGCTCAATTCAATAGTGATGCAAGTGAAGAGTTTTAATCTCTTCCACATATCTCTTTGTTTGTAATAACTTTAATTTACGTAATAAAATTGGTATTTTTTTTGCTTTGTTTGAGGGTGAGTTATTTTCTTAATTATGCACTTATTGAGGGGGAGCTTTCATATTTTTTTATCATAATCAAAATAGGGGGAGAAATTATTTAAAGCCTCTTATGTTTCTTATGTTTATTAAATTTAAATGTTGTCTGCTATGTTTAATGTTTTTGTTAGCTATGACAGACAAAACAGATTATTACAAAGGGCTTTAAAAGAAATTTTGATCATCATCAAAAAGGGGGAGAGTGTTGAAACATACAAGGATATGAATGTTGAACATACATGGATATGAAGCTTGAAGATTTTGATGATGATTCAAGAACAAAGGACTTAAAGATTTGAAGACTTGTAATATTATGTAATAACTCTGTTTTTATGATTTTGAGTGTAATATTAGAGTCCAAGATATCCAGCACATAGTCTACTCTTTAAAGGTTCTAAAAACTTATTTTTATCAAAAACATACTGGATTAATCAATTAAATGGAAGAATAATCGATTATTACAGAGAAAAAAACCATTTTCAGCATCTACCCTCTGGAATAATCAATTAAAGCCTCTGTTAATCGATTAACAGGGCTGTTAATTGATTAATTACTCAGTTAATCGATTAAACTGAGTGGTTTTGGGTTCCAGGTGAATTTGGCTCTGGAATAATCGATTAACACTCAAGTTAATCGATTATTTCAGTCAGATATGTGTTTTGAAGTTCAAAATTGGACCAAGTTTCGAAAACCCTAGTCCCAATTCATCATGTTTCAAAAATCCCCAATTCTCAAACCCTAATCTTTCAACTTAAGGTTCTCTAAGGCTCTCTGCAAAGTCAACAACCTTTTTCAAACAAAAGTTGAGAGTTGTGACTGCCAGAGAACTGTTTGTTGGAGGGAAAAGGGGCTTTTGGAACCTAGTGTGTGCTAGAAGTGATAAGAATCACTAAGTGGGTTTTCTTGGTGGATTGTGTGTTGTGCCATCTCTAGGGAAAGTTGTTCTTCATCCTTTGTGGGATTCAAAGGAGGTGTTCATCTCTTGTGTGACTCAAGAGAGGTGTATTCTTTACCTTATCTTCTTATTTGTAATCTGATTGTATAACTGTGATTATAGTAACAACGTTAATCCTCTGTTTGAGTGATTAGCAACTGGACGTAGGGTCTTTTGATCCGAACCAGTATAAATCGAATATGTAATACTCTATCCTTGCTCTATTTACTTTACACAGCAATTTAATTGATGAAATTTGGGAAAATTTTTAAAACTCTAATTTTTGTTAAGAAACCAATTCAACCCCCCCCCCCCATCTTGGTTTTTGTCCGGAAACGCAAATATTCTGCTGCGCGATTCTAACACCTTTAAGGCCTCGCCCATCTTTGATCGGAAGTCTTTTGCTCTTTATTTTGAGGTCGGGCAAGATTTGGGGTCTACATGCCTCTTGGTAGGCGGATGCTTCATTTGAAGGTGAAGACTTGTGGTTATATTGCTTTTCCTGTGAGTAGGCTCATGTTCCCTTTAGAGATTGTAGACCCCAAATCTTGCACGACCTCAAAATAAAGAGCAGAAGACCTCCAATTCAAAGATGGGCAAGTCCTAAAAGGTCCTTAGGATAGACTATTAGGCACCATATTAGAGTAGGAAGGTTTTTTGTACGAAAAAAAATAAGGAATTCCACCTAAATGAGATCGTCGTCTCTCGCTTAACGAGACCGTCGTCTCTCGCTTAACGAGACCGCCGTCTCTCGCTTAACGAGACCACCATCTCTCGCTTAACGAGACGGACGAGACGGCGGTCTCGTTAAGCGAGACGGCAGTCTCGCTAACGAGATGGCGGTCTTGCCATCGGCAAAGGGCGAGACCGTCGTCTCTTTTGGCAAGACGACCGTCTCGCCACTTGCCATGGCGAGACCACCTTCCCATTTGGCGAGATGACCTTCTCGCCATTTGTCAAATCGATACCGTCATCCCGATTGACGAGACCGCCATCTCGCCATTTGCCAAAGGCGAGACCGCCGTCCTGTTTGGCGAGATGGTGGTCTCAACCTTGCCAGGCGAGACGGCGGTCCCGACCTGACAGGTATGAATCCCTATAAAAGGAGGGCGCTCTCCCCTTCTTTTCACACAGTTCTTCAACTTTCTCTTCTACCATTTCTTCAAATTCTTCTCCTAGAATCCCTCTGAAGCATTTCCGAAGTTTTCTTAGTATTCTTAGAGAGTATTTTATAACGTTGTGAGAAAGAGCGATGGACGTTGTAGAGTGAAGGACTGCCAAAAAGCGTCCTATTTTAAGAATATTAATCACAAAAGCTTGCTTCGAAGGTTCCTAATACTTTCTCTCCTTCTTTTACTGCTATTTCCTTACATTTATATGTGCATTAGCTATTTTGGCCATGTAGTCATTACTTTTTTAATTCCACAAATAAAAAGGGTAAAAGCGTCATTTTAAATGTTCATTTGTAAGATAAACGACCCATCATAGGGAACCCGAAAGGGGCGTTGTGGGGGTGCTAATACCTTCCCCACACGTAACTAACTCCCTTACCTGACTCTGGTTATAATGACCAAAGTTGGTTTTTCAAAAACCAATGCCTTCTTTTTTTCCTTTTCCGATGTTTTCGGTAAAAACATCGATGGCGACTCCATAAGAACCCTTTCCGAAAATCTTGCTCTTAGGTCCAGCCCAGTTATCGGACGACCTAAAAGCTCCCTTTCGAAAACCTCGCTCTTAGGACCAGCCCGGTTATCGGACAACCTAAAGGCGTTGTAACATCACATTTTTAAACGCGAAAATAGAAGTCAGAATACCATCGCGTCGCTCTGATTGCCTCTTTTGATGGCGACGACAGAAATGTTGGCTCTTGCTTGCCAGGTCTTGCCTATGCACAGGCAAACGATTCTCTGAGGATGTGAATTTGAAGATTGCATTTGTAGTAGGCTCACTGGGTCTGGGGGAATAAAGTTTTGACTCTTTGAATTATGTTGATAAGAGTTGGATTTGTAAAACTCTTATTCCACTGAGGGAATGGAATTTGTGATTCCTTGTTTTGGATGCTTTATTCTCTTTGTTGTGACCCATTTGGGGTTTTCAATGGTTACCTAAAAGTTAGGATTTTTATTCAATTTCACATTTTTCCGCGATTTATCTCTTTTTTCTAGCGATTTTGAAATTTGGCCTCTTTGTGGTGATAATGCGTGTGCCTTTTTACTTTTTAGTTTCTTTTATATACACAAGCTTTTTCTTCTTTTTGGGGATCCGTAGGAGATAAAGTTTTTTCTTTTTTTTCTTTTTCGTGGCCCACTTGGGGGCTTATTGGCCTTTCTTTAACATGGCCTTTTTCTTTTTGGGCCTTTGCTCGGGAGGAAGGGTTTTCCTTTCATTTTTTTTTCCTTGAGCCCTTGGGGGGTATGGATATTTGACTCCTTGACCGCTTGATGATGGGCTTTCATGATGCCTTTATTCTCTTTTTTGGGGAATATGGCAGAGACTTCAAATGAATATGCTTGATGACTCATGTGGTGACGATGTTGAATCTTAGGGTAATATTTTTGTTTTGCCTTCGGAGTAGACAAGGATCCGCTTGGGGATGACTAAGCCTTTCCGTCAGCTTTTCTGTTGATTTGTATCTTCTTTTATTGGGTAAAAGGATGACAGTTGGAGCTTTGGCTTCTGGAAGCTCTTATTCTGCTCTGGGAATGGAATTTTTTATTCCTTTATTCGCTCTATTTTTCTTTCTTCTGTTGGGACCCACTTGGGGATTTATTTGGCCTTTCTTTGTTGTGGCCTATCTCTTTTGGTCATCCATTGGGGATGAAGGATTTTCTTTTTCTTTTCTCCTTTTTTCTTTTGATAACGGATGTGAAGCTTTTATTCTTCCATTGGGAAATGTGGCGAAAATTTGCTTGAATGTGCTCGCTAACTCATGTGGCGATGGTGCTGAGCCTTGGGGTAATTTTTGTTTTTGCCTTTTGGATTAGGCAAAGATCGTCTTGGGGATGATCAAGCCTTTCCGTCGGCTTTTATTTGTTGATGGTTATGGAGTCCTTATTTTCCATTGTGGAAGGATGGTGGTTAGAGCTTTGGGTTCCTGAAGCTCTTATTTTCTATGAGTCGTTTATTGTTGACAACTTGCTTCGTTTTCTTGAGGTGGGCTTTATTTGGAGACTTAATCTGGGTGCTTCCTGTTTTTCAACCACAAATATGGAGCTAGTCTCCTTATGCATGATTCTTATTTTCTGTTTATTTGCTTACAAAGATTTTTAATTTTTTCTCCTTTTTTCGATTTTGACAAAGTTGTTTTGTGCGACTACTTGTGTGTGGATGCACTAAATGCAATCTATTTTCTTATTTGATGCATCTAGAAAGTGACCGACATTCTCCTACTAGACTTTTATGATTAGGCTCCTTTTTTATTCATACTTTTTTTTGTTTAGTCCTATCTTTTGCCTAGACCGCCCTTTTGGAGTTTTCGATCTAGCAGCCGCCTTAATTTTTGCCTAGGATATCTTAGTGGGCTTTTTCCTTTTTTACGAGCGCCTTAAGTTTTGCCTAGACCGCCCTTTGTGAGTTTTCGATCTAGCAGGCTGCCCTAACTTTTTCCTAAGAATCTCCTAGCAGGCATTATTCTTTTTTTTTTCAATGCTTCCTCGTTTTAGGTGCATGATTTCACAAAAAGACTTTGTGCATATTTTATCAATAAAGAGGCATTTCCATAAATTGGTCAAGAGAAAGGAAATGAAAGAGGATTTTTATTGATACATATCAACAAAAGGTTTATTATTTTTACAGAAGGATTACAATTGAATTTAGAAGAATGGTTTGGCCAAGGTTGGCTATACTGTATAGGCTTTAACAATCCTACCTATGATGTATGCCCCTAGTTCTCCTAGTTGCTTTAGATGATATGCTCGAGCCCGGAGTGAAGACTATGCAAGGTTGCCTGCTTCTGGAAGGATGTTACCTTACCCGCCTTTCGGTTTTCGGTTAAGGCAACCATTTCTCTTAGGTTTTTTTTTAACCTCTAACTTTGCCTAGGATGTATCCTAGCGAGGTGTATGGACCCTATCTTTTTCCCAGGACGCCCTTTGCGGATTTTCATCCTGACGAGTCTTGAGTAATACCTTCAAGCATATTACTTCTTCACCGCATCTGAATTGACTGGGTGTCGAAGTTCTTCTCTGTCCATGTCGGTGAGGATAAGAGCTCCTCCTGAGGAAGCTCATTTAACCACAAAGGGTCCTTCACAATTTGTCGCCCATTTTCCATTTTATCTTTTTGAGCCGGAAGCAATTTATTTACCATTAAATCCCCCTCATGGTAAATATGGGGTTAACCTTTTTTTTCATAAGCCTTTTTTATTTTCTTTTGATAGGCTTGTTCACGAAACATGGCGTCCAACCATTTTTTTTTATTAATTTAAACTAATCATATCAGTTTTAGACCCATTTAGCTTCTATCATTTTTGCTCCCATGATAATTCGCAAGGGAAGGTATATCAACCTATATTTGAAATACGACCTCCATGCCATATACAAGGGAGAATGGAGTAACTCTTGTGGAGGACCGTACGGAAGTTTAATAACTATGAAGGGCAAAAGGCACCAATCCTTGTAGGTTTTGCTCATCTTCTTCTTGATGTTCTTATAGGCTGCTCCCAGTGCACCGTTTATTTTAGGTCGGTAGGGAGAGGAGTCATGATGTTAGATTCTAAAGCCTTGGCATGTCATGGTAGGACCATGCGCATGCGTCCATATATTCCCTTAATAGCTGTATTAACCCTTCCCTGACATTATCATCGATTTGGATATAATAATTATTTCTTTCTTATCGTTTCATGCCTCGATGACCTCAACTTCTTCCTAGTAGGGCCATATATATCGAGCTTCTCTTTTTTAGCAACCTATGCATGTCTGGGGAAATGGTCCCCTCCTCACTGTCTGACTCGGTCCACTCGCCTTTGGCTTTCGGATCCCCAGAGAGTCATCAATCACAGACATGATTGTTTTTATTCTAGGTTCTATTTAGGCTTAGATTTTATTCTTTATTTTTAAAGAATATTAAGTGAGAAAAGAATGAAAAAGAATATGAATGTTTATGCAAATGCCTCATTGTATTGATAAAAAGGAAATACTTACAAAGCTATTTTTAATCAAGGATCTCGCGGCCATGGGCAGGGACCACGAGAGATGCATGGGAAGCTTAAAACAAATGCTAACATAAGGAGCCCTAATTAGCTGGCTTCTTTATCCAACCCCACTATTTTGCAGTTTTGTTCCTCTAACTGCTCCATCAATCGTGCCATTTGCACCTTATGGCATTAAGCTCAATGGTGAGCTTGCAATTTTGCTCTTCCAATTTCTCCATCCTCTTGGCCTTTTACACGCAAGTGAGGACAGGAAGAAGACCAGTCACTTTCTAGAATGCACATGAATTTAAGATTTTTAATTTTATTTTTATTTTGTGGAATGAATGATTAGTGTAGGATAGATATGCCTTAAGTCAATGGCTTTGGTGCCTCCTTAAAGCTTATGCTTTATGGAGCTCCATACCTACCTTGGTATAATGGTTTCTTCCCCATCATGGATTTGACAAGTGTAACGAAGGTTACAAATGCACTTGGGTCTCTTTCGCCTTTGTCTTAAGGATATCTAATCCCTCCTAGAATGAATGAATTTATGCATGAGAGACTTTTATTAAAATGATGTTTATTCATACTTTTCTTATGCATTTATTTTCTCTCTTATTTTTACCACGCTTAACATGATGAGGGTATGAATGCTTTGACTTTGCCAAAATCTTTTTATTAGATTTCGTTATTATTGTTTTTGCATTTTTGATTTTTGTTTGTTTTTTGTTGTTCTTTTGAATGTCTTGACTTTGTCAAAATTGTTTTATTATATTTTAATATTTTATAACCCTTTATCTCTTCTGTAGGTCAACGTGAGTACTTAGCTTATAAAGAACCTAAAACCAGGCTAGCTTAAATGGTCCAAGATAAAGTTGTTTATTGCAAAAAGGTTTTGAGATGCTATTTTTATTTTTATTTTTATTTATTTTTTGTTGTATGATTATATTATGCAAATGTGACAAACAAAATGCAACAAACAAATGCACAAACAATTCACTCATCTCGCGAACGCAGTGACGACGTTTAATTACGAGGTAAGGGTTTCTTGTAGAAAAGTGCATAGGCAAAGGTAGGTTCTAATTGTCCTCACCAAGGTGTAGGTCCCCAAGGTACCCCCATTATAGGGTCCCCACGGTCTCTCAGCCCTCAAACCATTTGTGGCTTAAGTGCCTTGTCGACGTCCTATAGACTGAGAGAGGAGGGTTATCACCTTGAGTGGTGGCTTCTGACAACGACCTGTTGACACTATGGCCATTACCACGACCGACCATAAACACCACCCACTCCCTATGTGTATTCACTCTTGCCCTCAGGTATAGAGGGACTATTGTGTGCAAGGGTTTTTGTACAATTTCTATTTCAAATAATTGCAGAAAATATACATATAACAGTTGTCGCCACCATAAAAAAGGAGAGGCAGTCGAAGCGACGCGATGGTTTCGACCCTCTTGATTTTCGCGTTTTTTTTTGGGTGGTTACAACGCCTTTAGGTTGTCCGATAACCGGGCTAACCTAGGGGCGAGGTTTTCGAAAGGTCGTCCTTAGGTTGTCCTATAACCGGGCTAACCCAAGGACCAATTTTTGAAGGGTTCTGTGGAGTCGCCACCGATGTTTTTACCGAAAACAACGGAAAAGGAGTTTAAAAGGCGTTGGTTTTCGAAAAACCAACTTTGGTCATTAAAACCAGAGTTGGGTAAGGGAGTTAGTTACGCGTAAAGGAAGTGTTAGTTCCTTTACGACGTCCCTTTCGGTTTCCCTATGACAGGCCAGCTATTTTGTTAATAAATAAACCGGAAAAACATGCTTTTGCCCTTTTATTTGTGGAATTAAAATATTATGACTACATGGCCCTATCTATTGCGTAATTTAAATAAAGCGGTAAAAGTGGAGAGGGAGAATGTAAACCTCCGAAGCATGCTTCTTCTATTAATTCTCTTTAAAAAAGACGGTGCTTTGCGGCAACCCTTCACTCTACAGCGCCGGAAACCTCTCAAAACGCTCAGAAATCACTCTAAAGACACTCAGAAGCTCCGGAAATGCATCGGAGGGATTCTAGAGAGAGAAATCCTAGAGAGAAGGAGGAGAGAATGTTGTGTGGTGTGTGGAAATGACGGGGGGGAGCCCCTATTTATAGGTTTTCGCGCCTGACAGTGGCGAGACCACCGTTCTCGTCTGACAGGGTCGAGACCGTCGTCTCACCAAACGAGACCGCCGTCTCGTCCTTCGCAGGTGACGAGATGGCGGTCTTGATTTCGAGACGGCGGTCTCGTCCCCAAAAAGGCGAGAAACCTTATTTTTGTACAGAAAATCCTTCCTATCCTAGTATGGGGGCCTAATAGTCTCTCCTAGTGGCTTGTTAGGCTTCATCCATCTTCGAATAGGAGGTCTTCTTCTCTTTATTTGGAGGTCGGGCAAGATTTGGGGTCTACAACAGTTATTAAAGCCAAACAGTAAAACAAAGAAAGGGTAGAAGCATAATTTTTAATCTAATATTTTTTAGATTATTTCATCACTAAATGGGATCAACTCTCTAGCTTCCCCAGTGGAGTCACCATATGTCGCCACCAATATTTTTACCATAAACATCGAAAAAGGAAACAAGAAGGCGTTGGTTTTAGAAAAACCAACTTTGGCCATTATAACCAAAGTTGGGTAAGGGAGTTAGTTTCGTGTACGAAAGGTATTAACACTCCAACAATGTCCCTTTCAGGTTCCCTATGATGGAATAATCTTAAAATAAAGACAACAAAATTATGCTTCTACCCTATTTATTCATTGTAGTATTTAAATAGTTATCTACATGGCCATAATAACTAATCCATACAAGGAAAGCAGTAAAAGAGAAGATAAATGAAGAAAAACATCTGAAGTGAGCTTTTATAAGTCTTGAACTAAAGGATTCTTTTTTGCAGTCCCGCACTCTACAAAGGCACTCCTTCCTTGAACAAAAAATTAAACTAAACTCCTTGAGTGTAAAAAGGATCACTCGAACTCTGGAATAATGCTCAGAGATGCTTAGAAGTCCCAAAAATAGGTCCTCAGAGCATAGGAGAGTGTGGAAGTGTGTCGAAATGAGCTGAAATGAGTCTCTATTTATAGCAATTCACGTCAGACAGGTCAGGACGACCGTTTGGAAACTTGTCAGGTGGGACGACCATCTGGAAAAATGGGACGGCTATCCCAGGCTCAAGGAAAAGTGGGACGGTCGTCCCAAGGTTGAATGAAGGTGGGACGGCCGTTTGGGAAAGTGGGACTGCTATCCCAAACCTAAATGCCAAGTGGGACGGTCGTCTAAAGATGTGGGACGACTGTCCCATATTTTCAATTTTTTCTAAAATTTTTATTTTCTCAAAAATCTCTCCTATTCTTAAATGGATCCTAGTAAATGCTACTAGGGACCTAATGGAGCCTTAACAATCTTCGAAATGGAGGATTTCTGAGATCTATTGATCGACCCGTGCAAGATTTGGGGTTTACAATCCAGTTCTACATTTTCACCTCCATTATCATTACGACTAACTTTATTTCTCATTATTTGCACATGAGTCTCAAAATAATATGAACAAAAATGAGAAGTGTCTTGCACTAGGTATGCCTTACATATTGAACCTTCCACACGTGCCTTATTCTTAACCATTTTTTTTAACTAATTCAAGTACCTAATACAACACCATCATATGGTTATTATAATTTCAAATAAGACAAGTGGTCCATTGAATTGAAGAATGCAGGTGGAAAGAATCGTTCCAATTTACATAATGTAATTGCAACGTTTTGTTCCATTAACAACAAGTCATCCACTCGCAAAATAGTTGAACATAGATCTTTGAAGAATTTACTTATCTCAGAAATTGGTTTCCAAATTTGATTTGATAGTGCACTAAAAGCAATAGGCATTAACTGCTCCATAAATATATGACAATCATTACTTTTCATTCTAATCATTTTTCCTTACTCTATGTTTACACATCTTTGCAAATTTGAGGCATAACCATCAGGCATTCTCAACTCATTAATCCATTTATAGAAAACAGTTTTTTGCTCCTTAGATAAAGAGAATTGTGCTTTAGGCTTTATAACTTTTCCATTAGGTAATTGTTGCAATTCTAACTCCTTTCTCTAACAATACTTTTTTACATCCATTCTTGCCTTCATATCATCTTTAGTCTTATCTTTGATATCCATCACTGTATTAAAGACATTATCAAACACATTTTTCTCAATATGCATCACATCAAGATTATGCCTTAACTGGTTGGAATTCCAATAAGGTAACTCCAAGAAAATGCTTTGTTTTATCAAATTATGATATACACCGCAACCATAACATGTAAATTGTACTTCCTTAGTTACTTCTGGAAAATAAGAAACTTTCTCCCAAACATCATCCCTAGAAAATATCAATGGAGGTTGATAATCTTCAATGCAATTCTTTAAAACTGCATTCTTATTTCTTTGATATGCATGATTCATAGGCAAAAATTGATGATGACAATCAAACCAAGTAAACTTACGACCACTCTCCAACCAAAAGCTCTTTGAATTATTCATACAATATGGACAAGCCAATCTTCTAGCTGTACTCCAACCAAACAACATACCATATGCAGGAAAATCATTAACAATCCACATCAATGTAGCTTTCATGATAAAATTTTGTTTTTTGGAAATGTCATATGTCAACACGCCTTCACTCCACAATATTTTTAACTCTTCTATCAATGGTAGCAAATATACATCTATTTTTTCCTTTAGATTTTTTGGCCCAAGAATAATTAAAGTTAAAACATATAGGGAGTAGTCATGCACAATTTTAGTGGTAAATTGTAAGGAGTTACAATTACTGGCCAACAAGAATATGGTTTTCATAATTGACCATAAGGGGTGAAACCATCAGCACATAATCCTAATCTTACATTTCTTGGTTCAATTGCAAAATCAGGAAATGTTTTGTCAAAATGTTTTCATGCTTCTCCATCTGATGGATGACATAAATGTCCCTCCTTTCTCTTATTTTCACAATGCCACCTCATGTGAAGCATAACTCATTGAAGCATATAATCTTTTAAGCCTAATAATGAGGGGTAAATAGTGCATTCTCTTTACAGGGACATTTTTATATTTACCTCTACCCACCCTTTTTGTCTTATAACAAGGTTTTTGACAAAACTTACATGTATATAGTTTCTTATCTTCATCTGAGTAGAACAACATACACCCATCAACACAACAATCAATTTTTTCTACTGATAAACCAATTTTTGAAACCAATTTTAAGGTTCTATAGTAATCTTCTGGGATAAAATTATCTACAGGATGTGTCTCTTTCAAAAGAGCCAATGTTTGATTAAAACATCATTGGAACATGTTTCCCTCTAATTTAATTGTCAACAATCTAACAACAACAGATAATTCAGTGTGATTAGTACATCCTGGCCACAATGGTTTTTGTGAAGCATGTAATAAATTATAAAACTTCTTTGCTTCAGTATTTGGAAACGAGTCACTTTCTTCATCAAAATGACTCACAAACTCTGCACCTAAAGCATCATCAATCATGTTGTCAAAGTCTTGTCTATGAACCTCGTGTGCATTATTAGATGAATTTGGATACATATGATTTGTATCACATATATTTGGAACCATTTCTCCATGACATGTCCAATATCAATATGCAGGTATAATTCCCCAACGATAAAGATGGACTTGAACATCTTCATAATCTAAAAAGTTCTTATTTTTGCATTTACTACATGGACATATAATTTTTCCATTTGACATATTTGCATGTTAAAGAACAAATGACACAAATTCAATCACACCATTTAAAAATGCATCAGTATACCCCTTTCGACCAGGTACAAGTCTATTATACATTCAACTATGATTTTCACGAACATCTGTTGAATAATTGGCAAGTGTACCAATTTATCAATCGCAGTATAGTATTTCGATTAAATAAAAGTCGATCCCTCGAGGAACGGTTTCACTAGAAATCCCAAATCGTAAGCTTACTAAGTGAATTAAAACAAAACTAGTTTTTCATAAAGATTTAGGTTGAAAATAAATGGCAAAGATCTGTAAAATGTTTTTCGAAAATATCAAATAAAAGAACTTAGGATTTGTTTCATTCCTCTTCCCTCTTTTGTATAATGGCTACGTCAAATTAAGAATGTCAATTAACCTATCAATGTTGATGCCACCTACTTAAATCATTCACATTGATTCCTCGCACATGAAATTCATAAGAAAACCTAATAAACATCGATTCCTCATACATTTAATAGATTTCCCAGCATTAGGTTTAGGGTGTTAAGCAATTGATACATCCATTATCATTCCTAGAAAATAACGTAACAAATATTCTTAACCTGATCTAGGGTTTCAATTTATATTTTCCAATACATCCCAAATATCAAAGATAAACATTAAAGAGCACAAAGGATAAGAATATCAACATCAAGAACATAGATTAATATCTCAAAATATCACCAAGATACAAAAGAGTTCAAAGGAAGTGCACCCAATCCTAAAAGAATGAAGTTAGTAACTCATGATGACCATTACAATACTCCAAATGAAGAAGAATTGAAGATTGGACGAAAACTCGATCAGCTGTCATGCCTTTCTTCTGAAAACCCCCGAAAACTCCTTTTCTCAAAACGAATCTGATCTATTTATAGAAAAATTTTGTGTCATTCGCTCAAGCGGATATTTTCGCTCAAGCGAGTATTGATGATTTTCGCTCAAGCGAGAATTTGCTCACTTGAGCGACTGAATTCTCGAGAGCTTTAACGTATTTTCGCTCAAACGAGTGTCTGTCTCACTCGAGCGAATGACTTCTAGAGAGGTTTAACGTATTTTCACTCAAGCGAACATCTACCTCGCTCAAGCGAATCTTAGGCTGAAAATCTTCTTCCCTTTTTTCCAATTTTTCTTCAATTAACTTGAGAATTATGATATGTGCTCTTGTACCCAGGTACTCTGTAATTCATCCTACATTGGGAGAAAAATATATTAGAATCAACATAATTTATGTGGTTAAATAACAATTCAAAGCATAATTACATCAACTTTTGCCACTTAACAACTCCCCCTAACCTAGAATCATGCTTGTCCCCAAGCAAAGTACTTTTTCCAAAACAAAAATCATCACCTATTATCACTTTCTCTCCCAGAACCTCAACATAAAAATAACTTTTGTTCCTGACGTGATGCTCACAACTCCAAATGAAAATAGGATACATAAACATTAAAGTTACAGAAACTAACAAAGGATAATTAATCATCAGCTATCCTCGGAGAAGCATGATCTCTCAAATAGAGTGATATATAATCATCTCTAACTCTCACGGGTAAGTATTTATCTCATTTAATCACTTCATTTAGATATTCCAATATTGATAATCATCTTCAAGCAATCAGCATTTGTTAAGCAAAAATTGAATCAAAAGGTCTTTTGAGGCTTGTAATGAGGCTGGGCTATCAAGGAATTCATTGGTTTTTCTATGATATACAAAAGTATTTGAGAAATTGAAATTATATGAATGATTCTTGTTTAACGTTTCCTCAAGTCAGGTCTCAAACTTCATGCTTTTGTTCCAACATAATGATCGTGAGTTTACAATATCACCAGTTATCATTCACACAGTTTGACTTTCCTTTTCCTTTCCTCAAGCTTTGCATTTATCATTTCAACTTAGCCACGATATTTATGCTTTCCTTTTCCCTTTTTCTCATTCTTTGCATTTATCATTTCAGCTTAGCCACAATATTTATGCTTTCCTTTTCCCTTTTTTCTCTACTCAACCTTCTCTCTTTTTTTTTTTTAATTAACAACACCCGTAGGAAAAACAATAACATTCATAATCATTTCATTTCTCATATATAAGAAGGTGGATAAACATTGTTTAGGCTTAGGGATTCGGTTTCAAGAAACAATGTTGTTTTTGGGTCAAATGGGGTTCAAATGGATTTCCTATAATTAATGCAGGGTTGGCTATTTTGCTTTGGGTTATATCTACTTTCACTACACAAGAAGAAAAAAATGCCTTTATCATTTTCAAGTCTCGTTAACATGCAAATCAAAGAATCAATCAATACTAGTTATCATCATAAAGTGTTGACACTCAATTTATCTGTTTTTGATTCACTCCTCTCTTGGGTTTCAGCTGGCTTCTCCAATTCAGTTAATTCCTAGTTCTCCTCGTCAATTTCTTTTTCACTATCATACTTATCATCCCAAAATCACTTTGTTATTGGAAACAATCAAAATGATTTTTCAAGTTCCGGATTTGAATTAGACAATAAGAAATAATTTCATATGTGGCTCTAATAGAAAATGTGCGGGACAACAAAGGAATTTAATCTCATCAAACTAAAAACATTAAACAAACTAAGTTCCAAATATCAATTCAAAACATAAAAAACAAAGAAATTAAAACAAAACAAAGAACTTAAAAACATCAAATTAAACCAAACAAAGAAAAACACCTCAAAATTAAAAAAAAAACATTAAAATCAAATTAAATTGTCTCCCTCTTATTCATCTTCACTTGATGCTTCTTCTTCTTCCTCTTGCACTTCAGCCTCACCCCCTTGTAGACCCCAAATCTTGCCCGGCCTCCAAATAAAGGCCAGAAGACCTCCTATTTGAAGATGGACAAGCCTAACAAGCCATTAGGAGAGACTATTAGGCCCCATACTAGGGTAGGAGGGAGTTTCTGTACCAAAAAATAAGTTTTCTCGCTTTGAAGGGACGAGACCGCGTTCTGGGCAACCCAGACCGCCGTTTCGCCTCGCGTAGGAGTCGAGACCGCCGTCTCGTTAAACGAGACGGCGGTCTTGTCACCTACGAAAGACGAGACGGCGGTCTCGTGTAACCAGACGGCGGTCTCGTTGTTTTGACAGGACGAGACGGCGGTCTCGTTGAACGAGACGGCGGTCTCGACCCTGTCAGACGAGACCGACGGTCTCGCCACCTGACAGCGCGAAAACCTATAAATAGGGGCTCTCCCCCCCTCATTTCCACACACCACAGCTGAAGCACTTGGTGGATTTGATGAAGACATAGATATAACTTAGGTTGTGGGTGTGTAGATGATTAAGGTTTTAAGTTTAAGCACTTAATCTCTTGATAGGCCATTATATTTTGTGATAAGCACCTTAAAATGATGCATCTCATTGAAAATCATTTTTCTGCATGAAAAACTTACGTTTAAGTATTAAAAGAATTAACTAAGTTTTTTTCAATGCGTTGAAAAGGATTTTCAATCTGTTAAAATAACTTAACATAATAAATGGTCATACATAATCGAAAATTCAATTGATTGATTCGTGGAATCAACAAGTTAAAATAACTCAATGAATTTTCAATATCAAGTTTCGCATTTTCAATTTGTTGAAATGATTTTAAATCTGTTGAAACAGAAAGATCTTTTTCAGTCTAAGAGTTTTTAGAAAATCAATCTGTTGAAATATTTTTCAATCTGTTGAAACAGAAAGATCTTTTTCAGTCTAAGAGTTTTTAGAAAATCAATCTGTTGAAATATTTTTCAATCTGTTGAAACAGAGAGACTATTTTTCTTAAACTAAGTATTTGCGGGAATTTAATCTGTTGAAATGATTTTCAATCGATTGAAACAGAGTCTTTGTCATTTTTCATTAAGTTGTTTTAATCCATTAAAACTCGAATCAATCGATTAAATGGAACTTTAAATGAAATCAATCGATTGAATCGATGTCTTAATCGATTAAAAGGAACTTTAAATGAAATCAATCGATTGAATCGATCTTTTAATCGATTGAAATAATACTCTAATCGATCATAGTTTTGTTCTAATCGATCATAACTCATTCGATCGATCATAGTTTTATTACGATCGATCATAACTCGGTCTAATCGATCATTCTTCTGTTTTAATCGATCAGATTCTCTTCTAAACTTGTTTTCTTGCTAACCAACTTATCTTTTGACTCTCTAAAGCAGTTTTTAACGGATGAAACGTTCGTTTTTCTGATTTACTCTATATATACTGATTTGATCTATCTTTTGAATATACAATACAACACACTACTTGAGAAAACTTGTGAAATCAATCTGTGAAACTTTCATACGTGACTTTCTCTGCATTCAAGAATCTTTTTCATATCATAAGGTGCTTGTGATCAGAATTGTGGTCATTCAAAGAGAGAAAGTGCTAATAGAATTGGTTCGGACAATTAGAAACTTCAAGTCCAGGTTTATTCTTTTCATATTCTTTTGTAAAGTTTGATTGTGCAGGTTGGATTGTAATCGCACTTGGTACGATAGCTTGGATTTGGTTCTTGGGTGGTTTTCAAGATTATCGTCTTGTGGGTTTTGCAAGATAGTTCTTGGGGTAGATTGGTGAGTATCTACTTGGTTGTAATTTTCACTTGGTATTAGTGAAACTTGGCTGGTTTGTCAAGAACTGGATGTAGCTCTGGATTAGAGTGAACCAGGTATAAACTTGTGTGTTAATATTCTTCTTTCATCTCTTTTAATTTCTGTCTTTAATTGTCTTGTGTTTAAATCAAATTACCTTTGCAAAGATTGAATAAAGATAACTCATTCTTCCAAAAGAAAGTAAGATTTGCGAAAAAGTTTTAAAGTTCAATTCACCCCCTCTTGAACTCAACAATTAATTCTTTCAATTGGTATCGAGAGCTGGTTCTTGTAAGTTACTCAAGGAATCGGTCCAATGGGTGAGGGAAAGATGAATTTTTTAGAATGAGCCTCCATAAACAGGCCTCCACTTTTTTACGGTGTGAATTATTCTTTACGGAAGGTTAGAATGAAAATCTTTATTGAATCTCTTGATAGAGGCATTTGGGAAACAATTGTTAATGGTCCTTATAAACCAACTCATACTTGTAGATGGTAAAGTAGTCGAAAAAGATTGGGCTGAATTAAGCGATGTAGAAAATAGGAAAGTCCAATATGATTATACTTGCAAAAAATATTATTACCTCTGCTTTAAATCTTGATGAGTTTTTCGGGGTGTCTCGGTGTGCCTCTGCAAAGAGATGTGGGAAATTTTAGAGGTTACACATGAAGGAACGTCCGATGTGAAAAGGGCAAGAAAGCATGAGTTAATCGGGGACTATGAGTTGTTTAAAATGCGGCAAGGAGAAACAATTGCGGATGTGCGAGAAAAGGTTCACGCACATAGTTAATCATCTAATCGGGTTAGGAAAGACTTTTGACAAAGAAGAGTTGAACATCAAAATTTTAAAGTGTTTGGACAGAACATGGCAACCAAAGGTGACGACAATATCGAGAATCAAGAGACTTGACTCGAAATGACTACCGCTTCACTTTTTGGTAAGTTGAGGGAACATGAGTTGGAAATCAATCGGTTCAAAGAACAAGAGAATGCAGAAAAGAAAACTAGAAATATTGTTCTCAAGACAATTGAAGAAAACAGTGGATCTGAAGAAGATGAATCGAGAGAACTCGACTTTATTGGTTAAGAAATTTGGAAAATTTCTTAGAAGAAAGAACGAGAATTGGCCAAGTAAAAAGGTACAATGATAAAAAGAGCTGAATCTGTTCAAAATAATATTACTTGTTATTCTTGTGGTAAACGGGGTCACATAAAGAGTGATTGTCCGGAAAAGACCAAGAATCGGAACAAGAAAGAATCAAGATACAAAGGGAAAAAGGCTTATATAGCCTGGCAAGACAATGATTCATCTTCCAGCTCTGAATCCGAAAGTGAGGAGGTGAACACGTGCTTGATGGTGGTCTGTGAATCCTCTTCATCACATGTAAGTTCAACTCCTACGAGAGAATGAAATGAATTACAGACACATTACTAAATGCTTTCAATGAAATGCATAGTGAAGCCAGAAATTTATCTCATACAAATAATCGGTTAAAAGGATTAAATAGCTGGTTAGAAAATAGAGTTAAAGTTACGGAAAATGAACTATTAGAAAGCAAAAGCAGATTTAGAACATCTAGATATAATCTATGCATCTATCGATAATGTTGCTAATAAGAAGTGTGAAAAGTGTATTATTACGCAAGATAAGGTTGATTACTTGATTAAAACTTTGTCTAAATTTACTCAAGGCAAAGAGAATTTAGATGCACTTCTTGGGTCTCAAAGCTGTGTGTTTGAACATAGTGGAATTGGATACAAACCTAAGACTGGGGTAAAAACAAAAAAATATTTGAACTTCTTTTCATACGGAAAAACAACGGCATCCCCTTTCTCATCTTGTCATTACTTGCATGAAGAAAGGACATACTATAAAATTCTGTCATGCTAGAAAATATTTTGTGCCGCAAGGTAAGAAAAGATGGGTTCCAAAACATGTTAAACAGAAAAATTGACTCCTAAGGACCCAAAATACGTAAGGGTACCAAATACTTGATGTTTGATCTTTCAGGAACAGCAACAAGAGTCCCTTTGGTATCTAGACAGCGGATTCTCAAGGCACATGACGGGTGACATTTCAAAATTCCGGAAGTTTGAAATTGAAGAATGGAGGTCATGTGACTTATGGAGACAACAACGAGAGGAAGAATTCTAGGTTACGGAGATATTGGTGATGGTGAATCGGTAATCATTCACAATGTTCTTACGGTTGAAGGTCTCAAGCACAATCGATAAGCATAAGTCGGTTATGTGATCTTGGTCACAAAGTCATTTTCAAACCGAGAAAAGTGCCTTATTTGTGAGCCGAGAATCGATACGGTAATGTTGGTAGGTAAGAGGTTAAACAATATATACATGTTAGATATCAAACGGTCTATATCATCTCAAAGTTGTCTTCTTACTAAAGAAGAAGAATCTTGGTTGTGGCATAGAAGACTTGCTCATATACATCTTAAACATCTTGACAAGCTGATTTCAAAAGATTTAGTTTACGAGCTGCCTAAGCTTCGGATCTTGAAAGACAAAATCTGTGAAGCTTGTTTGAAAGGCAAACAAACTAGAAAATCTTTTTCAAACAAAAATATTGTTTCAACTTCTAAACCTTTGGAACTGCTTCACATGGATTTGGTTGGTCCTTCAAGGAATAAAAGCCTAGGTGGTAATCTTTATATCATGGTAATTGTTGATGACTTTTCCAGTTACCTGGACTATTTTTCTTAAAGCCAAATCTGATTCTTACAAATCTTTCAAAAAGCTTGCCAAGGTTTTACACAATGAAAAAGGGTATTTTATTACATCAATTCAAAGTGACAATGGTGGAGAATTTGTAAATGAAAAGTTTGAATCATTTTGTGAAAAGTTTGGTATAAAACACAATTTTTACTGCTCCAAGAACTCCTCAGTGAACGGTGTTGTGGAAAGAAAGAACAGATCTATTGTAGAACTTGCTAGAACAATGTTGTGTGAAAATTCTTTACCTAAATACTTTTGGGCGAGATGCGATGAACACTTGCTTGTCATGTTTTGAATAGAGTCTTGATTAGACCCATGCTTAAGAAAACCCCATATGAAGCTGTACAAAGGAAGAAAACCCAACTTAAACTATTTCAGAGTTTTTGGATGTACATGTTTCGTTTTAAACAATGGGAAAGAAAATATTGGCAAGTTTGATGAAAAATCGATAAAGGAATTTTTCTTGGTTACTCAACTCACGGTCATGCATATAGAGTTTACAATTTAAGACTTAAATTTGTTGAAGAATCGAGTACATGTTGTGTTTAATGAGTCTCCTCGAGTAGTGCGGAATAAAACAACGAGTGCTCGAGATGAAGAAGATTTAAGCGATAATTCTTATCGGTTGAAACATGCCGATGAACACGGATCAGCGTCTTGTTGAAGAAGATGATCCATCGAGTGGACCCAGCAAAAGCTAATTCTCCAACAATTACTGAAGAACAGGAAGAAGATGTTCGGAAGAGCTTCCTAAAGAGTGGATTGTCCCAAGAAATCTCTCTCTAGACAATGTCATCGGGCAAATTAATAAGGGAGTATCTACTAGACATTCTCTTAATCAATTACGTAATCATATGGCATTCATTTCACAAATAGAGCCTAAGACAGTTAAAGAAGCATTAAATGATGAATCTTGGGTTAGTGCCATGCATGATGAGCTTAATCAATTTGAAAGAAATAAAGTGTGGGAATTAGTTCCTAAAATCAAAGATATCAATATAATTGGTACTAAGTGGGTATTCAAAAACAAGCTAGATGAACACGGCATTATTACTAGAAATAAAGCTAGATTGGTAGCCAAAGGGTATAACCAACAAGAGGGTATTGATTTTGATGAAACCTTTGCACTTGTAGCTAGACTTGAAGCTGTTAGATTGTTATTAGCTTATGCACTGCTTAAGTGGTTTCGATTACTACGAGATGGATGTAAAGAGTGCCTTTCGAATGGACTCATCAATGAAGAAGTATATGTTTCTCAACCTCCTGGGTTTGAAGATCACAAGCATCCTGACCATGTCTACAAATTAAAAAAGGCCCTTTATGGTTTAAAGCAAGCACCTAGACAATGGTATGAGAGGTTAAGTAACTTCCTAATTGATCAAGGGTACAAGCGAGTGTGTGTCTTTGTGCAAGATTTCGAGGCAAATCCAAAGGAATCTCATCTTACCGCTGCCAAAAGGATTCAGAAATACCTCAAGGGAACGGTTAATGTTGGACTATGGTATCCTGAGGGTGCATCCCTTAAACTTGTTGGATTTTCGATTCGACTTTGCGAGGATGTAGATTGGACGGAAAAAGTACCTCCGGTACTTGTCATCTACTAGGGAGCAGTCTTATATCGTGGCACGGCAAAAAGCAAGCATGTGTTGCTCATGTCAGCTACGAAGCTGAATACATTGCAGGTGGGAGCTGATTGTGCTCAAAGCATTTATCTCAAGCAACAACTAACAGATTATGGAGTAACTCTAAACAAGGTACCTCTGGTTTGTGACAATACTAGTGCAATAAACTTAACTAAGAATCCTATTCAACACTCTAGAACTAAGCATATTGAAATTAGACATCACTTTATTAGAGAACACGTATCTAGGGGTAGTTGTGAGATTTTATTCGTTGAATCGAAAAAGCAGTTAGGCTGATTTATTCACTAAACCACTTCCTAGAGATAGACTTAATATGCTTAGGACTGAATTAGGAATTCTAGATATATCTAGTATTGCATAACTAATTCGTTACGGTGATTGTATGCTTTTTAACAGGTGATAACAAGTTCAATCGATTAATAATTGCATGAATAACTTGATATTATTTGTTTCAATCGATTGAAATTGTGAAATAATCTGTTGATTTTCTGATTCTTACTCAACGATATTGATGTGTTAGTAGTTCAATCGATTAAATAAGTTTTTAATTGATTTATTTCATTAATCTTGTTGCTCTGCACATTTTCTTCTATGAATCAATCGATTAAATCTTGATTCAATCGATTGAATTCACTAATGGTACTCTGAATAATTTTCTTTTACAAAATAATCGATTTAATTTTTGATTCAATCGGTGTATTTCACTTATAAGTATCTACGATTACAAAATCAGTTGGTTTCACGAAATATCAATTGATTATTTTTCTTCTAGGGCTAGTTGTATGTACTTTGTCTCTAACCGATTTACGCGAGTAAGCGAAAGCATTTACAACAAGATAAACTTCAACTACTCTCTTAAATATCAAAGATATCCAATAAAAGTTGAATGAATCTGATTGGATATCATATGTGTGGGTAATTAAAGTGTACAGTAGCAATTCTCTCTCCTCTTTATCATCACTTGCACAGAAACAATAAATCAGTAAAGACAAAATTTTTTTTTAAGCTGATAAAGATTGTGTATTCTCATTCCTATAGTATTATTTTCTTCTTTGAGCTTCTCTTTTCTCGGTTCTTCTACTGTACTGTTCATTCCAAAAATCAAATATGTTCAAGCGCACAAAGTCCGGTAGGAAGAAGTCCAGCGAGGCGAGTCCTCTACGGCAAGGCAAGAACAGAATGTTGGAGGAAGGATTGAAACTTGGTTCAATGGGGACCAAGAGAAAATGGATTTGTTTATCCATGAATTAAGCAGGAAGCAAGTCAACATTCCAAAAATGTTAAAGTTCTCTTGGTTTGATGCTGAAGGATTCGAGGCATTCGGAAGTTACTTGCAACATCAAAAACTTCGATCGTTTCTTGAGTTGAATGGTAGAATTTACCCTGACTTAATTAAAGTTTTCTTCACAAATTTATCCTTTGAAGGTTCCACTTTGTCAACCCAAGTTAAAGGAGTAGACATTGAGATAACACCTAATGTCCGGAAGGAAGTTGCTTGGAATAAAAGATGTAGGTGTGAAAGTCACCAAAGGGTGTACTTCGGATGTTGAAGAATTTAATAAAGTTCAGTATTTCCGCTCTTGCCTGAAGAATAGGCATGATTACGTAAGTTCATTCAACACTGGAAAGTTGAAGCTGGAAGAAAGGATTCTCGCTTTCATCGTTTCTTGGCGACTTACACCCAGGGGGAGCAATCATGCGGTGCTAAATGAAGGAGATTTAGTTACGATGTACTCGCATTCATCACAGAATACGTGTGAAGCTGGGTCTTTGTCATCAAGGATCACATGATCAAAGCCAAGAGACTTAGTGACTTCGAGTATCCCTATGCTATTCCGATTTCTAAATTTTTAACACATTTTGGTGTTGATGTTGAAGGAGAACTTGTTGAAACCGTCCGACCAACAAATGAAATAAACAATTCCGTTCTTCACAAAATGGGATTTATTAAAGTTGATGGTGAATGGATCTCGAAAGAAGATCTTTGGGAGAAGTGAAGAAAGTGAAGAAGAAGAGCAAGAGGAAGGAATCAACACCGATAATATTCCCGGAACTTCTGCAGCACGTTCGTCCGATCCAATGGAAGAAGTGAACCCAATGGAGATGATTCCATACAATCCACCGCTTGACCGTGGCACTCCTCTGTCTCGGTTCGAAAGAACAATGTTACATCAAATGAGCGAACCGCAACCCGACCAAAGGAGGCATATGGAGATGACTAACTGCTCGAGGGCTCGGCGACATTATTTGGATGAAAATTTCATTGCAAGGTTCCAGCATATTGATAATCAACTAGAAGATATTTACAACAGGATTGTGGAGCTGCAATTCAATCAAGGCCCGGGGACGAATGAAGATTTTCTATGTTTACGTTATTCTGTTTTCTTTTCATTTTTTATGTTCTGGTTTTTATTTGGGGTTCCCACGTGGACCCATTGGACTGTAACTACAACAATCTATTTGATGCGAGTCAAATAGGGGAGAAGTATTTTGCTTAAAAGCTGTCACTACACACACACCACAAAATATATGTCTACTGTGCGGTATTTTTGTTTTGCAGGTGCAGTGGTTATTTGTCTCCATCAAATAGGGGGAGATTGAAACACTTGGTGGATTTGATGAAGACATAGATATAACTTAGGTTGTGGGTGTGTAGATGATTAAGGTTTTAAGTTTAAGCACTTAATCTCTTGATAGGCCATTATATTTTGTGATAAGCACCTTAAAATGATGCATCTCATTGAAAATCATTTTTCTGCATGAAAAACTTACGTTTAAGTATTAAAAGAATTAACTAAGTTTTTTTCAATCTGTTGAAAAGGATTTTCAATCTGTTAAAATAACTTAACATAATAAATGGTCATACATAATCGAAAATTCAATTGATTGATTCGTGGAATCAACAAGTTAAAATAACTCAATGAATTTTCAATATCAAGTTTCGCATTTTCAATTTGTTGAAATGATTTTAAATCTGTTGAAACAGAAAGATCTTTTTCGATCTAAGAGTTTTTAGAAAATCAATGCTGTTGAAATATTTTTCAATCTGTTGAAACAGAAAGATCTTTTTCGATCTAAGAGTTTTTAGAAAATCAATCTGTTGAAATATTTTTCAATCTGTTGAAACGAGAGAGACTATTTTTCTTAAACTAAGTATTTGCAGGAATTTAATGCTGTTGAAATGATTTTCAATCGATTGAAACGAGTGCTTTGTCATTTTTCATTAAGTTGTTTTAATCCATTAAAACTTCGAATCAATCGATTAAATGGAACTTTAAATGAAATCAATCGATTGAATCGATGTCTTAATCGATTAAAAGGAACTTTAAATGAAATCAATCGATTGAATCGATCTTTTAATCGATTGAAATAATACTCTAATCGATCATAGTTTTGTTCTAATCGATCATAACTCATTACGATCGATCATAGTTTTATTCGATCGATCATAACTCAGTCTAATCGATCATTCTTACTGTTTTAATCGATCAGATTCTCTTCTAAACCTGTTTCATTGCTAACCAACTTATCTTTTGACTCTCTAAAGCAGTTTTTAACGGATGAAACATTCGTTTTTCCGATTTACTCTATATATACTGATTTGATCTATCTTTTGAATATACAATACAACACACTACTTGAGAAAACTTGTGAAATCAATCTGTGAAACTTTCATACGTGACTTTCTCGCATTCAAGAATCTTTTTCATATCATAAGGTCTTGTGATCAGAATTGTGGTCATTCAAAGAGAGAAAGTCTTGATAGAATTGGTTCTTGGACAATTAGAAACTTCAAGTCCAGGTTTATTCTTTTCATATTCTTTTGTAAAGTTTGATTGTGCGAGGTTGGATTGTAATCTGCACTTGGTACGATAATTGGATTTGGTTACTGGGTGGTTTTCAAGATTCTGTCTTGTGGGTTTTGCAAGATAGTTCTTGGGGTAGATTGGTGAGTATCTACTGGTTGTAATTTTCACTTGGTATTAGTGAAACTTGACTGGTTTGTCAAGAACTGGATGTAGCTCTGGATTAGAGTGAACCAGTATAAACTTGTGTGTTAATATTCTTCTTTCATCTCTTTTAATTTCTGTCTTTAATTGTACTGTGTTTAAATCAAATTACCTTTGCAAAGATTGAATAAAGATAACTCATTCTTCCAAAAGAAAGTAAGATTTGCGAAAAAGTTTTAAAGTTCAATTCACCCCCCCTCTTGAACTCAACCATTAATTCTTTCAACAGCTGCATAGCTCTCCCTTCTCTCTAAAACTTCTCTCTAGAATCCCTCCGACGCATTTCCGGAGTTTCTGAGTGCTTTCAAGAGTGATTTTTCGGCGTTCGAGAGGTTTTCCGACGCCTTGTAGAGTGAAGGGCTGCCATAAAGCACCCTATTTTTAGAGAATTAATATAAAGTGCGCTTCGGAGGTTCAAATTCTCTCCCTTCACCTTTACTGTCTTTATCTTAAATTATGCAATAGATAATAGGGCCATGTAGTCATACTTTTAAATTCCACAGAATAAAAAGGGCGAAAGTGTATTTTTCTAGTTTATCAATAAAATAAGTCGGCCTGTCATAGGGAACCCGAAAGGGGCGTCGTAAAGGGACTAATACTCCCTTTACACGTAACCAACTCCCTTACCCAACTCTGGTTCTAATGACCAAAGTTGGTTTTCGAAAACCAACGCCTTTTAAACCCCTTTTCCGATGTTTCTGGTAAAAACATCGGTGGCGACTCCATAGAACCCAAAATAAATAAGTCCTTGGGTTAGCCCGGTTATCGGACAACTCAAGGACACTTTTCGAAAACCTCGTCTCTAGGTTAGCCCGGTTATCGGACAACCTAAGGACGTTGTAACCACCAATAAAAAAACGCGAAAGAGAGTCGAAAAACCATCGCGTCGCTCCGACCGACCATCTCTCTTTTGAGACGGCGGCGACAGATGGCGACTCCACTGGGGAAGCCTAGAGAGTTAATCCCATTTAGTGATGGGCCGACTTAAACAATAAATAAACCAAGAAAATAACACTTTCGCCCTTAACTTGTATTATAACGTGCTTTATTGTTTGGCTTTCAATAAACTGTTGTTTGTTTATACTTACGCAATTGCTTGATATATAAATTGCACACAATCCCTTGCACACAACAGTTCCCCCTATACCCGGGGGCAAGAGAGATAACCATAGGGAGTGGGTGGTAGGTACGGTTCGCTGCAGTTAGGGCCTTGTGCCCACCAGTGTGATCGGAAACCACCACTCAAGGTGATAACCTTCCTCTTTTGGCAACAAGACCGACTCTGGCCTTAGTGCTGAGCATGGTTGGACGGCTGGAGAGTGGGGACCCTATAATGGGGGCACCTTGGGGGCCTTAGCCTGGTGAGAACAGTTAGAACCTACCCTTGCCAATGCACTTTTCTGCAGGAAAACCCTACCTCGTGATAAAAATGAAAATCTCGCCGGTTTGGGGATGGTCGAATTGTGTGTGCATATGTTTGTCGCATTTGTATGTTGCATAGCATAAACAAACAACAAAACAAAAAACCAAAAAAAAATATTTTACAAATAAACACCCTTATCTCGGACAGTCTGCCTTTTAGCTAGCCTGGTTTCAGGTTCTTTGTAAGCTAAGTAGCCACGCAGTTCCGACAAAAGAGTTGAGGGACGATAAATATTCTTTCACATAAAGCCATATTTTATCTCGGACAGTCTGCCTTTTAGCTAGCCTGGTTTCAGGTTCTTTGCAAGCTAAGTAGCCACGCAGTTCCGACAGAAGAGATAAAAGGCTATAAAAATAAAAAGTGATAAAAATCAAAAATACCAAATAATCAATAAACTTCTGACAAAGTCAAATCATTCATACTACATCATACCATGGGTAAAAGAAAAACCAAGAGAGAAAAAATGAGAGCACATTCAGCATCATGTAAATAAAACCTCTCATGCATAAGCATACTCATGTTAGTTTAAGCACTCAACATGCGTTAATAAAACTTTTTCGGACATTCTAGAAAGTGGCTGGTCCTCTTCCTACTCGTACTCGTGCGCAAAAGGCTAAGGCAATGGAGAGTTTGGAGGAGCAAAATCGCAAGCTTACTGCAGAAGTTAACACCCTCCGCGAGCAAGTAGCCCAGTTAATGGAGGTCGTGCGCCAGGGCCAGAGCAAGGGCGGCGAAGGCCAAGCTGAACATATCCCTCCCCATGACGAGGAGGAGGAGGAATATTTTTACGATGATAAGGATGTTAAGACTGCACGCATCCTTACTCCGGAAGTATCCAAACAACAACTCTCCGCCCTGGAAGAGAGGCTGAAGGCAATCGAAGGAAACAACTTTGACGTCAAGGAGGTGGCAGACATGTGCCTCGTAAAGAACATCCACTTCCCTCCCAAATTTAAAATCCCGGACTTCCCCAAGTACGCCGGGATGACCTGCCCCAAGAACCATCTTACGATGTATTGCCGTAAGATGGCCGCCCACGCTGACAATGAAAAACTCCTGATCCATTGCTTTCAGGAGAGTTTGGCAGACACATCGCTTAACTGGTACATGCAGTTAGAGAGGGGGCAGGTCCAGAACTGGAAGCAACTGGCAGATGCTTTCCTCCGTCGTTACCGTTATAACATCGATCTGACACCTGACAGATCCGATCTTAGAAGTTTGAGCAAACGGGACGACGAGGCCTTCAAAGCATACGCCCAGAGATGGAGGGAATTGCCTGCCCAAATAGAGCCTCCCTTGACGGACAAGGAGACAGTGGCTATGTTCATCAATTCACTGACTGGAGCGTACTACGACAAGGCAATAGCCAGTACCTCCAACCTTTTCTCAGACATAGTCACTGTGGGAGAGAGAGTGGAGCAAGGACTAAGGAGCGGGAAGATCGCACGGCCTTCCCAAGCTGATGTCTCCTTCAGGAAGCCTGCTGGTAAGAAGAAGGATGAATTTGTGCACGCTATCAACTTCGCCACCCCTTCTTCTACCCCACAAGCGCCCAAGCAGCCCCGCAAGAAGGAAAGGAAGTTCACTCCAATCTCCACTTCCTACGGACTACTGCTTCCTCAGCTGTTGGAGGCTAAGCTCCTGGCTTGCGCCCCTCCCAAGAAGCAGTTGGAGCCTCCCTACCCCGAATGGTATAAGCCCAACGAAAAATGCGCTTACCATTCGGGATCACCCGGGCACTCTACGGAAAATTGCTTGACCCTGAAGTATCGGGTTCAAGAACTAATCGACGCCGGGTGGATTACCTTTGACACCTCTTCTTCCAGCACGGATGACAAGCCTCTGTTTGAAGCCAGAGTAGCAGAGAAGGAGGATTGGGAGGATCAGCCCTAGGGTCTCTTTTTTAGGCTTTTCTCTATATATCTCCTGCGGTCCCCGCCCGTGGCCGCAGGAATTTTGATTAAAAGGGCTTGTACATACATCTTCATTTCTCATTAATATACGAGGCATTTTATCATATTCCTTCTTTTCCTCCTTCTATTTATTATTCTTTCAAAAATAAAACGAATAATAAAATCTATGACTAAAACAGAACCTAAAACGCATCATGTCTATGATTGATGAATCTCTGTGGACCCTGGAAACGGAAGACGAATGGATTGAGTCCGACAGTGAGCAGGAGACCATTTCTCCGGACATGCAAAGAATGCTGGAAAAAGAAACACGCATCATACAACCGCATCAGGAAGAAATAGAAAATGTCAATTTGGGAAAAGAGGATGAGGAGAAAAGGGTGAACATCGGCACCCAGATGGAAAGTGGCATGAAAGAGGGGTTGATACAGCTTCTAAGGGAATATGTGGATGTATTTGCTTGGTCGTACCATGATATGCCAGGACTTGACACGAGTGTAGTGGAACACAGATTGCCACTAAAAGAGGGATACCGACCCGTAAAGCAAAAGCTCAGGAGAATTAAACCCGACTGGTCCTTAATGATAAAGGAGGAGGTGCAAAGACAGTTGGATGCCAACTTCCTGGTGGTTTCCAAATACCCAGAATGGTTGGCCAATATAGTACCCGTCATTAAAAAGACCGGGAAGGTCAGGGTCTGCGTGGATTATAGGGACCTCAATCGAGCAAGTCCAAAGGACGACTTTCCCCTACCACACATAGACACGCTGGTGGACCATACTGCTACCAACACGTTGTATTCCTTCATGGACGGGTATGCGGGGTACAACCAAATCAAGCTGGCCGTTGAGGATAGAGAAAAAACCTCCTTCATTACACCATGGGGTACCTTTTGCTACCGAGTGATGCCATTCGGACTGAAAAATGCGGGGGCAACCTATCAAAGGGCTATGGTCACACTATTCCACGACATGATCCACAAGGAAATAGAAGTATACGTGGACGACATGATAGCCAAGTCCAGAAATGAAATGGATCACATTCAATATCTCCGAAAACTTTTCGATCGGCTTCGGAAGTATCAACTTAAGCTTAACCCGGCAAAATGTACTTTCGCAGTACGATCAGGAAAACTCTTAGGGTTCATTGTCAGTAAAAGAGGAATCGAGGTGGACCCCGACAAAACAAAGGCAATCTTGGAAATGCCTCCACCAAGCACAGAAAAAGAGGTCAGAGGCTTTCTAGGCCGAATCAACTACATTGCCCGTTTCATCGCACAGTTAACAGATAAATGTATACCCATCTTTAGACTGTTGCGCAAAAATCAACCAACGGTGTGGAATGAAGAGTGCCAACAAGCGTTTGATAAAATCAAAGCCTGTCTAACCAATCCACCAGTATTGGTGCCACCCATTGAAGGGAGGCCTCTGATCCTATATTTGTCGGTTCTCGAAGAGTCAATGGGATGTGTGCTCGGCCAGCATGATGAAACCGGAAGAAAGGAACGAGCCATTTACTATCTCAGCAAGAAATTCTCAGACTACGAAACCCGTTATACACCATTCGAGAAAACATGTTGCGCATTGGTGTGGGTCACTCAGCGTCTCAGACAGTACATGGCTCGACATACAACATGGTTGGTCTCTAAAATGGACCCGATCAAATACCTCTTCGAGAAGCCCATTTTGACTGGAAGAATAGCTAGGTGGCAAGTTCTCCTCTCAGAATTTGACATTATCCACGTCACCCAAAAAGCTATTAAAGGAAGTCCCCTAGCGGATTATCTAGCTCATGGATCCACAGATGAATACCAATCTTTACAGGATGATTTTCCCAATGAGCACATCATGCACATCGAACACGAAGAGACCAAAGAAGAGATGTGGACCATGTTCTTCGATGGGGCTTCCAACATGCTTGGACACGGGATAGGAGCTATTTTGATATCCCCCGAAAAGAAACACATTCCTGTAACGGCCAGGCTTAATTTTGATTGCACCAACAACATGGCCGAATACGAAGCATGTGCGCTAGGAATCCGAGCAGCTCTAGATCATGGGGTCACTAAGCTCAAAATATTTCGTAATTCATCCCTTGTCATCTATCAACTTAAAGGTGAATGGGAAACCCGAAACTCAAAATTGATCCCATATCTAGAGCACATCCGCGAGCTGGTCGCAAGAATGGAAAGCGTCACCTTCCAGTACATCCCTAGGGAGGACAACCAAATTGCCGACGCCCTCGCCACTCTATCATCCATGTTTGCCCTGGACCAGGAACATGAGATGCCGATCATTCAAGTCAAACTGCATGATAAGCAAGCTTTCTGCATGGCAGTAAAGGATGAGTGCGATCAAAACCCCTGGTACCATGACATTAAGCGGTACCTCATGAAGGGAGAGTACCCCGAGGGAATCAGTGACAATGATAAACGAACCATTCGCAAAAGGGCTATAGGGTTCACGTTGATTGAAGGAACCCTCTACAAAAAGAGCCCCGATTCCACTCTCTTAAGGTGCGTGGACCAAGAAGAAGCCCAAACACTGATAAAAAAAATCCACAAAGGGACTTTTGGAACCCACGCACCTGGGCATGTCATGGCCAAGAAAATCCTCAGGACAGGGTACTATTGGTCCACAATGGAAGCCGACTGCCATCAATATGCCAAGAAATGTCATAAATGCCAAGTGTATGCCGATAACATCCATGTGCCACCCGCACCTCTCAGTAACCTGGCCACACCATGGCCATTTTCTATGTGGGGCATGGACGTCATCAGACCCATTGAACCCAAAGCGTCTAACGGCCATCGCTTCATATTGGTAGCAATCGACTATTTCACCAAGTGGGTTGAAGCAGCATCATACGCACATGTAACCCGGAAAGTGGTGACCACCTTCATCAAGAAAAACATAATATGTCGGTACGGCATTCCTCATAAGCTCATTACTGACAATGGGTCCAACCTTAACAATAAAATGATGGAGGAATTATGCCAAGACTTCAAAATCCAGCACCACAATTCCTCTCCATACCGACCAAAGATGAACGGTGCAGTAGAGGCAGCCAATAAAAATATCAAGAAAATCATTCAGAAGATGGTGGTTACCTACAAAGATTGGCATGAAATGCTTCCATTTGCCTTGCATGGTTACCGAACGTCGATACGGACCTCCACAGGGGCTACCCCGTTTTCCCTCGTATACGGAATGGAGGCCGTGCTACCAGTAGAAGTCGAAATACCCTCCCTACGAGTCATCATGGAAGCAAAACTGACAGAAGCTGAATGGGTCCAAAACCGATACGATCAGTTGAATCTAATAGAAGAAAAACGGCTGGACGCCATATGTCGGGGGCAAACTTATCAGCGGAAAATCAAGAAGGCCTACGACAAGAAGGTCAATCCCCGCACTTTCCAAGAAGGAGATCTAGTAGTAAAGAAACTGCTCCCAGCCCAGAAAGACAAAATCGGGAAATGGGCAGCCAACTACGAAGGACCCTTTGTGGTCAAGCGAGCCTTCTCAGGGGGAGCCCTTATCCTCACCAATATGGACGGAGAAGAGCTCCGATATCCTGTCAACTCAGATGCGGTGAAAAAATACTACGCCTAAAAAACATTGCTCATGACCCGTCAGGATGAAAACTCGCAAAGAGCGTCCTGAGCAAAAGATAGGGCCTATATACCTCGCTAGGATATGTCCTAGGCAAAAAGTAGAGGTGCAAAAAAAAAAAAAAAAAAAAGGAAAAGAGCAATGATTACCTTAGCCGAAAACCGCAAAGGCGACTAAGGTAATACCTCCACAACAAGCCAGCAGACTTCGCATAGTCTTCACTCCGGATTCAAGCATCTCAACTGAAGGGACCAGGAGAAACGGAGAAACAGAAATCACAGACATAATTGTGACACCCTCATACAGTTTAGCCAACCTTGGCCAACCATGCTTACAAATTCCTTTGTAAAACCCCCATGTAAAAAATAAACCATCTGTTTATATCAATAAAATTGTCTTTTCTTCTCTTTACCTACTTGTATAAATGCCTCTGTATTAACGAAATATGAGCATGCATAAAACAAGCAATTCGAGAAAGCATAAAAACAAAAGACGCACATCACCAACCAGGGCCGTCCTAAGTAAAAATACAGGGTAGCCTGCTAGATCGAAAACCCGCAAGGAGCGGTCTAGGCAAAATATAAGGCTCTCATAAAAAAAGGAAAAAACCCGCTAGATCGAAAACCCGCAAAGGGCGGTCTAGGCAAAAGTTAGGGTTAAAACAAAAATGCAACAAGGATAATCACGAGAACACAAAAGAAAGAAAGTACCGGTCACTTTCTAGATGTCCCCAACTAAAACAAATTGCATAAAAAGCATCCACACACAGGTAGTTGCACAAAAATGACTTTGTCAAAAGTAAAACAAACAAAAATACTGTAGGCAAATAAAAAGCATTTAGCCTCATGCTTGCATTCATGAAAAAACAACCAAAAAAAGGTATATCGGTATGACTTCGCCAACCTTTCGCCTCCCTTTCCAAAAATCAGCGTAACAAAAAGAAAACTAAGAGTAAAAGACATACGCTCAATGAAAAAGCCAAAATCCTAAATCGCGAGAAAAGAGAGATAAACCGCGAGAAAAAGGCAGGATTAAGCCATTGCACCAACCAACAAAGCTTCGATCGAACAAGAGTTGAACAAAATCAAGATCCATCCGACCAACCAGACAGGATCGGATAATCACTACCAAAAGAACAAAAACAAAGGATCCCTGGCAATCAACAAAAGCCGGACGAACACCAACAAAATCCCCGGTGTGACCCAGATGACTATTCAAGAAATCTGAAAAAAAGTCAACTCAACATAAGACGCATTCTCCAGAAGAATGCGCCTGATCTGCGCTCGAGCCGGATCAGTAAGTCGCATTACCACCCTGATGGGGGGCTCGTACCCATCCAGTCCCGCACAACGGACTGTACCACCCTGATGGGGGGTTCATACCCATCCAGTCCCGCACAATGGACTGTACCACCCTGATGGGGGGCTCGTACCCATCCGAGTCCCGCACAACGGACCGCAACTACCACCCCGATGGGGGCTCGTACCCATCCGAGTCCCACACAACGGATCGCAACTACCAGCTCGATGGGGGGTTTATACCCATCAACCGAAGGATCGGCTACGTCAGGAGTAGTATCCGGAGGTTCTACCACGTGTCCATCGAAGGGATCGGCTACGTCGAAGTAGTATCCTGGAAGTGCACGAGCACGTAAATCATTCCCCGGGAGTCGGCGCATGAGCTACCCGAACGAGAAGCCGCCACCACCACCGGTCCCACACAACGGATCGCAACTACCACCCCGATGGGGGTTCGTACCCATCGGCCAAAGGATCGGCTCCGTCGAAGGAGTTCCCGAGGTCTTACCACGTGTTCACCAAAGGGATCGGCTACGTCGAAGTAGTATCTCGAAGTGCACATACACCAAAGTTCTCCCCGGAAGATCAACCGCCGCAAGACGGGACGTCCGAAGGGCAACCGGCAAGAGGGTCAACTCCTTTACCCCCGGTCGATCGTCCCGACACGTAAGGCCAGCAGTCGACCGGACGGGTAAAGGGGGGCAGCTGTAGACCCCAAATCTTGCCCGGCCTCCAAATAAAGACCAGAAGACCTCCTATTTGAAGATGGACAAGCCTAACAAGCCATTAGGAGAGACTATTAGGCCCCATACTAGGGTAGGAGGGAGTTTCTGTACCAAAAAATAAGTTTTCTCGCTTTGAAGGGACGAGACCGCGTTCTGGGCAACCCAGACCGCCGTTTCGCCTCGCGTAGGAGTCGAGACCGCCGTCTCGTTAAACGAGACGGCGGTCTCGTCACCTACGAAAGACGAGACGGCGGTCTCATGTAACCAGACGGCGGTCTCGTTGTTTTGACAGGACGAGACGGCGGTCTCGACCCTGTCAGACGAGACCGGCGGTCTCGCCACCTGACAGCGTGAAAACCTATAAATAGGGGCTCTCCCCCCCTCATTTCCACACACCACAGCTGCATAGCTCTCCCTTCTCTCTAAAACTTCTCTCTAGAATCCCTCCGACGCATTTCCGGAGTTTCTGAGTGCTTTCAAGAGTGATTTTTCGGCGTTCGAGAGGTTTTCCGACGCCTTGTAGAGTGAAGGGCTGCCATAAAGCACCCTATTTTTAGAGAATTAATATAAAGCGCGCTTCGGAGGTTCAAATTCTCTCCCTTCACCTTTATTGTCTTTATCTTAAATTATGCAATAGATAATAGGGCCATGTAGTCATACTTTTAAATTCCGCAGAATAAAAAGGGTGAAAGTGTATTTTTCTAGTTTATCAATAAAATAAGTCCGCCTGTCATAGGGAACCCGAAAGGGGCGTCGTAAAGGGACTAATACTCCCTTTACATGTAACCAACTCCCTTACCCAACTCTGGTTCTAATGACCAAAGTTGGTTTTCGAAAACCAACGCCTTTTAAACCCCTTTTCCGATGTTTCCGGTAAAAACATCGGTGGCGACTCCATAGAACCCAAAATAAATAAGTCCTTGGGTTAGCCCGGTTATCGGACAACTCAAGGACACTTTTCGAAAACCTCGTCTCTAGGTTACCCCGGTTATCGGACAACCTAAGGACGTTGTAACCACCAATAAAAAACGCGAAAGAGAGTCGAAAAACCATCGCGTCGCTCCGACCGACCATCTCTCTTTTGAGACGGCGGCGACACCCCTCCCTGAAAAGTTGGACTGTCCCCATGCCATTGGAGTAAGGCCTCAAAATCTTCTAAAGATGTCCACTACGATCTTGGAGCAATCTACAAAGACAGTCTATGAAAATTTGAATTTAGGCTGCATTGACCCCGATGGGTAGCTACCTGTTACAATGTCAAGTGCTCCATGTAGCTCATCATCCTTTGTTGGACATCATCTTGATGTGGAGGTGGTGGAGCTACTTGCCTAGCTCGACGTGGCTGGCGGGGTGGCTATGGTAGTGTCAGCGCCGCTGCAGGATTTACGCAGTTGCACTCTATGAATCTTCTATTGATTGGTGGCTGAATTTTCATTGTACGGTTGACCTCCACACCCTGAGCTGCACATAAAGTAGTGATGAGAGCAGGGAACCCTAGAACCTTAGCTTGCTCTGCACGACGACCACTTTCCAGCACTTTAAATTGATAAATCTCTTCTGAAATAAGGGTATCAAAGTTGATTTGAATCTCCTCTAGAATGCACTTAATAATATGACAATGTGGCAAGTTCAAGTCTGAACTGTGCTTGATTGGCACAATGTTTGCCAGCAAGAATGAAGTCCAAATTTGGGTTAGGGTTATCATGTTACCCCTATGTATCCTTAATGTCTTCCCAACATAATTAGCTTCAAAGGTTCTCCCTGGTAAAAAGGCTATGGCAGTGTCATTATCGCGAAACCTGGCTGTAGATAGACGTCTGTTATTCCTTATAGTCTGGTAGGTGTAGATTTCACCTTCATTCAAGGGCAAGGGATTTCCTAGCAAGTTATTGATGGCATCACGGTCATAGGAAACCTAGTGACCCCTCACCTTAGAACGGGCTCGGTATTGCTCTCCTGCCACTAACCATGTATTCGCATAGAACTCTTTGACCACGTCTGAGTCAAATTTTGGCATCGGTAGTGCCAACTACCTCCAGTTCCAGTGATTGATTTCATTATTGAATTCTGGATACTCTCCTTCATTGAGCTCCACTCGCCTTTCAGCAATAAAGCTCCACTGGCTAATTGCTTTAAATCTAGCTTGCCTCTCAGCATCCCTGAACCTGCTTCTATATACAAAGGGCTCTTCAGGTTCAGTTCTGGGCCTCTTTTCAGTAGTCTTGGAAGATGAGGCACCATGTGTATCTCTTCTTGGACCCATCTACAATCATCATGATAAACAAAGATAATTAACTGTTAATTGAATATATTGATCCTATCATGAATAAAAGGAGACTTTAGGTCATGATCCTGCAATCTAGTTTATGTCAGAGGTTCAATTGCAATAAAACAAAATATGACTCATACTTAGACATTTCATCAAACAGTTGGTGTGCACCAAATTTTTGAACCCTTGTGACTCAAATTTCTAGCATATCCACTTTCCCAATTAAACATTTAAGCAACCCATGAGCAAATACAAACTTTCTATCACATAAAAACTAAGTTAATCACTTTGAGGCATTTTATCAAACAGTTGGTGTGCAACAAAAATTCTAACCCATATATATGCATTCTAACATTCAAATCCAGCCCAAATCGCAAATCAATCATTCAAGAATATACAAAAACACCAAAAACAGTTTCAAATGTTACCTTAATTTCAAAATTACACACAAATGATATGTAGAGAGAATGAACGGAGAAGAGATGCAAATTGTTGGATTTCAATCGTTGAAATGTGGCCAAAACACCCTAGAATACTTGGAATGGTGAATGGGGAACAAAAATTTGAAAGATTTAGGCTTGAATTAGAGAAGAAATGGGTGGAGAGAAGTTGAGGCATGAAGATGAGGTTTGGAGAAAATGAAAACTGAGTTGGGTTTTGGGGTTATATTCTAATTCTGGGTATTTTTACTCAAGTGACACAACCTCGCTTGAGTGAAAATCCCTGTGTTTCACGTTTGAGCGAATAATGGACATTCACTAAAGCGAAAGTTTATTTGCTTGAGCGAACAAGAACCCGAGAGGTTACACTGATTTTCGCTCAAGCGAAACTTATGGCACTTAAGCGAATAAGAACTTGAGAGGTTACACTGATTTTTGCTCAAGCGAAACTTATGCCGCTTGAGCGAATTATGCAAAAATTTTAAGGATTTTCAGAAAAATTTGACTCTTAAACATATAATTAAATGCAAAACTTACAGTAACCAAACTCAAAAGTTATTTCCTCTCGCCTTCTATGTTGACTCAATAAAAAACTTAGTAACCAAACCAAATATTGTTCACACAAACCCAATTCAAAATTGCTTCAATTCACAATTAACTACCAAAAACTTAAAATGCAAAAAGAAAACAATTCAAAACACTGGATTGCTTCCCAGGAGTGCTTGTTTAACGTCTTTTAGCTTGACGCCTGTCTACTTCATGGCTCAATCAGGTGAGTGATCAAGGTGAGTCTTTCAACTTCACCTCCCAGATAACCTTTGATTCTTTTCCCATTGACTATCCATGTTCTTCCTGTTTCTGGATCTTCCAATTCCATAGCACTATAAGGCTTAACACTTCTTATGAAGAATGGCCCTGACCATTTAGATTTTAATTTCTCAGGAAAAAGCCTTAACCTTGAGTTAAACAATAACACAGATTGACCCGGATGAAACTCTCATTTCAAGATTTTCTTATCATGATATGCCTTGACTTTCTCCTTGTACAACTTAGAGGATACATATCATTGAGTCTCATTTCTTCTAATTCATTCATCTAGGTTCTTCTTTTCTCTGCTGATGCTTTAGGGTCAAAATTTAGAAATTTTAAAGCCCAATAAGCTTTGTGCTCCATTTCCACCGGGAGATGACATGACTTGCCATAAACAAGTTGAAAGGGAGAAAGCCTAGTGGGAGATTTGTATGCAGTTTTATAAGCCCATAGCGCATCATTCAACTTCATTGACCAATCTTTACTTAAGGATGAAATAGTTTTCTCTAAGATTCTTTTGATTTCTCTATTTGACACTTTTGCTTACCCATTTGTTTGTGGATGATAAGATGATGCAACTTTATGCCTAACCCCGGAATACTCCAAACATTTTTTAAGTTGATTATTGTAGAAATGTGATCCTTCATCACTGATCAAAACTCTAGGCGTGGAAAACCTACAAAAGATATTCTTCTTTAAAAACTTTATCACAGTTTTTGGATCCGCTTTTGCGGTTGCTACTGCTTCCACCCACCTAGACACAAAGTCAACTGCTACCAAGATGTACTCATTAGAAAATGAGGATGGGAAAGGGCATACAAAATCAATTCCCCAACAGTCAAATACTTCTACTTCCAACATGATTTTCAGAGGCATTTCATGTTTTCTTGAGATTCCCCCTCTTCTTTGACAATTATTACATTGTTGAACATAGTTGTGAGCATCCTTGAATAAGGTAGGCCAGAAAAAACCAGATTGGAGGAACTTTGTAGCAGTCCTCACTCCATTAAAATGCCCACCATAAGGAGAACTATGACAATGCCAGAGAATGCTTCTAGCTTCCTCATTTGTTACACATCTTCTCAACAAGTTATCACTCCCAATTTTGAAAAGATAGGGATCATCCCATACAAAATAGTGCGCATCTTTAAAAAACATCTTCCTTTGATGCCAAGTAAAATCCTCTAGAACAACCCTTGTAGCTTTGAAATTTTCCATGTCAACAAACCATGGCCTCTCTTGCACCATCATCAATTTTTCATCAGGAAACTCCTCCTGCACTTCTAACTAGTTGTTAGTCACTTCAATATTCATTAATCTAGATAGATGATCAGCTACAAGGTTTTCACTGCCCTTTTTGTCCTTGATTACCAAATTGAATTCCTGCAACAATAGAATCCATCTGGTTAATCTAGGTTTAGAATCATATTTGGTTAACATATATTTAATTGTTGTGTGATCAGTATATACAATTACAGCAGAACCAATCAAATAAGCCCGAAATTTTTCTAGTGCATATACTATAGCTAACAGTTATTTTTCAATTGTCGCATAATTAATTTGTGCTCCATTGAGAACCTTACTAGCATAATGTATAGCATGAAAAACTTTAGACTTTCTCTGAACTAAAACTGCTCCTATGGCATAATTACTTGCATCACACATTAATTCAAAATCTAAATTCCAATCAGGAGCAATTATTATAGGAGTTAAAATCAAATTTTGTTTCAACTATGCAAAAGCGTGCAAACATTTAGCATTAAAATTAAAAGGAATATCCTTCTTGAGCAAATTGTTGAGTGGTTTGGCAATCTTTGAAAAGTCTTTGATAAATCTTCTATAGAATACAACATGTCCTAGAAAGCTTCTGAAGTCCTTCACATTTGTTGGTGGTGGTAATTTTTCATTGACCTCCACTTTTACTTTATTAACTTCAATACCTCTAGCTGAGATTTTATGACCTAGTACCACACCTTCAGTTACCATAAAATGACACTTCTCCCAATTTAAAACCAAATTGGTATCAGCACACTGCTTCAGTATGGTATTGAAGTTTTCCAAACAATGATCAAATGATGCACCAAAGACTGAGAAATCATCCATGAAAACTTCTATACATTCTTCCACCATATCTGAGAAGATTGTTAACATGCATTGTTGAAAAGTTGTTGGTGCGTTACACAATCCAAATGACATTTTCCTGTAAGCAAACACACCAAAAGGACAAGTAAAACCAGTTTTTTCTTGATCTTCTAGATCTACTGCTATTTGATTATACCCGTCCAGAAAACAATAAGAAGCTTGCTCTGCTACCCTTTCTAACATTTGATCCATGAAAGGTAAATGAAAATGATTTTTTCTAGTTGCTTGATTCAATTTCCTATAATCTATAAACATTCTCCAACCTGTGACAGTCCTAGTAGGAATTAATTCATTTTTATCATTATAAATCACAATCATACCTCCTTACTTAGGAACAACCTGCACAATATTCACCCAACTACTGTCAGAAATAGGATAAATCATACCTTCTTCAAGAAGTTTAATCACCTTTTTTTTTAACAACCTCCTTCACAGTAGGATTGAGATGTCTTTGGGGTTGTGCAACAGGCTTGTAATCTTGTTTCATGTAGATCCTATGCATACAATAGGATGGACTTATACCTTTTAAATCTGCTAATTTCCACCCTATGGCTCCCATATTATTCTGCAAAATTGCTATTAATTTCCTTTCCTCAGTTGGAGATAATGAGTTGTTGATTATCACTGGTTTAGATCTCTCTTCATCAAGAAATACATACTTTAAGTGTGGGGGCAACAATTTCAAAACTTCGTTTTCTTCAATTTTCTTTTCTTTTCCCAAATCTTCAACGTTAGCACTGTGGGATGCCATCTCTTTTGCTTTATCTAACTCCGTTAAACATTCATTTACTTCTAAATCTTCTTCCCTGTCCAAAGTGTAGCATCCTTCTCTCAATGCTTTCTCTAAAGGATCTGAATTAAATACTTGCTTTTCATTTGAGATGAGTAACTCCTCCAAAGTATCTATTCTGAAACAATCTTTCTTATCTTTTGGGTGTTAAACAACTTCAAATAGATTAAAATTAACTTCATCATCTTCCACTCTAACTTTCAACTTGCCATTGTCAACATTTATAATCACTTTAGCAGTCTTCATAAATGGCCTTCCCAAGATCAATGGAACTTCCACATCTTCCTCCATGTCCATAACCACAAAATCAACAGGAAATATGAATTTGTCCACTCTAACTAAAATATCTTCTGCTACTCCAGAAGGAATCTTTATTGATCTGTCATCCAGTTGCAGAGTCATTCTAGTTGGTCTAACATCCAAGTCTCCTATTCTTTTGAGCATAGATAATGGCATGAGATTTATACTGGCCCCTACATCAAGTAAGGGCTTTCCCACCAGTAATGCACCAATGGTAACAGGGATAGTAAAACTGCTAGGATCTTTGGATTTTGTTGGCAAAGATTTTTGAAAAATTGTACTACACCCTATTTCTAATTCTATTGTCTCTTCTACTACAAATCTTATCTTTTTAGTGAGGAGTTCTTTCATGAATTTGGCATATGTTGGCATTTGCTCCATAGCTTCCACAAAAGGTATATTAATCTACAACCTTTTGAAAATGTCCATAGATCTAGTGAATTGTCTTTCTTGTTCTATTTTTGAAGGAGCATTGGGATATGGTAACTTCTTCACAAATGGTTTTTTACTCCCTTCTTTTTCTTGGGCAGATTCATTCTTGCTAGTCTCTCCTCTTGTTATCTTATGTCCTTCTTCTCCCTCTTCATTCTTTTTATTAGGGATATATCTTTCTTTCTTACTCTGCTCTTCTTGCCCTTCATCTTCTTTTACCAGAATTTCTTCTTCAATAGCTAGATTGTCACCAATCCCCTTACCTACAACTTTGTCACTCCTTGTAGTTATTGACTTGCAATGCTCCTTGGGGTTGGTTTGCGTGTTGGCTGAAAAATGTCCTCATTGCTGCTCAGATAATTGTTTAGCCAATTGACCCACTTAGGTCTCTAAATTTCTGATCGAAGCCTCTGTATTTTTCTAATTAGACAAAGGAGCTTGCATGAATTTCTTCAAAGTGTCTTCCAATTTGACTGTTCTCTCATGTGCTGAAGGATAATATTGTTGTTGTTATTGAAATGGAGGTTGATGAAATGACTATTGTTGATTTGGAGGTTGTCTATTAGATAGACTAGCACCTTGCTTCCACCCAAAATTCTTATTTTGATTCCCTATCCATCCTTATGAAAAATTGTTCTGATAGTTTTTGGAATTAGGGAAATTTGCTTGTCTTCCTTGACCATTATCATTTTGAGCACCAATATAATGAGCTTCTTCTTCTTGTATGTTACCTTGATAAGAACAATGTCCATTTGGATGATTGAAGCACTTGGTGGACTTGGTGGATTTGATGAAGACTTAGATATAATTTGATGAAGACATAAATTTAGTTTAGGTTGTGGGTGTGTAGATGATTAGGTTTTTAACTTGAGCACTTAATTCCTTGATAGGCCATTATATGTTGTGATGAAGCGCCTTAATCTTCTGCATAGCATTGAAAATCATTTTCCGTATTAAAAGAACAAACTAAGTTTTTCAATCTGTTGAAAAAGATTTTCAATCGGTTAAAATCACTTAACAGAATAAGTGGTTCTATATAATCGTATTTTCAATTGATTGATTCGCAGAATCAACAAGTTAAAATAACTTAGTAAATTTCTCAATATGAAAGTTTCGGAAAAACAATCAATTGAAATACTTTTTAATCTATTGAAAAAGAAAGATATTTTTCAATCTAAGAGTTTTCGGAAAAACAATCAGTTGAAACGTTTTTCAATCTGTTAAAATAAAGATATTTTTTAAAGTCTAAATGTTTTCAGAAAAACAATATGTTGAAATGGTTTTCAACCTGTTGAAACAGAAAGTCATTTTCGAGTCTTAAAAGTCTGCAGGATTTCAATCAGTTGAAATGATTTTTAATCGGTTGAAACAGAGAGCTATTATTTTTTATAAAGCTGTTTCAATCCATTGAAAACTCGAATCAATCGATTGAATGAACCTTTAAGTGAAATCAATCGATTGAATCGCGGTTTCAATCAGTTGAAATATATTCTGATCGATCATAGTTTAAATATAATCGATCATAATTCAGTCTAATCGATTATTCTTCTATTCTAATCGGTCAGAATCACTTTTTATCTGATATACTTCAAATTTAATTGATTGTTTTTCTCTCTGTAACAGATTTTGATAGAGAACACGTACTTGAAACTTTGTTTTACTCTATATAAACGAGTATTGATCTATCTTTTAAAAAATATATACAACACACTACTTGAGAAAACTTGAGAAATCAATCTGTGAATCGTTCATCTACGTTTTTCTCTCTGCATTCAAGATTTTGTCATATCATAAGGTGCTTTGATCAACATTGTGGTCATTCACAGCGAGAGAGTGCTTTAGAATTGGTGCTGGGCAATTAGAATTCAAAGTCCAGGTTTCTTCTTTCCTTATTCTTTTGTATCGTGTGAATTGTGTAGATTGGATTGTAATCTACACTTGGTACAATGAACTCGGATTTGGTTACTGGGTGTTTTTCAAGATTCTATCTTATAGGTTGAAAAGATAGTTCTTGGTGTAGATTGGTGAGGATCTACGGGTTGTAATTGTCACTTGGTATTAGTGAAAACTTGACAGGTTTTGTCAAGAACTGGACGTAGCTCTGGATTAGAGTGAACCAGTATAAATTTGTGTGTTGATTTCTTTCTATCATCTCTTTTAAATTCTGAATATAATCTTGCTGTGTTTTAAATCAAATCATCTTTTCAAGAATTGAATAAAGATAACTCATTCTTCCAAAAGAAAGTAAAGTTTTGCGAAAAAGTTTTTAAGTTCAATTCACCCCCCCTCTTGAACTCAACCATTAATTCTTTCAATGATCACCTCCACAAAAGTCACAACTCATTTGTTGGTTGGAAGTGGATTGAACAACATGTAAGTGTTGAGGCAGTTTTGCCATTTGCTTGGTCAATTCTTCAATCTGTTGAGTCATAATTTTATTCTGAGCTAGGATAGCATCTATAGTGTTAAAATCAAACAGTCCTTTCCTCTGAACTGGGTGTCTATCATGTTGAGTCTGCTGGTCTGTAGAGGCTGTGCATCAATAATTCTTGTGGCATGTTTAGCATCCATAGACATCGTGGTTCTTCCTGCTGCAACATCAAACAACATCTTTATATCAGGTCTCAGGCCAATGCAGAAAATGTTCAACTGGGCAATGTCTTCAAATCCATGATTTGGGTATCTCCTTAACAATGATTTAAATCTCTCCCATGCTTCACAAAAAGGTTCATCTGCTCCTTGTCTGAAAGTAGAAATGTAGGATTTTGCCTTGATGTAGCGGGATGGTGGAAAAAATTTGTTTAGGACCCTCTCTTCTACATTACCCCAGCTAGTCAAACGCTGATTAGGATGTACTTTTAACCACTCCTTTGCCTTGCCAGCCAATGAAAAAGGAAACAATCTCAAGAAAGAAAATTCAATATCTCCTTCTTTAAATCCCATGGTGCTAATCAACTCATATAAAGTGGACAAATGAATATAGGGATCTTCAGGATCCATTCCAGTAAATTGATGAGCACTAATCAGGCTTAAGAATGTTGGCTTCATCTCCAAAGATTGGTTGGCTAGTATTACAATGCTGGAAAAATGTCTTGGACCTTGACCATTTTGCATAGCATAGTCTCCAAGTGTTCTTCTAGGTGGAGTTGGATTCATATTCGCTCTTTCACCCTCCATGTCTTCTATGATTGATTCTTGTAAGTTGAGTGTGGGAGAAGAGTTGATTGATTCTCCTGTTGCTTGTTCTTGAGTTTCCCTTCTTTTTCTACCCCGATTCCTCCGAGCGGCTTTTTCAATCTCAAGATTGAATTCCAACTGATCTGTAGATACCTATCCTCTTAAAAGCATAAATCAAAGAGCAACTCAAACAAGAATTAGCACAGGATAACAATAAAAAAAACAAATAATAAGCTAGACAAAGACTTTCCAAGGAACACTGTTTCTCAATAACGACACCAGAAATATTTGTTGAATAATTGGCAAGCATACCAATATTATCAATCGCAGTATATTATTTCGATTAAATAAAATTTGATCCCTCGAGGAACGATTTCATTGGAAATCCCAAATCATAAGCTTACTAAGTGAATTAAAACAAAACTAATTTTTCATAAAGATTTAGGTTAAAAATAAATGACAAAGAACTGTAAAATGTTTTTAGAAAAGATCAAATAAAAGAACTTAGGATTGATTTCATTCCTTTTCCCTCTTTTGTATAAAGGCTATGTCAAATTAAGAATGTCAATTAAACTATCAATGTTGATGCCACCTACTTAAATCATTCACATTGATTGCTTGCACATGAAATTCATAAGAAAACCTAATAAACGTCAATTCTTCATACATTTAATAGAATTCCCAACATTAGGTTCAGGGTGTTAAGTAATTGATACATCCATTACCATTCCTAGCAATTAACATAGCAAATATTTTTAACCTGATCTAGGGTTTCAAGATATATTTTCCATTACATCCTAAACATCAAAGATAAACATTAAAGAGCATTGTCGTCGCTATCAAAAGAGGCAGTCGGAGCGATGCGATGACTTTTGATATGACTCGCGTTTGTTTTAAAAGTGTAGTCATCACCTTTAGGATGTCTGATAACTGAACTATTCTAAGGGCAAGGTTTTCATAAATGGGTCCAAGAGTCGCCACCAATATTTTAACCAAAAACATTGGAAAAGGAAAAAAGGAAGGCGGTGGTTTTAAGAAAAACCAACTTTGGCCATTACAACCAGAGTTAGGCAAGGGAGTTAGTTACGTGTGGGGAAGGTATTAACACCCCCACGACGCTCCTTTCGGGTTCCCTATGATGGACTGTTTATTTTTGAAATAAGAACATTGAAATCATGTCTTTAACCTTATTTATTCATTGCAAAATTTAAATAATTGACTACATGACACTAATAACTAATACACAAAGAGAGTAGTTAATAAAAGCAATAAAATAGAAGAGATGTAGAAACCTTTGAAGCAAGCTTTTATATAATTTCGCAAGGGGTGCTTTTTGACAATCCCCACACTCTACACAACTGCTCCTCTCTTGAACCGAAAACTACTCGAAACCGCTTAGAAAGGTTGGAATTGAACTTTTAGAGCAAGAATGACAAGTGTACAGAGTATAGAAGTAAAAGCTACGTGATCTTTCTGTCTCAACCTCTGAAATGGAGGTCCTATTTATAGAAATTCGTGCCTATCAGACCAAGATGACCATCTTGACCTCTGTGAGGCGAGACAACCATCTCGCCATTTAGGACGGCCGTCTCGCCACTTTAAGGTCAAGACGGTCGTCTTGCCAAGTGGCGAGATGGCGGTCTCATCTTATAAGTGGCGAGACAACAATCTCATCTTATAAGTGGCGAGACGACTATCTCACCAAACGAGACGGTCGTCTGGCCAAGCAGGACGATTGTCTCGTCTTTCTGGGCAGAATTCTCTTATTTTTGGGTACAAAAAGCTTTCCTATTCTAACATGGAGCCTAGTAAGCATGCCTAGGGGCCTTTTGAGGCCTTGTCCATCTTCAAACGGAAGTTTTCTGCTCTTTATTGTAAGGTCGGACAAGATTTGGGGTCTACAAGCACAAAGGATAAGAATATCAACATCAAGAACATAGATTAATATCTCAAAATATCACCAAGATACAAAAGAGTTCAAAGGAAGTGCACCAGATCCTAAAAGAATGAAGTTAGCCACTCATGATGGCCATTACAATACTCCAAATGAAGAAGAATTAAAGATTGGATGAAAACTCAATCAGTTACCGCGCCTTTCTTCTCAAAACCCACAAAAACTCCTTTTCTCAAAACGTATCTGATTTATTTATAGAAAAATTTTGCGTTATTTGCTTAAGCGGATATTTTCTCTCAAGTGGATATTTTCTTTCAATCGAGTATTGATGATTTTCGCTCAAGCGAGAATTTGCTTGTTTGAGCGACTGAATTCTTGAGAGCTTTAACATATTTTCGCTCAAGCGAGTGTCTGTCTCGCTCGAGCGAATGACTTCTAGAGAGGTTTAACGTATTTTCGCTCAAGCGAACGTCTACCTCGCTCGAGCGAATCTTAGGCTGAAAATCTTTTTCCCTTTTTTCCAATTTTTCTTCAATTAACTTGAGAATTATGATTCGTTCTCTTGTACCCAGGTACTCTGTAATTCATCCTATATTGCGAGAAAAATATATTAGAATCAAGATAATTTAAATGGTTAAATAACAATTCAAAGCATAATTACATCAACTTTTGTCACTTAACAACATCCATGTTTTGTCATATGCCAACAAATGACTTATTTTAATAAATAATATACCATATAATTATCCACAACATAATTACATTAAAATCTCTACTACTAAATTTATAGGTCTTGCTAGAAGTTATACCTTTGCCACTAAAACTACCCAATAGTACGAAGATATTGACAGTTAGAAACCTAAGATGGTGGAAGTAGATGTGTTTGAAGAACTTAACAACACATTATGAACTAACAACTGTACAAATAAAAAATGGATAATAATTAGAAAGTGTATAAATAATCATAATAAGAAGAAAAAAGTCGATATACCAGCCTCAACATATTGCTACTGAAGTTTCCAACTTGCAACCCAACAAGAAAAGTTGCCTAAATAGTTAATGATGGATGGTAAATGAGTACTATATTGCTAACTAAAAAATTAATATCTCATCATTTACATTGTACTTCTCAAATTAGTACCTATAACAATCATGAATTTGCAAATTATATGTAATTTTAATGAAAATGTAATGCTATAAGTTAATATGTAGTTCATGTCAAATATAGGTCAATATAACAAAATAATGTTATTTGATTTGTTATCTAGTATGCATCAAACATTGGATAAAATTAACATTTATCAAACATCTAGAGCATCTAGTCTTAAAGTAAAATATATATGGCATGTTCCTTAATTCTCTAAAAGCGAATTTGTACACAGGTTTGTTTTATTTGGGATCTTTTTGTATGGCCTTTTCCGTAAACTTGTGCAAAAGAGAAAAATGAGAAGAAAAAGATGAAGTTCACTTCGCAAATTCGTGCAAAAGGGAAAAATGAGAAGAAAAAGATGAAGTTCACTTCGCTATAAGCTAAAATTAGCTTGTACATATAGACCTCAAATCTTGTCCGGCTTCTCAATAAAGATCAGAAGACCTTCGTTCTAAAGATGGGCAAAGCTCCATTGGGGCACCTAGCAGCATCAACCGGCTTCTGTTTAAGGAAAGGAGAGTTTTTCTGAAGAAATAAAAAGTGAAAATTTGAAGAAACACTTGGGATGGTCGTCCCACATTCCACACGACTGTCCCAAGTGAATTTTCAGCTTTGAGACGCACGTCCCAGCTGTTTTGCATTTTGGGACGACCGTCCCAACCATTTTTACAATTTGGGATGGTCGTCCCAAATGTCCAGATGGTCGTCCCACCTATTAGGAGTTAGGACGACCGTCCTGGCGCCCTAACACTGCAAAACTATACATAGGGACCTCATTCGCAGCTTTTAGACACACCTACACACTCAGAGACTCTCAAAGACTCTCAGAGACTCATTCTCATCTCTCTCTACTCTCATACACTTCTAGCTTAAGAGTTTTTCTTTGTATTTGGGAGAGGAGCGCTTGTAGTGTGAGAGGATAGCCAAAAAAATCCTCAGAGTTGAAGATTTGTAATAAAGCTTGCTTCGGAGGTTTTTTTCACTACTCTCTTCTTTTAATTGCTTTATTTATTGCTTTCCTATGTGCAGTAGAAAATAGGATCATGTAGATAGTCATTTTAATATCACATAATAAAATAGGGTAATGACATAATCTCTTATAATCTTTATTTAATGAATTAATCTGTCATAGAGAACCCGAAAGGGGCGTCGTGTGGGTGTTAATACCTTCCCCACACGTAACTAACTCCCTTATCTGACTCTGGTTATAATGACCAAGTTTGTTTTTTCTTAAAATCAATGCCTTTTTATTCTTTTCCAATGTTTATTGTAAAAACATTGGTGGCAACTCCATAAAAACTTTTTTACGAAAACCTCGCTTTTCTTAAAGATTAGTTCAGTTGATGAGCATCTTGAAAGCGATGATCATTTTTTACAAAATGCGAGTTTAAACCATCTTATCACAACCACTCGCATTAAACGTTCATAACGTCCCAAGACGTCAGAACGAACGACGACGATAGATGGCGACTCCACTGGGGAAGCTAGAGAGTTTATCTCATTTAGTGAAGAATAAATTCAAACAACATAGAGGTTTGAAATTACGTCTTTACCCTTCCTTGTATTTATAACATGTTTTATGGTATGACTTTGATAACTACTGTATGATTATTTTTATGCAATTGTTTAAAATACAAATTGTACACAAAAACCCTTGCACACAACCGTCCCTCTATACCCGGGGGCAAGATTGAATAACCCTAGGGAGTGGGTGGCAGGTACGGCCGGTTATGTTGGCCTTGGGGCTATAGGTCGTTGTCGAAAACCACCAACTCAAGGTGATAACTCTCTTCTCTTGATCTAAGGATGTCGACACGGAGATCCGTGCATGGTCCAAAGATTGAGAGATTGAGGGGTCCCTATAATGGGGGCACCTTAGGAGCCTGACTTCGGTGAGAACAGTTTAGAACCACCTTTAACCATGCACCTTTCTGTAGGAAAACCCTACCTCATGATTAAACGTCATCGCTCTATTCGCGGATGAGTGAATTGTGTGTGCATTTGGTTGTTGCATTTGTTTGATGCATTTGCATAAATAATCATACAACAGTTAAAACAAAAAATTCTTAAAACCCTAAAAAGAAAATTAGAATAAATCAACTTTATCTCAGACAGTCTATATTTAAGCTAGTCTGGTTTCAAGTTCTTTGTAAGCTAAGTAGCCACGTTGACTAACAGAAGAAATAAAGGGCTGCAAAAATAATCTTAAAATAAGAAATAAAAAACAACAAAAATAATTTAAAAAAAAAAGGATTTTTACAAAGTCGTGTCATTCATACCACATCATCTAATAAGTGGTAAAACTATGAGAGAAAATAAATGCATTAAGGAAAGTATGCATAAGCATCATCATAATAAAATCTCTATACATAAACACATTCATTCTAGGGGCACTAGATATCCCTAGACAAGAGCAAAAGAGACCCAAGTGCGTTTGTAACCTTCCTGGAAGGGACAAGTGCGCTAAGGTATGTTGGTAACCTTCGTAAAAAGAGAACCATCACACCAAGGTGGGTATGGTACTCCTTAAGCGTAAGCTTTTAAGAAGATACCAAAGCTATTGTCTAAGACATATCTATCCCACACTAATCATTCATAATAAAAAAAGCTATAACAAAACTATTTAAATCATTTAGAAAGTGGTTGGTCTTCTGCCTATCCTCACTCGCGCTCAAAAGGTTAGAAAGATGGAACAACTTGAAGAGCAAAATTGCAAACTCGCCACTGAGATTAACTCTTTAAAGGAGCAAATGGCGCAAATGATGGAGATGATGCGTCAACAACATCTCCACAAAGAGGGTCCTCACAGTGAACATGCCTCCCACCATCTTTGAGCATGAATAGGGAGTTCATGTCCAGTTTGACAAGAGGGCAGTACACATCAATACTCCTGAGGTTTCCAAGCAACAAATTACTGCCCTCAAAGAAAGATTAAGGGACATGGAGGGACATAATTTCAATATCAAGGAAGCGACTGACATATGCCTCGTAAAGAATATTCAATTCCCCCCCAAGTTCAAAACTTCAGATTTCCCAAAGTACATGGCAATGACTTGTCCTAAGAACCATCTTACAATGTATTGCCATAAGATGGTTGTGTATGCTGATAACAAAAAGCTCTTGATTCACTACTTTTAGGAGAGCTTGGCTAATTCAGCCTTGAGCTAGTATATGCAACACGAAGGAGGACAAGTCTAGACTTGGAGACAGCTAGCAGACGCCTTCCTCCGTCGTTATAAATATAACATTGACCTAACCCCAGATAGGTCAGATCTACAACTGCTGAGCAAAAAGAACAACGAATCCTTTAAGGCCTATGCCCAGCGCTGGAGGGAGTTGGCCACCCAAGTAGAGCCCCCTCTGTCAGACAAGGAAACCACATCCATGTTTATAAATTCCTTGACTAGTCTCTATTACGACAAAATGATAGGGAACACGTCCACTCTCTTTGCGGACGTGGTGACCATAGGAGAAAGAGTGGAGCAAGAATTGAAGTTTATGTGGATGATTACCAAGGCCAAGAATGAGACGGACCACCTCCAATATTTGAGGAAGTCATTTGATCGAATTCTAAAATACCAGATTAATTTAAACCCAGCTAAAAGTACTTCTGAAGTACGATCGGGTAAACTCCTCGGGTTCATCAGTAAAAGGGGAATCAAGGTAGATCCTGATAAAACAAAGGCAATTTTGGAAATTCTCCCACCGAGAACAGAAAAGGAAATCAAAGGATTTTTAGGCTGGATAAACTACATAGCAAGATTCATCGCACAAATAACAAATAAATGTGCACCCCTTTTCAAGTTGTTGCACAAAAATCAACCGACAGTTTGGAATGTAGAGTGCCAGCGAGCCTTTGAAAAGATTGAAATGTGCTTGACCAATCCACCAGTATTGGTGTAGCCTATGGAAGGAAAACCTCTGATCCTTTATTTATCAGTACTCAACGAGTCTATGGGATGTGTGCTCGGTTAACAAGATGATACAGAAAAAAGGAGTAAGCCATATATTACCTCAGAAATTTCTAGACAATGAGACTCATTATACACCACTCGAAAAAGTGTTGTGCATTGGTGTCAGCAACTCAGCGTCTTTGGCAGTATATGGTTAGGCATATGACTGAGTTGGTTTCCAAAATGAATCCAATCAAATATCTGTTTGAAAAGCTCGTCTTGACCGAAAGGATAGCCAGGTGGAAAATACTCCTATCAGAATTTGACATCGTTCATGTCACAAAAAAAAATCTATCAAAGGTAGTCCTCTAGCAGATTACCTAGTACACGGATCAACACATTATTAACCATACAAGGATATAAAGCTTGCAGATTTTGATGATGATTCAAGACCAAATGACTTAGAGATTTGATGACTTGTAATCTTATGTAATAACTCTGTTTTTATGTTTTTGAGTCTGTAATATTAGAGTCCAAGATAGTCAGCACATAGACCATCCTTTAAAACCTCTAAAAACTCATTTTTATCAAAAATACACTATGATAATCGATTATCACCCTGGATAATCGAATATTACAACAAGAAAATTGTTTTTAGGAATAGCTCACTGGGATAATCGATTATCACTCAGGATAATCGATTATCACAGGCAAATAATCGATTATTTGGCCAGATAATCGATTATCCTGGTCCAGTTTTGTTCCTCTGCGAAAATGGCTTTGGAATAATCGATTATCACTCAGGATAATCGATTATTTACGTCTATTATGTGTTTTGAAATTCAAATTTGGACCAATTTATGAAAACCCTATTCCCAATTCTTCTGTTTTCGAAAATCACCATTTCCCAGACCCTATTCTCTCTACTTAAGATTCTCTAAGGCTCTCTGCAAATGAAAAAACATTTTTCATACAAAAGTTAAGAGTTGTGACTGCTAGAACTTTCTGTAGGGAAGAAAAAGGGGTTTTTGAAAACCTAGTGTGGGCTAGAAGCGATAAAAATCACTGAGTGGGTTTCTTGGTGGATTGTGTGTTGTGCCGTGTTTAGGAAAAATTGTTGTTCATCCTTTGTGGATTCAAAGGAGGTGTTCATCTCTTGTGTGACTCAAGAGAGGTGTTTTCTATTCCTTATCTTTTCAATTTGTAATCTGTTTGTAAAACTGTGATTATAGTGACAACGTTAATCCTCTTTTTAAGTGATTAGCAACTGGACGTAGGGTCTTTTGATCCAAACCAGTATAAATCAACTATGTAATCTTCTTTCCCTTATCTATTTACTTTACAAAGCATTTTAATCGGTGAAATTTGGGAAAAATTTTAAAACCCTAATTTTTGTTTAAGAAACCAATTCACCCCCCTCTTGGTTTTTATCCGTAAACACAAACATTCCGCTGCGCGATTCTAACACACATGTATATCAATCCCTACAAGACGATTTTCCAGATGAGCATATCATGCACATTCAACACGAAGAATTAGGAGATAATGCATGGACCATGTTCTTCGATGGAGCCTCGAACATTCTTGGACATGGGATTGGAAGTTGTTCTAATATCTCTGAGAGGCTGAACTTTGATTGCACAAACAATATGGTCAAATTTGAAGCCTACGCTTTTGGTATCCAAGCAGCTCTTGATCACAGGGTAACCAAGCTCAAAATATTCGGTGACTCATCCCTTGTCATCTGCTAACTTAAGGGTGAATGGGAAATTTGGAATTCCAATCTAATCCTGGATCAAGAGTATATCCATAATATGATTTCAAGGATGGAAAGTATCAATTTCGAGTACATCCCTTGGGAAAATAACCAGTTTGCAAATGCCTTGTTACTCTGTCATCCATGTTTTAGATCAAGAGCATGAAATGCCAATCATCCATGTCAGATGACATAATAAACAAGCTTTTAGCATGACAGTAGACAACGAGGAAGATACATCCCCTTGGTATCATGACATCAAGCGATACCTCATGAAGAGCAAATATCGCGAGGGAATTAGCGATAATGATAAAAGGAAGAGAGCCTATCTTCCCTGCAAATTATAATGGAAACAAAATTGACAGAAGCCGAATGGGTTCAAAACCAGTACGACTAGCTGAATTTAATCAAAGAAAAATGATTGAACACAATATGTCATGTACAAGCCTATCAAAAGAAGATAAAAAAGGCTTATGACAAAAAGGTCAATCCTTATACCTACCAAGAGGAGAATTTAGTGGTAAAGAAATTGCTTCCGGCCTAGAAGAATAAAATTGGAAAATGGGCAGCAAATTATGAAGGACCCTTTATGGTCAAGCTAGCTTTCTCGGGGGGAGCTCTTATCCTTGCCGATATGGATGGAAAGGAACTTCGACACCCAATCAACTCTGATGCAGTGAAGAAGTATTATGCTTGAAGACATTTCTCAAGACCCGTCAGGAATGAAAACACCTAAAGGGCATCCCTGGGCGAAAGATAGGGTTCATATTCCTCGCTAGGACATGTCCTAGGCAAAAAGTAGAGGTACAAAAAATAAATAATAATAAACAAAGAGCAATGGTTACCCTAGTCGAAAACCGAAAGGCGGTTAAGGTAACGTTCTTCCAGAAGCAAGAAGTCTGCTTAGTCTTCACTCTGAGTTTGGGCATCTCAACTGAAGCAATTAGGAGAACCAGGGGGGGTGGATATCATAGACATGACTGTTTAAGACTAAACAATATAGCCAACCCTGACCAGCCATTCTTCTAAACTCCCTTGAAATCCTCCTATAAAAGAAATAAACTTTTGTTCATTTATCAATAAAATTCCCTTTCATTTCCTTTCTCTTGACCAAATATTATGGAAATGCCTCTTTATTGATAAATCATAAATATGCGTAAAGACCTTTAATCAAAGATCAAGCATGCATCTAAAAAGGGGAAGCATAAAAAAATAAGAAAAGAATAAATGCCTGCTAGGATATTCTTAGGTAAAAATCAGGGTAGCCTGGTAGATCGAAAACCCCAAAAGAACGGTCTAGGCAAAAGTTAAGGCAAAAGCCCCCTATGATATTCTAGGAAAAAGTTAAGGCAACCCGCTAGGTCGAAAACCCCAAAAGGGAGGTCTAGGCAAAAGATAGGGCTAAAACAAAAAAAAAATAAATAAAGGAGGGGCCCATCAGCATGGTCATAAAAGAGCAGCCCATCAGCATATTCATGAGAATCCAACAGGAGAATGCCGATCACTTTTTTTGATGCATCAAAAATAAATAAACAAATAGATTGCATTTAAGATATCTACACACAAAGTAGTTGCAAAAAACATCTTTGTCAAAATCAAGAAAAAATAATTTTCTTTAAATAAGAATAATAATCATGCACATAAGGAGGCTAGACTACATACTTGTGATTGAAAACAGGAGGTATCACAACCAAGTCCCCAAATAAATGCTTTCCCTCAGGAAAGAAAAGTAGGTTGTCTTTTAAAACCACTTCAGAAGAATAAAGAGCTTCCAGAATCCAAAGCTCTAACCATTCCTCCTTCCACTCAAAGAAAGAAGAAGGCACAACGAAAGAAAAGCCAAAGGAAAGGCTCGATCATCCCCAAGCGGATCCTTGCCTATTCCGAAGGCAAAACAAAAATATTATCTCGCGGCTCAGTATCGCCACCACATGAGTCATCAAACATACTCATCCAGAGTCTCCGCCACACTCCCTGAAGGAGAATAAGGGCTTCACGAAAGTCCATCAAAACACTTACAGAGTCAGAATCTCCATATCCCCAGGGTTTCAGCAAAAAAGAAAAAAGAAGAAAATCCTTCATCCCGAGTGGATGACCAAAAAGAAGAAAAGGCCACGACAGAAAAGGCCGAATAAAAATCCCCAAGAGGATCAACTCAGAAAATCTACAAAGAAGAAAATAAAAAATTCCCATTCCCTAGCAGAATAAGAGTGTCGGCAAAGCCAGTTCATACTACTAGCATCCAACAAGAAGTCAAAAACTCCATACCCTCAAGGAATAAATCAGAATTAGATCCCCGGGAAGACAGTAAATCCCCTGGTGGATCACCAAAAAGAGAAAAATCATCCCTAGTGAGCCTACTGCAAAGGTAAGCTCAAAATTCATATCCTTGGGGAGTTAGTTGCCTATAATGCCCAATATGAATATCCCCAGTAAAATGCATAGGCAAGAGCCAATATCCCCAGAAAGGGACATTAGCCTATTCAGAGGCGAAAACAGCGCAAGCATAAAGTCTTCACCATTATTGAAGCATCCGCCTACTCAAGAGGCACTAACATGAGAAATCAACAAATACTCAGTGGATTTCTGCCTAGATCAAGAGGCAATCATCAAGAATCTTCGGTAAACCAACAAGGTGGATGACCATTGGAAAAAGCCAAAAACAAAGAATCCTCAGTAATCAACAAGCTATATGGCTATAAGAAAAAGCCAAAAAAACAAAGAATCCCCGGCAAGCCGGATGAATACACCAGAAAAGTAAAAAAAAAAATACTTGTAAAACAAGAACTACTCCCCATGGAGTCGGCGCATGATAAAAAAATAGTAAGCCGCCATCACATTTTCAGTCCAAAGAAAAGGACTGAAAACTAGATGGGGGTTTGTACTCATCACCACAAGGTCAAAAAAGAACACCCTGTGGATATCTACATTCATCATCGGTGCATGACCAGAAAGCAGTAAGCCGCCAGCACATTTGCAGTCCAAAATGAAGGACTCAAAACCAGATGGGGGTTTGTACTCATCGGCCGCATGATCGGAGGGATCATCTTGCAGACAACTCATCAGCCACAGAGTTAGAGAGAACACTCTACAGGCAAGCCAACCACGAGGTCGGAGAGAACATCCTGTGGACGGACCTTGTAATAACCAGATGGGAGTTCGTACTCATCAACCACGAGGTCGGAGAGACCATCTTATGGAATAACTAGATGGGGGTTCTTACTCATCAACAACGAGGTTGGACATAACATCTTGTGGAATAACCAGATGGGGTTCGTACTCATCAACCACGAGGTCAGAGAGAACATCTTGTGGAATAACTAGATGGGGGTTTGTACTCATCAACCATGAGATCAGAGAGAATATCTTGTGGAACAACCAAATAGGTGTTCGTACCTATCAATCTACTCATCAACCACGGGATCAACTACCACAGCATAGGAGCATCTTGGAGGTCCATAGTCATTGTCTAAAGGGTCAGCTACCATGTCAAAGGAGCATCTTGAAGACAGAGTCTTCGTAAAGGGGACTCAAACTGAATAGGGGTTTGTACCTATCAAACCAGTTATCGTCCAAAGGATCAGCGACTACAACAAAGGAGCATCTGAAGGATGACCGGGCAAGAGGGTTAACTCCTTCACCTGTCAACTAGTCTCGCAGGCATATTGAGCCAACAACCAGTTGGTCAGGTGAAGGAGGGGCAGCTGTAGACCCCAACTCTTACCCGACTTCTCAATAAAGATCAGAAGACCTCCATTTTGAATATGGGCAAAGATCCGTTGGGGCACCTAGCAGCATCAACTGACTTCCATTTAAGGAAATAAGAGTTTTTTTGAAGAAATAAAAAGTGAAAATTTGAAGAAACACTTGGGATAACCGTCCAACATTCCAGACGGCCGTCCCAACCATTTTTATACTTTGGGACGGTTGTCCCAAATGTACAGACGACCGTCCCACCTGTCAGGAGTTGGGACGGCCGTCCCGGTGCCCTGACACTGCGAAACTATAAATAGGGACCTCATTTACAACTTTTAGACACACCTACACACTCAGAGACTCTCAGAGACTCATTCTCATCTCTCTCTACTCTCTCATACACTTTTAGCTTAAGAGTTTTTCTATGTATTTGGGAGAGGACTGCTTGTAGTGCGAGAGGATAGCCAAAAAGCATCCTCAGAGTTGAAGATTTGTAATAAAGCTTGATTTGGAGGTTATTTTCACTACTCTCTTCTTTTAATTGTTTTATTTATTGCTTTCCTATGTGCAGTAGAAAATAGGATCACATAATAAAATAGGGTAATGGCGTAATCCCTTATAATCTTTATGAAAGTGATCCTAGCAAAGATCTCATTGATTTGATGAAGTCAAAGATAAAGTCAAGGGTCAACTCTGCAGCAGTCAAACAAGTCACTCAGAACAAAGGAGCTGAAGACTTAGTGTGTCTAAACAGAAAGCTTAGGTAAAACCACTTTACCTTTTCCACTGCATAAAGCTTCTTCACTCAATTTGCAAAATGCCTCAAAAATAGTTTTAAACAAATCAAAAACAAAAGCATTTTGGCAAAGAATTTTCTTAAACAAGTTATTAACTGATAAAGGTTTGAAAGAATCAATTTAAAACACTTAGAATGTTTTAAAAAGTGTTTTTACAATATTTTAATCGATACAAACTTCTTTTAATCGATTAAAACTCTTTATGACCGATTAGAATTCGAATATAATAGGTCAGAATGCAATATAATCGATCAGATCTTAAATATGAGCGATTAGAATTATTTTAATCGATTAAAACACGTTTCAATCGATTAAAATCACTTTGATGTCAGTATGATCGATCAGAATGAGATTATGACCGATCGAGTTGGATATGATCGATCGAATCTGAATTATGACCGATCAGATCTATTTCAATCGATTAAAACGTATTTCAATCGATTAAAATAACTTAGAAAATCTTTTCAATCGATTAAAACAAACTTTCAATCGATTAAAATGACTTGAAAATATATGTGCAGCTTTTTCAATCGATTGAAACGACTTTATATCGACTAAAATAACTTGGAAAGTTTTATAAAGAGGTTTTTAAACAAATCAATCGATTAATACGTGATTCAATCGATTGTTTTATACTTAGAAAATGTTTGTAAAACGTTTTAACCGATAAAAACGTGGTCGTATCAACTAAAACATTTTCTCGTTAAAGATCATGAACGCATTAATGGGTTGAAAGGACTTTTAACAGATTGTAACGGCTATTTCAACGATTAAAACAAACTTTCAACAGATTAATTAATGCAGCAGATTTGAAAATACTCTTTTATAAACAAGAATTGCTTGAAACTTTGAAAGAGAGATCATACATCAGCTTTTACACAATTCAAGCAATCAATACAAACAACTATTAGCATTTTTCAAGAAAGATACACAACTGTTTTTGTGAACTTCTTTTGAAATCTTTCTTGAGGCACTTTGCATTTCTTTGAAGAAGAAACCGATCGTGGATTGGTGTAATCCGGTTTGAGCTTTCTTTGTTTCTTCTTTTAAATTTCTATTCATTCATTTGTACTTGTTTTGTACCTGGAATTTGGGTACAAGTTTTCTGCAATTGTTGTAGAAAGTTGCCAAGAACTGGAATTTGGTTCTTGGTGGAAAGGTTAAAGCAAGAGCTGGAATTTGGTTCTTGTGTGTGGTGCCTGGAATTTGGGCACTCTGGTTTCTCTCGTGCTGGAATTTGGTTGCAGAGGTTTCCAAGAGCTGGAATTTGGTTCTTGGTGGAGAGTTAGAATAGGTGTAAGAGGGTGAGTCTCGTAAAACATCTATTCTAGTGGAACCCAGCTGGAATTTGGTCGGAGTCCGGACGTAGCCCTGGTATTGGGTGAACCAGTATAAAATTACCGGTGAAATCTTTCCTAACCTTTCTCTCTTTAATTTCTCGCTGCACTTAAACTTGTTTGATTGCTTTGTGATTTGTGAATTGATAAGTAATCTTAATTTTCGAATTAGATAATCGTGTATTGCGAAAAACTTTCAAAAATCAATTCACCCCCCTCTTGATTTAAAACTACTTTTCTAACAATTGGCATCGAGCGAGGTGCTTGAAAGTTACTCAAGTTACTTCGATCCATGGCATTTTCGAGGGAGCGTACATTGATAGACCTCCATCGTTGTGTGGAACAGATTATCTATATTGGAAAATAAGGATGAAAATCTTCATTGAATCTGTTAGTATAAATGCTTGGAATGTTATTGAACAGAAATTGATATTGCTAACGTAATCCAAGATGATTGTATTGCCAAGAACATCATCTTATCCGCCCTTAACGAGATGATCTTTTCGGGATTGCACACTGCTAAACTGCTGCACAAATGTGGAAGATCCTTGAAAAGACCTATGAAGAAGCACCGAAATATGCTTGATGGTCAACTCGGAATCATCAAAAACCGATGTAAGTTCTGAATCTATAAACTATAGCTCATTACAAGATGCTTTCTTTGAAATACATGAAGTAGCAAAGAAATTAGAAACTGAAAACGAAAATTGAAAAGCATGAATAGGTTACTAGAAAACAAGATCATTATTCTTGAAAAGAAAATAATTGATGAAGAAAAGTTAGAATTAGAAAATGATACTGATTGCATGTGTAATGTTGAAGATTGCAAAAGCGTCTCGAGTTACGAAACAAGTATCATACCTAGTAAAAACTTCATCTAAATTAGCACAAGGAAAGAATAATCTTGATAAGATACTTGATTCCCAAAAGTTAGTTATTGAACGTGGTGGTATAGGTTATACACCGACCATTGGAAAGAAAACCAGAGCATTCAAAAATTATTTTGCATATAGTAAAACAGTTTCATCTCCATTTATCAAATGTTTTTACTGCATGAAGAAAGGGCATTCAAGTAAAATACTGCAAAATTAAAAAGTATGCTATTCCTAAAGGGAGAATGAAATGGGTTCCAAAGATTAATTCTTTTCAAATAACATGATCAGGACCTAAGTAATTATAAAGGGTACCAGAACAATTCTTAACATGTTTTGCAGGAAACAAGTCCGGGAATCCCTTGAAGATCAGAGCTACGAAATCGGGTTCATGTATTTAAATTAATTGTTTTAATTGATATAAATCAATATTAATCGATTAAAATAACTTACTGATATCTCGTCCAGTACCATTTTAATCGATTGAAATATCGAAATAATCGATTAAAATAATCTCAGGATCTTAGTTTAATTGTTCTAATCGATTAGAATGAATTTATATCGACTAAAAGCACTTAGGATCAAAATTAATCGATTCATTTACGTTTTTAATCGATTTAAATTCTGGTGTCATGTTATTGATTTCATTATCGTATTAAACTAATCGATCCTTTTATAAAACAAATCGATTAATTCACTGTAGATGTTTTCAACTCTAATGACAAGAATCAAATTAATAGATAATGAGTTGATTAATCAATTGATTAGGATCTGTAAACAAGACTTATAACATCTAATTGAAGTTTGACAGGAAATTCAAAACAAAAACTCGATTGTCTATTATCTGCAATAAATCTTTAAAGATTTCTTTGACCAAATCAACATTATTCCCAAGAACAAATTAACTGATTCACCCATTGTCCTGTAAATTGTGTCGCACATGCTGAACAGATCTTTAATTAGAAACTAAGACTAGTGGAATAAATGTGGGAAAGTTATTGCCGATTGAAATACTCGCAAACTTTACATGTAGGAAAGTTATCCATAGATGAAAATGTTATTTTAACAATCGATTAATTCTCTGTAGATGTTTACATTTCTCTTAATACTTTACATGGAATGTCTGCGTAGTAATACATTGAAAATCAAAGGAATTATCAAAGAATGGATCTGTAACTTTTCTTATAGACACTAGTTACAAACAGAGTCAAACTGTTAGGATCGAAAACATAGTTTATCAAAATTTTTTTAGTGATAATTGTTTCTCGGTAATAAGTTATTCATTACTAGGAAATCCAATAAATACATGTTTTCATTAAATTTCTTGATATTACATTGCAATATATTTGAAATAATTTTGAGCATGCATTGGTTCAAAACTCTTGGTGAAATTCATTGGAACTGTGCAACTTTGAATATTTGCTTTAATCATCAATGTCACGAGGTGACACTATAAGGGAACCAATCTGGAACAGACAATTCAAAAATTGAATAACGTGGTACAGGGAATGTATGTTTTATGGTCAATACAGGGATAAATTTTATATTGTTTTTGAATTCGGATTGATTGTCATCACCTGTCCTCATTACTAATCATTGCCCACTCTACCGTAATAAGTTTTTGTTAATCACTTGTGCATATGATACCACTGGAAACAACAAAGTTAAAAAAAATGACTCATTCCTCAAAAGATAATGATGACTGGTTCACTATAAGTGAGAATAACACCCATCATACTACATTAATAAGAATGCGGTTATTTGCTTGGATAATGACAACTCGCAGGGTTCAAAATGGGTTGGCTATTATGAAAGAAAATTCCTATCTCAGTACATCATTAACCTGTGATTCATGCAATTTATGGTATCATGCATTCTGTGTGGGATTTGGTCGAGTACATGATTATGCCTCCGATGTGTAGTAGAAATTCCAGTGTGGTGTCAACCATGGACTGTAATGCGATCAATAATAACAAGAACTGCTAAAAGATTTCTTTTCGGGAAAAGTTTCGTGTGCTTCTGTCGATACTGAGAGTGACAAAGATTGTTGACTCAAATAGTTGATAGAGCAAAATTAGTTCCAGAGAAAAGGAAAGCCTATTATCTTTTGATATTGGTGGGGATCAAATGAATGATCACCAAGCTGGTGGATAAGCAGCTCAATCAGGGAAATTGGGATGACTAGTTCCCCTCATCATCTTTATCTTCCGCTTATTTCTATCTTTATATTTTTTGCATGGACTGTAATATTAACTGGTGTTATACCAGGGACTCTTGATCTAGCTTTGGTTAAATATGATTTAGGATCTAAATCTAGATTGAACTGGCTTAGATAGAAGTAGATGATAGATCCTCGAATCTCTTTTAAAACTCGGGCATTGATCGATTAAAACCTTTTAAAACTGTCTTATAACGATAGAAATTAGCCAAATTTAAAATTAAATCGATAGTGGTAGATTATCGGTGAAAAATAGTTGATATTGATCTAGACAATCATTTCACTACATATCCAATAGATTAGATACTGAGATATTCACATCGGATATATCATGATTTTCAAAATCTGGTTGTTTTAGTTAATAAAAACACTTTTTAATCGGTTAAATAAACTTAAACAAGCAAATTTCATTACTGTTTTAATCGATTTAAAATCGAAACAATCGATTGTTTTTATTAAAAATTCATGTTTTCAAAATCTTAAATGTTTTAATCGATTAAACCTTTCTTTCAATCGATTAAAATCATTTACCAAGAACATTTTAACCGATTATGCTCTGTTTTTAATCGATTTTTATTCGGGAAGAAAGATTAAAGGCTTTAGTTAATGGTCAGTTTCAGTAAACATGCTACTAAAGCGTGATTCCCTTATCTTTACACGTGTTAATTGTATTCATTACAAACGTGTTAATGGAGATAAGTTTGAATCAACTTTAATTGATTATTTTCATGAGTGAAATATTGATTCACTTTGTATTTTCAAAAATTTGAGCATATTTTTTCGAAACCTTACATTTTATTCTTTTCTCTTCTATTCCCTATTTTTGATGAAGTCAAAAGGGGAGAAATAGTTGCATCACTTTAAGATAAATTTAAGTGCAACATTTTAGGGGAGAAATAAGTTTTAGGGGAGAAACAAAACTTTATTACATTCTTATATTTCTCACCTAACCGCATTATCAAGTGACTTATTTTGCAGAGATTGTTTTTTCAAAATGGTGTTTGTCTTCATCAAATAGGGGAGACTGAAAGTGATCCTAGCAAAGATCTCATTGATTTGATGAAGTCAAAGATAAAGTCAAGGGTCAACTCTGCAGCGAGTCAAACAAGTCACTCGGAACAAAGGAGTCGAAGACTTAGTGTGTCTAAACGAAAGCTTAGGTAAAACCACTTTACCTTTTCCACTGCATAAAGCTTCTTCACTCAATTTGCAAAATGCCTCAAAAATAGTTTTAAACAAATCAAAAACAAAAGCATTTTGGCAAAGAATTTTCTTAAACAAGTTATTAAGCTGATAAAGGTTTGAAAGAATCAATTTAAAACACTTAGAATGTTTTAAAAAGTGTTTTTACAATATTTTAATCGATACAAACTTCTTTTAATCGATTAAAACTCTTTATGACCGATTAGAATTCGAATATAATAGGTCAGAATGCAATATAATCGATCAGATCTTAAATATGAGCGATTAGAATTATTTTAATCGATTAAAACACGTTTCAATCGATTAAAATCACTTTGGATGTCAGTATGATCGATCAGAATGAGATTATGACCGATCGAGTTGGATATGATCGATCGAACTGAATTATGACCGATCAGATCTATTTCAATCGATTAAAACGTATTTCAATCGATTAAAATAACTTAGAAAATCTTTTCAATCGATTAAAACAAACTTTCAATCGATTAAAATGACTTGAAAATATATGTGCAGTTTTTCAATCGATTGAAACGACTTTATATCGACTAAAATAACTTGGAAAGTTTTATAAAGAGGTTTTTAAACAAATCAATCGATTAATACGTGATTCAATCGATTGTTTTATACTTAGAAAATGTTTGTAAAACGTTTTAACTGATAAAAACGTGGTCAGTATCAACTAAAACATTTTCTCGTTAAAGATCATGAACGCATTAATGGGTTGAAAGGACTTTTAACAGATTGTAACGGCTATTTCAACAGATTAAAACAAACTTTCAACAGATTAATTAATGCGACAGATTTGAAAATACTCTTTTATAAACGAAATTGCTTGAAACTTTGAAAGAGAGATCATACATCAGCTTTTACACAATTCAAGCAATCAATACAAACAACTATTAGCATTTTTCAAGAAAGATACACAACTCGTTTTTGTGAACTTCTTTTGAAATCTTTCTTGAGGCACTTTGCATTTCTTTGAAGAAGAAACTGATCGTGGATTGGTGTAATCCGGTTTGAGCTTTCTTTGTTTCTTCTTTTAAATTTCTATTCATTCATTTGTACTTGTTTTGTACCTGGAATTTGGGTACAAGTTTTCTGCAATTGTTGTAGAAAGTTGCCAAGAACTGGAATTTGGTTCTTGGTGGAAAGGTTAAAGCAAGAGCTGGAATTTGGTTCTTGTGTGTGGTGCCCGGAATTTGGGCACTTGGTTTCTCTGCATGCTGGAATTTGGTTGCGGAGGTTTCCAAGAGCTGGAATTTGGTTCTTGGTGGAGAGTTAGAATAGGTGTAAGAGGGTGAGTCTCGTAAAACATCTATTCTAGTGGAACCCAACTGGAATTTGGCTGGAGTCCGGACGTAGCCTCGGTATTGGGTGAACCAAGTATAAAATTACCGGTGAAATCTTTCCTAACCTTTCTCTCTTTAATTTCTGCTGCCGCACTTAAACCGTTTGATTGCTTTGTGATTTGTGAATTGATAAGTAATCTTAATTTTCGAATTAGATAATCTGTGTATTGCGAAAAACTTTCAAAAATCAATTCACCCCCCCTCTTGATTTAAAACTACTTTTCTAACACTTTATTTAATGAATTAATCCTTCATAGGGAACCCGAAAGGGGCTTCATGGGGGTGCTAATACCTTCCCCACACGTAACTAACTCCCTTATCCGATTCTGGTTATAATGGTCCAGTTTGTTTTTTCTTAAAATCAACGCCTTTTTATATTTTTCCAATGTTTATGGTAAAAACATTGGTGGCGACTCCATATAACCTTTTTTACGAAAACCTCGCTTTTCTTAAAAATTAGTTCAGTTGATGAGCATCTTGAAAGCGATGAAATTTTTTACAAAACGCGACTTTAAACCATCTTATCGTAACCGCTCGCATTAAACATTTGTAATGTCTCGAGACGTCAGAACGGACGATGGCGACAGTACATAAATTAAAACTAGAAATTTAGAGAAGTTATATGGGAACTTTTGCTAGTTAGTTTAAGGAGAAACTAATTTTCAAATTTTCCTCTTATTTTTTTCTCCTAGAAGGAGCTTATGGAGTAACTTGTAGTCCTTGGTAGATTATAGTAACTATGATCCAAGTTAATTCGTTATTAGATTAGAGGCTAGAAAGCACATACAACTCTCATGGTTTATGTGACACATGTTGAACACATTTGTGACAAGGACATTTACTCAAAGTTCAATTAAACAATCATTTTGCATAGGCTCGGACACCTAAGTCAACACTTCCATTTGATGGACATGCACTAATGTTATTGAAAAGTTATTTTTTGTTAACTTAAAAAAAATCATCTTAAAATAATATAGAATGTTAAAAGATAATGTCTCCGGCCACTTTGATATGGCATGTCATCAAAGAAAAACTAAAAAGGTGAGTATACATTTACTGATAGGTAGTTGTATTTTGCACCATTTCCTAAAAGAAAAATAAATTTGTTGTGAAATAACACCTATATAAATATATATTTATTGATAGATAGTTTATTTTGCACTTTTCCTTAAAAGAGAAGTTAATTTTTTGTAAAATAACACCTATATAAATTCACACTACATGAACACTTTGTAGTAATGAAAGATTTGTTTCACATCCATATGCTTCATATTTAGCCAGAATAAAAGAATAATTTTTTTTGGAAAAAAAAATATTGATACATTGCTAAATATTTGCCATTGAGCGAATTGCATGTTGCCTATGACAAAAATTTTTAATGGAGCACTATGGTCAACCATAGAGATATTTTACCAAAACCATCTTCTTCATTGCCTACTGTGCTTTCATTGTTAATCACACTTGTCCTTGGAGGTTGACATTCTACAGGCTCCTACAATTTGTTGTCTCCATTACCCAGGTGTGATTGTTCTTATTTTATTACCTTCATCCTTGTAGACCCCAAATCTTGTCCGACCTCAAAATGAGAACAGAATACCTCCTATTCGAAGATGGACAAAGCCTAAAAAGCCACTAGGAGAAACTATTAGGCCCCATATTAGAGTAGGAAGGCTTTCTTGTACAAAAAAAAAAGGATTTCCACCTTCAGGGGTCGAGATCGCCGTCTCGCTTTTCGGGACTGCCATCTCGACCAAAGGCAAGTCGAGAGCACCGTCTCGTTTGGCGAGACGGCCTTCTCGCGACTTGCCATTAGCAAGACCCCCATCCCGTTTGGTGAGACGGCCCTCTCGTCATTTGGTAAGTCGATACCGCCGTCTCGTCAAATGAGACGGCGGTCTTGCCACTTATTTACGTGATAATTAGGGCCATGTAGTCATCATTTTGTATTTTGCAAATAAAAGGGTAAAAGCATTATTTCAAAAAGTTTATTTATTAAATAACTGACCCATCATAGGAAACCCAAAAGGGGCATCGTAGGGGAGCTGATACCTCCCTTACACGTAAATAACTCCTTTACTCAAGTCTGGTTTTAACGACCAAAGTTGGTTTTTCTTAAAAAACCAACGTCTTTTTCTTTCCTTTTTCGGTGTTTCTGGTAAAAACATCAGTGGCGACTCCATAAGAACCCTCTCACTCTTGCTCGTAGGTCAGCCCGGTTACCGGACGATCTAAGAGCTCCTTTTTGAAAACCTCGCCCTTAGGTTCAACCTGGTTATCGGACAACCTAAAGGCGTTGTAATTCAACCCATATTAAACGCAAAAAACAGAAAGTCGGAACCATCGCATCGCTCCGACTGCCTCTCTGTTGACGGCAGCGACAGATGGCGACTCCACTGGGGAAGGCTAGAGAGTTGATCCCATTTAGTGATGAGTCGGTTTAATAAATAAACTTAAAAAAATTTCGCTTTTACCCTACCTTGTTTTATAACATGTTTATTTATTTGGCTTTAATAAATGTTGTTTGTTTATTTTACGCAATTGTTTGAAATAAAAGTTGTACACAAACCTTTGCACACAACAGTTCCCTCTATACCGGGGGCAAGTGAGAAATCCATAGGGAGTGGATGGCAGGTACAATTTGCCGTAGTGAGGGCCATGTGCCCACTGGTATGATCGGAAACCACCACTCAAGGTGATAACCTTCCTCTTTTGGCACAAAGACTGACTATGACCTTAGTGCTAAGCATGGTCAGAAGGCTGGAGAGTGGGGACCCTATAATGGGGGCACCTTGGGGGCCTAAGCCTTGGTGAGAACAGTTAGAACCTACCCTTGCCAGTGCACTCTTCTGCAGGAAAACCCTACCTCATGATTAAAACGACTTCTCGCCTGATCGCGGATGAGTGAATTGTATGTGCATTTGTTTGTTGCATTTGATTGCATAGCATAACCAAACAACAGATAAAAATAGAAAAACCAGAAAAATATTTTTTACAATAAACACCCTTATCTCGGATAGTCTGTCTTTTAGCTAGCCTGGTTTCAGGTTCTTTATAAGCTAAGTAGTCACGCAGTCCGACAGAAGAGATAAAAGGTTATGAATAAACCAAATAAAATAATAATAATAATGAATAAAAGATTTTTGACAAAGTCGTATCATTCATATCGCATCATGTCATAAGTGGAAAAACCTAAGAGAGAAAATAAATTCCTAAGGAAAGTATGCATACGCATCATTTTAATAAATCCCTAAAAAATGGGTCTTAGAAGCGTATTTTGGGGAAATTACTGGGCCAAATCCCCTTTGGGATTTGCAACCCGATTCTTCACCTTTTTCTCTTCGTTTTGATATGTTGTGCTTCCAAATCGGACATCTTAGTCAAAAGTTATGCCACTTTGAACATCTACCGCCCTTTTGTACTGGTGCATGCATAAATACATTCATTCTAGGGAGCACTAGATATCCCTAAGACAATGGCGAAAGAGGCCCCGAGCACATTTATGACCTTCGCGACAAGGAAGGGACAAGTGTACTAAGGTGTGATGGTGACCCCATTATACTTGTCAAGTCTGTGATGGGGAAGGAACCATTACACCAAGGTGGGTATGATACCCCACAAAGCGTAAGCTTTAAGGAGGATATCTAAGTCATTGTCTTAAGGAATATCCATCTCATAAATCATTCCTTTTAAACAATAAAAATCTTTTTGCATTCTAGAAAGCGGCTGGTATTCTTCATGCCCTCATCCGCATACAAAAAAAAACATACAAAATCCCAAACACTATCATACATCATGTTAGAAAATAAAACATGATAATGTTTAGGAAAAAAAAACACTTGCATACATGCATCCACCAAACTTCATCCTCATAACATGCATCTAATAATAGACAGCCGGAGAAGTGGACATTCCTCAATACCATGAAAAGAGGTTTGGGCATTCGCATGCCATGCACGGGAAGTCAAAAAGAAAATGCATAGAAATTTTAACCCGCTTATGGTTTCCTTTAGGCTTTCCGCTTTTAAAAATGTGCTTCGAAGTATTGCATTGAGGAGTGTATACCTTCTGGATGAAATAAATACAATTATTTTTTTTATCATCCCCTCGACTGTCTATTGCATTCATAATTTGCATACATTCATACATTCATCCTCACTTTAATAATAATAACATATTAAAAAGAAAGGATTAATTGATGTGCTTCCCATTAATTAGAATAAGATGAAGAGCAAACCTTTCGTCATCAAGTTCTCTCCAACGGTTGATCCGCCTAAAGAGGATAATAAGCCTCAACCGTTGGGTATCCGAGTTAATAAGGAAGAGGGGGCAAGGATGCCGTTACATTTGTTCACCCCATACATCAAATAAGGCTGCACCATGGGGATACGCAAAAACACCGCCCATTAACAAGGATATCTCCAGCATAGCCGGCATTGGGGGGCAGGATTAGAAGTAGAAGAATCTACTCCCTCGAGGAGCTACAAGGCAATGCTCCCAAGTATAAAGGAAAAATAATAAGATTGAAGAAAAACATAATCCAAATAGGAAATTGAATAGAATTTTGATTCACGATGCTGAGGTAGTTCTTTCAACGCTCCGCCAAAGAGACAAACTCACGGTAAGCGACAAGCTGGTCACGGTTCGAGCTAAAGATGGCATTCGGATCAGCAAGTCGTCTGCCCTACCTTGAATGGATGCGGCTGAAGAGGACCTTTGAAATATATTTTGCCAATATGAAAAGACTTCCCCAACAATATGAAGGTGACCCACATGATGAGGAAATATGGATGCCGCCCAAACCAATGGCTCATTAGAAACTCTCAAGGAATAAGAGAGCCACCAGATTTTAAAGACAATCCTTTGAAGCATTACCCTACAAAGGGTCAAGCTACACGGAGAAAAGGGAAGTCTCCCCTCGGCACCTCGAATCAGATTTTCCCAAATAGGCGTCAAAAGTGACTTTAGTCATTAGGTGTTCTCCTTCTGATTCTTAGGGTTTGTAAATCCAATGACTATTAGAGATTACTCCTCGGGGCTAGCCCAACCCCCGAGCATTTTAGGGCACATATCTCCCTATTAATTACAAAGAATGTGATTCTTACTATCTGCTTCTCTTCTTGCTATTCATGTCTAAACCTCATTAAGAACCATGTTTAAGCAAACATTTTCAAAAGGCCTCAAAATAATCAAAATGCGTCATTTACCAAAATAAAAGTCAAATCCATCATCACTGATTGACTAGAAGCACAAAATAAAGCTTTACCTCGTCATAAATAAAACCGTGTTTCGCTAATGTTGTGCAAAAATAAAATAAAAATTAAAAGAATCCCATAGAAGCTAAAGGCCAAAAAGAAAAGGCAAGATACCTGGTAGAAAACCCATTAAAGGGGCTACGCAAAAGCTAGGGTAAACCCGCTAGGAGACCCGAATAACAATAAAGGGTAGCCTATGCAAAAATTAGGGTTACAAAATAAAGTCCGCTAGGATTCCCAAAACAAGAAAAGAGGAAACCTAGACAAAAGTTAGGACGTAGCACAACATCCTAGGCTAAAAACCCAAAGGGCGGACTAGGGAAGTCAATCAATCATAGTAAGCGCCATAAAATAAGACGCCATTCCATAAACAAAACGTTTGTCTAAACTAGCCTAAACACTCTAACCAACCTTGGCTAGCTGTGCTTACAAAAACCATTTTTATCAAAATAAAACAATTCTAAAACACAAGCCTTTGAATTAAATATCTTATTCCTTCTTTTCTCTTGACCCTTACCACTACGACATTCTAGTAATTAGTAGGGAAATGTGGAGATAGTAATCAATAGGAGGATTAACATCCCCAAGGAAAGGGAGGGGCGCACTGACATGGCAAGCTGCTCTACAATCAACACAGTCATTCTTCGGTCATGGCAAAATCGAGACGGAAAAATCAGTACAGCCTATCCTGTCGACGAAAGCACATAACGTTAGAAACTCATTAGAAGTAAAAGCACATTTGATTAATCCTTTTGAAATATTAATTAAAATAGCATTGAAGGATGCATATCGCGAACATTGCATGCATATGATAGGGTCCTATCTCTCAAAAAAAGAAGAGAAAGAAAAATGAAAATAAAAAGAATAATGTCTGCTAGGAGATTCTTAGGCAAAAGTTAGGGCATTCATAAAAAAAGGGAAAAAACCCGCTAAAATATGTTAGAAAAGTAGTTTTAAATCAAGAGGGGGGGTGAATTGATTTTTGAAAGTTTTTCGCAATAAACAGATTATCTAATTCAAAAATTAAGTTTACTAATCAATTCACGAATCACAAAGCAATTAAACAATACAAGCGTAGCAACTGAATTTAAAGAGAGAAAGGTTAGGAAAGATTTCACCGGTAATTTTATACTTGGTTCACCCAATACCAGGGCTACGTCCAGTCTCCGACCAAATTCCAGCTGGGTTCCACTAGAATAGATGTTTTACGAGACTCAACAATCTTACACCTACTCTAACACCAGAACCAATTTCCAGTTCTTGACTTTAACCTTTCCACCAAGAACCAAATTCCAGTTCTTGGAAACCTCTGCAACCAAATTCCAGCCGCAGAGAACCCAGTACCCAAATTCCAGGCACCAAACCTTTCACCAAGAACCAAATTCCAGTTCTTGAAAACCTCTACAACCAAATTCCGAGTAGCAGAGAAACCAAGTGCCCAAATTCCAGGCACCAAATAGTACAAGAACCAAATTCCAGTTCTCGTACTCAACCTCTCCACCAAGAACCAAATTCCGAGTTCTTGGAAACTTCTACAACCACCTACCAATTACAGAAAACTTGTACCCAAATTCCAGGTACAACACAATACAAAGAAATGAAAAGCAATTGAAAAGAAGAAACTTAGAAAGCTCAAAACCGGATTACTCTAATCCACAGTAAGTTTCTTCTTCACAGAATGCAATATGCCTCAAGAAAGATTTCAAAAAGAACTTCACAAAACAGTTGTAATTCTTTCTTGGAAAAAGGATGCTAACAGTTGCTTGAATTGATTGCTTTGGATGTGTAAAAACTGATGTTCAATCTCTTTTTAAAAGTTTCAAGCAAAACTGTTTTTAAAGAGAATTTTCAAATCTGCTGCATTAATTAATCTGTTGAAAGTTTGTTTTAATCTGTTGAAATAGCCGTTATAATCTGTTAAAAGTCCTTTCAACCCATTAATGCGTTCTTGTTCTTTAACAAAATTGTTTTAGCTGATACGACCACGTTTTTATCAGTTAAAACATTTTACAAACATTTTCAAAGAGTAATTCAATCGATTGATTCGCGTATTAATCGATTGATTTGCTTAAAAACCTTCTTATAAAACTTTCCAAGTTATTTTAGCTGATATAAAGAAGTTTTAATCGATTAAAAACCTGCACAGAATTTTTCTAAGTTGTTTTAATCGGTTGAAACGCGTTTTAATCAATTGAAACTCTGTACAAAGATTTTCCAAGTTATTTTAATCGATTGAAATGCGTTTTAATCGATTGAAACTCTGTACAAAAATTTTCAAGTCATTTTAATCGATTGAAATTCGTTTTAATCGATTGAAATAAGTCTGATCGGTCATAATTCAATTCTGATCGATCATAACCAACTCTGATCGGTCATAATTTCATTCTGATCGATCATCCTGACTTCCAAAGTGGTTTTAATCGATTGAAACGTGTTTTAATCGATTAAAATAAATCTGATCGCTCATTTTTAAAGTCTGATCGATTATATTTCATTCTGACCTGTCATATTCGAATTCTAATCGGTCATAAAGGGTTTTAATCGATTAAAAGAAGTTTGTATCGATTAAAATACTGTAAAAACACTTCTTTACGCATTCTAAGTGATTTTAATTGTTTCTTTTAAAACTATATCAGTTAAAAACATTGTTAAGAAAGTTCTTTGTCAAAATGCTTTTGTTTGATTTGTTAAAAACTATTTTTGAGGCATTTTGCAAATTGAGTGAAGGAGCTTCATGCAGTGGAAAAAGGTAAAGTGGTTTTACCTAAGCTTTCTGTTAAGACACACTAAGTCTTCGACTCCATTCTTCCGAGTGACTTGTTTGATCTGTTGCGAGTTGACCTTTGACTTTATCTTTGACTTCATCAAATCACTGAGATTTTTGCTAGTATCACTTTCAGTCTCCCCCTATTTGATGAAGACAAACACCATTTTGAAGAAACAATCTCTGCAAAATAAGTCACTTGATAATGAGGTTAGGTGAGAAATATAAAAATGTAATAATGTTTTATTTCTCCCCCTAAAACTTATTTCTCCCCCTAAAATGTTGCTCTCTTAATGTAAGAGTTATTTTTCTAAATTTATCCTCAAGTAAAGCAATTATTTCTCCCCCTTTTGACTTCATCAAAAATAGGGAACAGAAGAGAAATAATAAAATGTAAAGGTTTGAAATATGCTTAAGTTTTTGAAAATAAAAAGTGAATCAATATTTCACTCATGAAAAGAATCAATTAAAGTTGATTCAAACTTATCTTCATTAACACGTTTGTAATGAATACAATTAACACGTGTAAAGATAAGGGAATCACGCTTTAGTAGCATGTTACAGAACGACCATTAACTAAAGCCTTTAATCCTCTTTTCAGAATAAAAATCGATTAAAAACAGAGCATAATCGGTTTAAAATGTTCTTGGCAAATGATTTTAATCGATTGAAAGAAAGGTTTAATCGATTAAAACATTTAAGATTTTGAAAACATGAATTTTTAGTAAAAACAATCGATTATTTCGACTTTAAATCGATTAAAACGAGTAATGAAAACTGTTGTTTAAGTTTATTTAACCGATTAAAAGGTGTTTTTATTGACTAAAACAACCAGATTTTGAAAACCATGATATATCTGATGCTAATCTTTTATATGTAATCTATTGGATATGTTGTGAATCGATTGTCTAGATTACTATCAACTATATTGATTGTCTTTTTACTAACAGATTTAACAATATCAGATTTTAGATTCTTAGGGATCTATGATCTACTTCTATCTATGCCAGTTTAATCTCAATTAGACCCTAAATCATATCAATCAAGGTTAAGGCAAATGTACCTGGTATAACACCAGTAATATTACAGTCCAAGCAAAAAATATAAAGATAGAAATAAGCGAGAAGATAAAGATGATGATGTAGATTAGTCATCCCAATTCCCCGATTAAGCTGCAAATCTTCCGAGTTTGGTGATCATTCATTTGATCCCCACCAATATCAAAAGATAATAGACTTTCCTTTTGCTTGGAACCAATTTTGCTCTATCAACTATTGAGACAACAACAGTTGTCTCTCCTATATCGACAACGAATGCACACGAAACTTTTCCTGAAAAGAAATCTTTTAGCAGTTCATCGTTACTATTGATCGCATTACAGTCCATGGTTGACACCACAATGGAATTTCTACTACACATCGAGGCGGAATCATGTATCGACAGACGTACAATCACTATCAAATCCCACACAGAATGCACAATACCATAAATTGCATGAATCACAGGTTAATGATGTACTGAGATCGGAATTTCCTTCCAAAATGGCTAACCTATTTCAAACCTTGCAGTTATCATCATCCAAGCGAATGACTGCATTCTTATTAATGTAGTATGATGGATGTTATTCTCACTTTCAGTGAACCAGTCATCATTATCTTAGAGGAATGAATCATCTTTAACTTTGTTGTTTCCAGTGGTATCATATGTACAAGTGGTTAACTAAAACTAATTCTGGTAGAGTGGGCAATGATTAGTAATGCATACACAGTAGAACTAGTGATGACAGTAATCCAGAGCTTTCACTATATTTGCCTTCAGCGAGGGAACAAATCAACAGTTTAAAATTGATCCCTGTACACACATTCTCTGTGACATGTTATTCAATTCTTGAATTGCTATCCCAGATTGGTTTCCTTACAGTGTCACCTCGTGACATTGATGATTAAAGCTAATTCTTAAATTTGCACAGTTCCAATGAATTTCACCAAGAGTTTTGAACCAATGCATGCTCAGGATTATTTCAAATATATTGCTAGGTAATATCAAGAAATCTCATGTAAACATTTGTTCATTGAACTTCCTAGTAATCGGCAACTTATTACCGAAGCAACTATCACTCGAAAAATCTTTGATAAACTAAGTTTTCAGATCCTAACGACTTGACCTGTTTGTAACTAGTGTCTATAAGAAAAGTTACGAGTCTATTCTTTGATAATTCCTTTGATTTTCAATGTATTACTACGCAGCATTCCATGTAAAGTATTAAGAGAGATGTAGACGTCTACAGCTTGAATCATGACTATGTTAAAATAGCTTTTTCATCTATGGATAACTTTCCCACATGTAAAGTTTGCAGTAATTCAATCGGCAATAACTTTCCCACATTTATTCCACTAGTCTTAGTTTCTAATTCAAGGATTTGTTCAGCATGTGCCATTTAAAGGAAATTGGGTGTTTCATAACAGATAACTTGAATCAGACATGTCCGAGACTCATTTATGATTATCTGATCGCTACAGAGGCACAAGTTACAGGACATTGGGTGAAAGTATTATGCAGATTTTGATTTTCACAAGAACCTGGGATTTTGACTTGAATTTGTTTATCAATAATCAATTGAATGTTATAAGACTTATTTATACAACCTAATTAATCAATTAATCAACTAATTATCTATTAATTTCATTTTTCCTATTGGGTTTGAAAACGATTCATGAGTGAATTAATCAATTAGTTTATAAAAGAATCGATTAGTTTGGTATAGAATGAACTTAATAAAATGACACCAAAATTTAAATCGATTAAAACGTAAATGAATCGATTAATTTTGATACCTAAGTGTTTTTAGTTGATATACAGTTATTATAATCGATTAAAACATTTAAACCAAAATCCTGAGATCAGTTAAATCGATTATTTCGACAATTTAATCGATTAAAATGGTACGGATAGATGTTCTATAAGTTATTTTAATCGATTAATATTGTTATATATCAATTAAAACAATTAGTTTAAATACTCGAACCTGATTTCGCAGCTCTGATCTTCAAGGGATTCCCGGACTTGTTCCCGCAAAACAAATTAAGAATTGTTCTGGTACCCTTTATAATTATCGGGTCCTGATCAGGTTATTTGGAAAGAATTAATCTTTGGAACCCATTTCATTCTACCTTTAGGAATGGCATACTTTTTTATTCTCGCAATTTTTAACGAGTGCCCTTTTTTCATACGATAAGAGCATTTAATTACGGAGTATGAATTCCTATTTGTTTTTGTTTTACTCGGATCTAGATTTAAATCCTATTCCAGATTTGTCAAAAATTAATTTTTGAGATCCAAGTAATACATCTAGATTGGCTTGCCCTTGTGTGAATCTTGAAATAGTTTGAGATAGAAAGTCAATTTTCTTTTGCAATTCGAACGGTTATTGCATGGTTTATTGCATTCACAATCGAATTAGCATGAATCGGTTTCAAGAAGTCACGCTCGGTTTCATTTTCAAGAATTTGTTTTTCCGGAGAATCAACTTTATTTACTAGCCGGTTGTTTAGCCCTTTCGGCCTACTATTTTCTTTTTGAAGTTTCTTAGCCTCTTCATGCATTTCATTAAATGATTGTTGTAATGCATCATAATTAACTAAATTTGAAGAGGAGCTAGAACTTACATGATCGAATTTTCCGGGCATTCTATCCCGACATGGCCACTTGGTATTTGGTGATTCCGAGTTGACCATTAAGCATATCTCTGGTGCTTCTTCATAGGTCTTTTCAAGGATCTTCCACATTTGTGCAGCAGTTTGACAATGTGCAATCCTAAAAAAATCATTTCGTTAAGAGCGGAAGAGATGATATTTTTGGCAATACAATCATCTTGAATTACGTTAGCAATATCAGCTTTCTGTTCAATAACATTCCAAGCATTTATATTAACGGATTCAATGAAGATTTTCATCCTTATTTTCCAGAATAGATAATCTGTTCCACACAACAGTGGAGGTCTATCAATGTACGCTCCTCGGAAAATGCCATGGATCGAAGTAACTTGATTAACTTTCAAGCACCTCGCTACGATGCCAATTGTTAGAAAAGTAGTTTTAAATCAAGAGGGGGGTGAATTGATTTTTGAAAGTTTTTCGCAATAAACAGATTATCTAATTCGAAAATTAAGTTTACTAATCAATTCACGAATCACAAAGCAATTAAACAATACAAGCACAAGCAATCGAATTTAAAGAGAGAAAGGTTAGGAAAGATTTCACCGGTAATTTTATACTTGGTTCACCCAATACCAGGGCTATGTCCAGTCTCCGACTAAATTCAGCTGGGTTCCACTAGAATAGATGTTTTACAGACTCAACAATCTTACACCTACTCTAACACCGAGAACCAATTTCTAGTTCCCGACTTTAACCTTTCCACCAAGAACCAAATTCCAGTTCTTGGAAACCTCTCGCAACCAAATTCCAGCTAGCAGAGAACCCAGGTACCCAAATTCCAGGCACCAAACCTTTCACCAAGAACCAAATTCCAGTTCTTGAAAACCTCTACAACCAAATTCCGATTGCAGAGAAACCAAGTGCCCAAATTCCAGGCACCAAACAAGTACAAGAACCAAATTCCAGTTCTCGTACTCAACCTCTCCACCAAGAACCAAATTCCAGTTCTTGGAAACTTCTACAACCACCTACCAACATGCAGAAAACTTGTACCCAAATTCCGGGTACAACACAATACAAAGAAATGAAAAGCAATTGAAAAGAAGAAACTTAGAAAGCTCAAAACCGGATTACTCTAATCCACGGTAAATTTCTTCTTCACGAGAATGCAATATGCCTCAAGAAAGATTTCAAAAAGAACTTCACAAAACAGTTGTAATTCTTTCTTGGAAAAAGGATGCTAACGAGTTGCTTGAATTGATTGCTTTGGATGTGTAAAAGCTGATGTTCAATCTCTTTTTAAAAGTTTCAAGCAAAACTGTTTTTAAAGAGAATTTTCAAATCTGCTTGCATTAATTAATCTGTTGAAAGTTTGTTTTAATCTGTTGAAATAGCCGTTATAATCTGTTAAAAGTCCTTTCAACCCATTAATGCGTTCTTGTTCTTTAACAAAATTGTTTTAGTCGATATGACCACGTTTTTATCGGTTAAAACATTTTACAAACATTTTCAAAGAGTAATTCAATCGATTGATTCGCGTATTAATCGATTGATTTGCTTAAAAACCTTCTTATAAAACTTTCCAAGTTATTTTAGGCGATATAAAGAAGTTTTAATCGATTAAAAACCTGCACAGAATTTTTCTAAGTTGTTTTAATCGGTTGAAACGCGTTTTAATCAATTGAAACTCTGTACAAAGATTTTCCAAGTTATTTTAATCGATTGAAATGCGTTTTAATCGATTGAAACTCTGTACAAAAATTTTCAAGTCATTTTAATCGATTGAAATTCGTTTTAATCGATTGAAATAAGTCTGATCGGTCATAATTCAATTCGATCGATCATAACCAACTCGATCGGTCATAATTTCATTCTGATCAATCATCCTGACTTCCAAAGTGGTTTTAATCGATTGAAACGTGTTTTAATCGATTAAAATAAATCTGATCGCTCATTTTTAAAGTCTGATCGATTATATTTCATTCGACTTGTCATATTCGAATTCTAATCGGTCATAAAGGGTTTTAATCGATTAAAAGAAGTTTGTATCGATTAAAATACTGTAAAAACACTTCTTTACGCATTCTAAGTGATTTTAATTGTTTCTTTTAAAACTATATCGGTTAAAAACATTGTTAAGAAAGTTCTTTGTCAAAATGCTTTTGTTTGATTTGTTAAAAACTATTTTTGAGGCATTTTGCAAATTGAGTGAAGGAGCTTCATGCAGTGGAAAAAGGTAAAGTGGTTTTACCTAAGCTTTCTGTTAAGACACACTAAGTCTTCAGCTCCATTCTTCTGAGTGACTTGTTTGACTGTTGCAGATTTGACCTTTGACTTTATCTTTGACTTCATCAAATCACTGAGATTTTTGCTAGTATCACTTTCAAAATATCCTAAGCAAAAGATAGGGCTAAACCAAAAAATGAATAAAAGAGAGGGGGCCTTCATCATAATCATGAAAGTTCAGCAGGAGAATGTTAGTCACTTTTCCATATGCATCAATCAAAAAGGATAGATTGCATTTAGGGCATCCACACACAAGTAGTCACACAAAACGACTTTGTCAAGGTAAAAAAAAAGAAAAAAAGAAAGAAAGAACGAAATAAAAATCACTTCAAATAAATAACAAAAAACGAAAAGCATTCATGCATATAAGGAGACTAGCTCCATATTTGTGATTGAAAACAGGATCACCAAGACCGAGTCTCCAAATAATGCCCTCAAGAAAACAGAGTAAGTTGGCAATCAAGCGACTCAGAGCAAAATAAGAGTTTCTAGAAGCCAAAGCTCCAACATTTTCCCTTCCACCCAATAAAGGAGGGCACAATCATCGGACATCATAAAAGAAAAGCCGATGAAAAGGCTTAGTTATCCCCAAGCGGATCCTTGCCTACTCCAGAGGCAACACAAAAATACTCCTCATGGCTCAGCATCGCCATCACATGAGTCATCAAGCACACTCACCCAAAGTCTCCTCCACACTCCCCAATGGAGAATAAAGGCTCTAAGAGCCCATCATCATCAACAGTCAAAAGAGTCCAATCCATCAAGGGCTCAACAAAAAAAGGAAAGAAAAGAAGAGAAAAGAAAACCCTTCATCTCCAGCAGATGACAAAAAGGCCATGACAGAGAAGGCCAAATAAAAATCCTCAAGTGGATCTCCTAAAGAGTCTACAAAAAGGAACCAGAAATTCCCATCCCCCAGTGGAATAAGAGCTTCACAAGTTTAGCTCGCATCAACATCAATCAAGGAGCCAAGACTCCATCCCTAGAAAAGAAAAATCAGATCCCCAGAATGTCAACTAAATTCCCTGATGGATCACCAAAGAAAGAAAATTTCATCCCTACTGGACCCCTCAAAAAGAAGGAAAAAAGCCAGCGTAATAAAAAGAGGCTAAAAAGTAAAAAGGCTTACGCATTATCCCAAAAAAGCCAAATTTCAAATCGCAAAAAAAAAAGAGATAAATTGCGGAAAAAGGCGAAATCAAATAAAAATCCTAGCTCCCTAAGTAGGTCACCTAAAAAAAAAGCAAAAATCAACAAAAAAGAAGGAATCAGAAATTCCAACAAGAGCATCACAAAAGCTAGCTCGCACCCATATCAATTAAGGAGCCGAGACTCCATTCCCCCAAAGGGCCACCAAAATCTGACCCTCAGGAAGTCAACCAATTCCCCAGTGGATCAATAAAAAAGAAAGATGATCCCCAGTGAGCCTACTGCAAAGGCAAAACTTCAGATTCATCCTTAGAATGTCATTTGCCTACACATAGGCAAGACCTGGCAAGCAAGTGCCAGCATCCCCATAAGGGAATATCAGCCTAGTCAGAGGCAAAACAAATGTAGCCAAAATTCTTCACTTCTGATGAAGCATTACCAGAAACTCAATGGAGTATCTGCCTGCTCAGAGACACCATCAAAATCAGCAAATTTCCAATGGATATCCGCCTACTCAAGAGGCATCACCCAGATAAGCAAATCCCCAGAGGATTCCTGCCTACCTAAGAGGCACTCATAAAAAATCCCCGACAACCAGCAAAGTCGGATGACCACTACCAAAGGATCAAAAACAAAGAATCCCCATCAAACAACAAGTTGGATGGCTATCAGGAAAAGCCAAAAAATAAAGAATCCCCAACACACCGGAAGACTTTACCGGAAAGGTCCAAAAACATTTACCAAAACAGAAATCACTCCCCATTGAGTCGGCGCATGATCAGAATCAGTAAGCCGCCACCACAACCAAAGGGTCAGCTACCGTATCGAAGGAGCATCCTGAGGCACCTAACCAGATGAGGGTTCGTACTCGTCAACCAAGGGGTCAGCTACTGCATCAAAGGATCATCCTAAGGTTTCTCACTCGACGCATGAGCTAGAGCAGTAAGCCGCCACCACTAGTAGTCCTACAAAGTGGACTCAACACCGGATGGGGGTGTATACTCAACAGGCCTTACAAAAGGGGGCTTACCAGATGGGGGTTCATACTCGTCAAACACCAGATGGGGGTGTATACTCATCAGGCCTTACAAAAGGGGGCTTACCAGACGAGGGTTCATACTCATCAAACCAGATGGGGGTTCATACTCATCAAACCAGACGGGGCTTACCACTTGCCATTGGCGAGACCCCCCTCCCGTTTGGAGAGATGACCCTCTCATCATTTGGTAAGTCGATATCGTCGTCTCGCCAAACGAGATGGCGGTCTCGCCACTTATTAAAGTCGAGAGCGTCGTCCTAAATGGCGAGAGCGCTATCTCGACCTTCCAGGCGAGACGGCGGTCTCGACCTGACAGGCGCGAATCCCTATAAATAGGGGGCGTTCTCCCCTTCATTTCACACAACTCTTCCATTCTTCCTTCTACAATTTCTTAGAATTCTTCTTTTAGAGCCCCTCCGAAGCATTTTTGGAGTTTCTGAGTGTTTTAAGAGAGCTTTTATAGTGAAAAAGCGGCATTGTAGAGCGAAGGGCTGCCAAAACGCACCATATTTTTCACGAGAATTAATCAAAGCTTGTTTTGGAGGTTTCTTCATTCTCCCTCTCTCTCTTTTACACTTTATCATTTATATACGCGTTAATTAGGGCCATGTAGTCATCATTTTTTATTCCGCAAATAAAAGGGTAAAAGCATTATTTCAAAAAGTTTATTTATTAAATAACTGGCCCATCATAGGGAACCCGAAAGGGGCGTCATAGGGGAGCTGATACCTCCCTTACACATAACTAACTCCCTTACCCAAGTCTGGTTTTAACGACCAAAGTTGGTTTTTCTTAAAAAACCAACGTCTTTTTCTTTCCTTTTTCGATGTTTTTGGTAAAAATATCGGTGACGACTCCATAAGAACCCTCTCAATCTTGCTCTTAGGTCAGCTCGATTATCGGACAATCTAAGAGCTCCTTTTTGAAAATCTCGCCCTTAGGTTCAGCCTGGTTATCAGACAACCTAAAGGCGTTTTTAACTCCACCCATATTAAACATGAAAAATGGAAAGTCGGAACCATCGCGTCGCTCCGACCGCCTCTCTCTTGACGGTGGCGACAATCCTTTGTGGGCTTAAGTGGTTGATTGTTAAATTCCCTATTTAGGGTTTAAGTAGTCACTGTCATTCTGTTGTTCTTTTTTTAGGGTTTCCTATGTAGAAACAGTTCATCCCTTTGATTTGTTCAGGGAGGTGTTTTCATCCTTTGATTTGTTCAGAGGAGGTGTTCATCCCTAGTGGGATTCTAGGGAGGTGTTAATCTTTAATGGGATTCTAAGGAGGTGTGTTCATCCTTTGATTTTTTCAGAGGAGGTGTTCATCCCTAGTGGGATTCTAGGGAGGTGTTCACCCCCTCTTGATCTCAGCCTACTTTTCTAACAATTGGTATCAAGAGCAAAGGTCTTGAAAAATACTCAAGACTTTCGATCCGAATCTTTCATGGCTGAAAACAAATTACCTTTCTCTAAGGGAGCTTCTATTAATAGACCTCCACTATTTTGTGGTACAAATTATCCATTTTGGAAGATTAGGATGAAGATGTTTATTGAATCCATTGATAGGAATGTTTGGAATGTAATTGTTAATGGTCCATTAATTACAGAAAAAGAATGGTCTAGTTTAAATGATGAAGAGAAAAGAAAAGTTCAAAGTGATTGTACTGCTAAAAACATAATTACTTATGCACTAAACATGGATGAGTTTTTTAGGGTTTCTCAATGCAAATCTGTCAAGGAAATGTGGGAAGTTCTCGAGGTCACTCATGAGGGAACAACTGATGTAATGAGAGCCAGAAAGCATACTCTCATAAGAGAATATGAGTTGTTCAAAATGCAAATAGGAGAAAGTATTGCAGATGTGCAGAAGCGTTTCACTCATATCATCAATCATCTAATGGGCTTAGGTAAAACTTTTGATAAAGAGGAATTAAATATTAAGGTTTTGAAATGTCTTGACAAGTCATGGCAGCCTAAGGTCACAGCAATTTCAGAGTCAAAAGACTTATCCATCATGACAAAAGCTTCCTTATTTGGCAAACACAGAAAACATGAGATGGAAATTAACAGATTCAATGAGAAAGAAATCTCTGAAAAGAAAGGTAGAAGCATAGCACTCAAAGTTGAAGAAAAATATCAAGAATCAGAGGAAGAAAGTGAAAATCTTGGACTGCTTGTCAAAAAGTTTAACAAGTTTCTCAGGAGAAAGATTCAAGATAAAGAAAAACACAAAAGGTATGAAAAGAAATTTGATTCTTTTAACTATAAATGATATGGTTGTGGTAAGCAGTGTCATGCAAGAATGGAGTACCCAGAAAAGAATAAATACAATGATAAGAAAGAAGAAAAGATCAAAAGAAGAGCATATATAGCATGGGATGACAATGATACCTCATCAACAGAAAATTCTGATGATGAAGAAGCTAACTTGTGTCTAATGGCTGATCAGAACTATCAAACCAGCAGTGTAAGTTCTAACTCTTCTTCTAATTTGGTTAATTATAATTCATTACAAGAGGCATTTAATGAAATGCATGAAGAAACCAAGAAACTTCAAAAAGAAAATGATAGGCTAAAAGGCATGAACAATTGGTTAGTAAATAGAGTTGATTCTCTTGAGAAGAAAATTCTTGAAGATGAAACTGATCTTGATTTCTTAAAATGAATTCATGACAATTCTGATTGTGTATGTAACAAACCATGCAATAATTTTCCAGATTTAAAAAAGAAGATTGATTTCTTGTCACAAAATGTTTCTAAATTTACACAAGGTCAAGCTAATCTTGATGTTCTTCTTGGGTCACAAAAACTTATTTTTGATAAATCTGGCATTGATTTTACATCTAGCAAGAAAATCAGAAAAATAGTTGTAAATAGGAAATCATACTCATCATCTGTTATTAAATGCTTTTATTGTATGAAAAGAGGTCATTCTGTGAAATTTTGTAGAATCAAGAAATATGTTATACCAAGAGGTAGAATGAAGTGGATTCCCAAGAATTCATTTCAAATAACCTGATTGGACCCAATGATTATAACAAGGGTACCAGATATATGTTAAATCTGTTTTGCAGGAACAAAATCTGGAAGTTCTTTGATACCCAATAAGCAAATTTTGATTCTAGAGTCATGGACTAAATATTTTAGTTGATATAAAATTGTTTTAATGGATTAATATCACTTATAGAGAATATCAGTAAAATTGTCCGTACACTTTTAATCGATTAAAATACGAATTAATCGATTAAAATGTTTAGTATAGTTTTATTCTCTCTGTTTTAATCGATTAAAAAGGATTTACATCAGTTAAAACCATTAAAAGGTCAAATTTAATCGATTCTTCTTCGTTTTAATCGATTAAAATTCTGTTGTAATATCATTAAATCTTTTAGTACAAAAATAATCGATTCTTTTATGTTTTTAATCGATTATTTCACTGTTTCTTTTACAAACCTAATATTCAAGATCAAATTAATTGGTTAATTGGTTGATTAATCGATTAATTCATTCTTGGAAATCATTTTAATTATAGTCAATGGAAGAATTTTCAGCTAATAAAGGTCTAATTTCCAAGATTAATTGTTTATCAAAATCTGTAAAAGCATTTACTGTTCCATTTTGCCCAAGTCAAAACTTATCCAAAGAACAAATTAGCTGATATACCCATTGTTCAAAAACTGTGTCACTGCCTTCAGTCAAGGGAACATTTTGCAATTAAAGTTGTATCTTTGCAGGTTCTGTCAAATTGGACTTCAATTTACAAAATTTGAAATCCGAAACCCATTGTTCTGCACACTTGAGTCTATCAGTTTCATTCTTCACTCTTTTCTCTCACTTTCATTCTCTGGTTCAAATTTTCTTCTCTCTTCTCCTGCACTCACATACCATATATCAAATCTTTTCTCAAATTTGTGCTACAAGATGCTTAAGAAATCAAAATCAAGAAAGAAACACAAAGGGGAATCTTCCTCTACTGCTGGCCAAGCTGGAGGACATATTGAAGCATGGTTCAATGGAGACATTGACAAAATGAACAACTTCATTTCCAACTTCAGCCAAAAGTAACTAGTAATTCCTAAATATATTAAGTTTGCTTGGTTGGATGAAGAAGGCTTTACCTCTTTGAGAAGGAAATTAAAAAGACAAAAGTTGAGAACTTTTCTGGAGCACACTGGCAATATTCAACCTGATTTAGTAAGGGTATTTTATGTCAATCTTACTGTCAACGACTCTACTCTTAGGTCCCAGGTCAAAGGTATTAATTTGGTAATCACTCCTGAGGTGTGGGAGGAAGTGGCTAGTCTTCATGATGTTGGTGTAAAGGTATCTAGAGGTAACATTGCTGAGTTACCTGATTTTAACAAAATTCAATTTTTCCGCAGCTGTCTCAAAAGTCAGAATGATTCTGTAAGAACTCTTAACGCTAGGAAAATGGAGCTTGAATCAAGGATTCTTGCTTTTATCATTGCATGGATGCTTACTCAAAGAGGGAGTAATCATGCATTACTTAATGAGGGTGATTTGGCTCTTATGTATTGTACTGAAAATAATATCCATGTAAATTGGATTTTTGTTATCAAGGATTATATGATAAAAGCAAAAAGATTGGTTGATTATAAACTGCCATATGCTATGCTGATTAATCAATTTTTTAGATACTTTGAAGTAGATCTTGCAGGGGAATATGTGGAAACTCGAAAGGCCTCCAATAATATTGATGATTCCACTTTGCGGAAGATGGGATTTATCAAAATTGATGGAGAGTGGATCTCTAAGATTGATGCTGGGATGTCTGAAGATGAGGAAGAAGATGAGAAAGGCCAAATTCCTTCCTCTCTAGCTGCTGCAGAGGTTCCTGAATCCACTGGTGGTCAAGCCTCATATGAGAATATGGAGATCATACCCTTTATTGAGCAGCCTGACCATGGGACTCCACTTTCACAATTTGAAAGATCTATGCTTTCTCAAATGTCCTCATTGCAAGAAAATCAGAGGAAGCACATGCAAATGACTTATAAACATTTCCAGCAGACCAACACACAATTCAAAAACCTGGGAAATCAGATTGTTGATATCTATACCAAATTGGAAGATATGCACCTCAATCAAGAAAGTTGGGATGATTGAGTTTTGACAACAAGGGTCCCTTTCTATCATAATCTCTTTTTTTTTTCTTTCTTTATGTCATGTTTCTTTTACTACTACTTTCATTTTAGACTGTAATATTAACTGGTCTTAAACCAGAAACAATCCTTTAACTTTTCTTAATATGATGCAAGTTTTTATTTGAATTAAGAGAGCTTAGATAGAATAAAAAATGCATTTATGATATTTTTAGCTGATACAAAATTGATTTAATCGATTAAATCAATTAAAAGAAGCATTCACATAGGAAATTTGTACCATTATAATCGATTAATTCGCGTATTCATCGATTAAAAGTTGTAAATCATGAATCTGTATCAACTAAAATTAGTTTACATCAGTTAAATCAACTAGATAAAATGCTATTCTGATTTTGCTCTATCTTTTGGTTAAATCTTAATCAATCTAGTTGACATTATCTTAAAACATCTTCCTAATAATTATTTTTACAAAATTAGAAATTTATTAGGAATCCTAAATACATCAAACTTCACTTAGTTTTTTTAACTCTGAATATTTTAATTGATATAAATGAGCTTTAATCGATTAAAAGCACTTATACAAAAATTTTCATATTGTTTTAATCGATTAAATGTTGATTTAATCGATTAAATGTTGATTTAATCGATTAAATGAACTTAAGTTTTTAGATTTCAACTTTCATTACTATTTTAATCGATTAAAACATTATTTGTATCAATTAAAATCAGTAACAAGAACAATTTAATCGATTATGTCTTGTTTTTAATCGATTATTACTGTGGAAAGAAAAATTAAAGGCTTTAGTTAATGGTTGTTCTTGTAACATGCTACTAAAGCATAGTTCCCTTATCTTTACACGTATCTATTGTATTCATTACAAATGTGTTAATGAAGATAAGTTTGAATCAACTTTAATTGGTTCTTAAAAGAGTAATACTTCTCAATGGTATCATGGATTTTTTTTTCATGTATATTGTTTGTTTTACTCTTCTCTTCCCTATTTTTGATGAATTCAAAAGGGGAGAAATAATTGTTTTTGATAATATACATAATATACTCACTATTTGAGGGGGAGTAATAATCTAGGGGAAGAAATGATTAATTTTTGAATACTCACTAATCTATATATTCAAGTGACTTCTTCTGCAGAAATATTATTCAAAGAGGTGTTTGTCTTCATCAAATAGGGGAAGACTGAAAGTGATGAAGATCTTATTGAATCATTTAACGAAGATCTTGTTGATTTGATGAAGTCAAAATGAAGTCAATGACTATTCTGCTTCAGTCAAAGGTTACTTGGTTAAAAGGGTAATGTGATTAGTGAGTCTGCATCTCTACATAGGTATTATCATTCATATCTCTCTGCTGCATGAGATTTCTTCATTTAAAAGATTTTGCAAATGCCTCTAGAACATGTTTAATCTGTTAAAAACAAAGTAATTAGTTAAAAGGTTTTTAAGTAAATTGTTTTAACTGATAATATAGAAGCTTTATCGGTTAAAATGTTCTTAACACTTACATAACATGTTTTTAAGCTGATAGGTTTTTGAAATAATTAATTAAAACATTTTTAAACATACACTGGAACTATTTTAATTTATATATCTTCAAAATAATTGATTGTTTTCTTTAAAAGAGTTTTTTGAAAACCTTACGCCAATATTTTAACTAATGTAGAATCGAAATAATCGATTAAAATGACTTAAGATGTTTTGAAAAGTGTTCTGGCAGAATTTTAATCGATACAAACTCAAAATAATCGATTAAAATAACTTGAAGTGTTTTGAAAGATATTCTGTCAGTATTTTAATCGATGCAAATGTGAATTAATCGATTAAAACAACTAAGAGATTTTTTCCAATGTGTTTTAATCGATTAAAAAAAGTCTGTTATTAGTTAAAATGACTTAGAAAGTTTTATGAAACTTTTTGGCAGAATTCTAATCGATTAAAATGCGAATTAATCAATTAAAACAACTAAGAGATTTTTTTCCAAAATGTTTTAATTGATTAAAACAAAGTGTTATCATTTAAAATCACTTAGAAAGTTTTATGAAAACATTTGACAGTATTTTAATCGATTAAAAGGCGAATTAATCGATTAAAACAACTTAAGGGATTTTTTACAAAGTTTTTTAATCGATTGAAACGATGTCGCATCAGTTAAAACAAATCTGGAAAATGATCAAGAACATTTTAATAGATTAAAAGAAGTTTGAACAGATTAATTCAAGACTTTTAACAGTTTAAAAGATTATTTTAACAGATTAATTAAACCAGCAGCAGTTTTAACAATCCTCTATATAAACAGGATTGCTTGAGTCTTTTATGATATACCTTTGAGCAATCAATCAAGCAATCATAAGAGCTACTTTCAAGAAAGAATCACACAAGTTTGGTGAAGTTTTTTGGAGTTCTTTCTTGAGGCAAATTTTGCATTCTTTTGGTGAAGACACTCATTCTGCAGAGCTACATAAATCGGGTTTGAGTGTTCTAGTTTCTTCTCTTTGTTTCTTTAATTTTCTTTACTGTATTGTGGGTGTCTGGAAGTGTGGGCACTGGTTTTTGTGGCTGGAATTTGGCTCCAGGGTTATTCAAGAACTGGAAGTTGGTTCTTGGTGAATGTTTAGGTGCAAGGACTGGAAATTTGGTTTTTGTGGTAGATTGGGTGTGTGATTGGAATTGTAATCTGTAAAACATTCAATCTAGTGGAACTCAGTTGGAATTTGGCTGGGAACTGGACGTAGCCCTGGGATTGGGTGAACCAGTATAAATCTTGGTTGTATCTTTCTAAACCTTTCTCTCTTTAATTCTACTGCTGCATTTATTTTGATTGATTGTTTTGTTTGATTCAAGAATTGGTCAGAACTCTTAATCTTTGGAATAGATAATCTGTAATTTGCGAAAATCTTTCAAAGATCAATTCACCCCCCCTCTTGATCTCAGCCTACTTTTCTAACAAAGCTTCCTAAAGAATGGATTGTCCCAAGAGATCTTTCTCTAGACAATGTGTTTGGACAAATCAATAAGGGAGTGTCCACTCGAAATTCTCTTAATCAATTTTGCAATCATATGGCATTTATTTCACAAATTGAACCTAAATCTTTTAAGGATGCATTAAATGATGAATATTGGGTTAGTGCAATGCATGATGAACTTAATCAGTTTGAAAGAAATAATGTGTGGGAATTAGTTCCTAAAACCAAAGATATCAATATAATTGGTACTAAGTGGGTATTCAAAAACAAATTAGATGAACACGACATTATTACTATAAATAAACCTAGGTTAGTAGCCAAAGGATATAATCAACAGGAAGGAATTGATTTTGATGAAACCTTTGCACCCGTAGCTAGACTTGAAGTTGTTAGATTGTTATTAGCTTATGTGTGTATTAGTGGTTTCAGATTGCTTTAGATGGATGTCAAGAGTGCCTTTCTAAATGGATTCATCAATGAAGAAGTTTATGTTTCTCAACCTCCTGGTTTTGAAGACCACAAACATCTTGACCATGTCTACAAGCTGAAAAAGGCGTTTTATGGATTAAAGCAGGCCCCTAGACAATGGTATGAGAGGCTATGTAATTTCTTAACTGATCAAGGATACAAACGAGGTGAAGTTGATAAAACTTTATTCATTAAGAAATCTAGATCTTATATTATTCTGGTGCAGGTTTATGTTGATGATATCATTTTTGGTTCTACTAATAATGCCTTGTGTAATAAATTTGTTAAGGAAATGCAAAGTGAATTTGAGATGTCTATGATAGGAGAACTGAATTTCTTCCTTGGTTTCCAGGTAAAACAATTAAAGAATGGTATTTTCCTAAATCAATCTAAATACTGTAATAAGTTGTTGAAGAAATTTGATATGCATAATTGCAAAGAATCCTCCACTCCCATGTCTACCAATTGCTGTCTAGACTTAGATGAAAAAGGAAAATCTGTTGGTCAAACTAAATATAGAGGTTTGATTGGATCTCTTCTATATCTCACTGCTAGTAGGCTTGACATTATGTTCAGTGTTTGCCTGTGTACTAGATTTTAGGCAAATCCAAAGGAATCTCACCTCACTGCTGCTAAAAGGATTCTCAAGTATCTTAAAGGAACCATTAATGTTAGTCTATGGTATCCTGAAGGTACTTCTCTTAAACTTGTTGGATTTTCTGATTCTGACTTTGTAGGTTGTAGATTGGATAGGAAAAGTACCTCTGGTACATGTCACTTACTGGGGAGCAGCCTCTGTTAGAATCGCGCAGCGGAATGTTTACGTGAACGGACAAAAACCAAGAGGGGGGTGAATTGGTTTCTTAACAAAAATTAGGTTTTAAAAATTTTCCCCAAATTTTACCAATTAAAATGCTGTGTAAATGTAAATAGAATAAGGATAGAGTCTTACACAGAAGATTTATACTGGTTCGGATCAAAAGACCCTACGTCCAGTTGCTAATCACTCAAACAGAGGATTAACGTTGTCACTATAATCAAAGTTATACAAGCAGATTACAAATGAAAAGATAAGGTAACGAAAACACCTCTCTTGAGTCACACAAGAGATGAAGAACAACTTTCCCTAGAGACGGCACAACACACAATCCACCAAGAACTCTACTTAGTGATTCTTATCGCTTCTAGCCCACACTAGGTTCCAAAAGCCCCTTTTTCCTCCAACAAACAGTTATCTGGCAATCACAGCTCTCAACTTTTATTTGAAAAAGGTTGTTTAATTTTTCTGAGAGCCTTAGAGAACCTTAAGTAGATGAATTAGGGTTTGGGAATTGGGGATTTTCGAAACTTGGTGTATTGGGACAAGGGTTTTCGAAAATAGGTTTAATTTGAAGTTCAAAATGCATATCTAACTGAAATAATCGATTATTTCAAGTGTTAATTGATTATTACAGAGCCAAAATCAACAGAAACCCATAACACACTGTTTTAATCGATTAATTACCCTGTTAATCGATTAACATGCCTGTTAATCGATTAATAGGAGTGTTGATCGATTATTACAGAGAGCTGATACAGAAAATGGTTTTTCTCTCTTTAATAATCGATTATTTGGCCTTTTAATCGATTAAACCAGTGTGTTTTTGATAAAAATGAGTTTTTGAGGCTTCTAAAGAGTAGACTATGTGCTGACTATCTTAGACTATAATATTACAGACTCAAAATCATCAAAACAGAGTTATTACACAAGAATACAAGTCTTCAACTCTCTAAGTCCTTTGTTCTTGAATCATCATCAAAATCAACAAGCTTCATGTCATTGTAAGTTCAACATTCATGTCCTTGTATGTTTCAACAGCCTCATATCATGGAACAATAAAAAATAAGCATGTGTGGCTATCTCAACTGCAGAAGTTGAATACATTGCAGCTGGAAGCTGTTGTGCCCAAAGTATCTACCTCAAACAACAATTGAAGGATTATGGGGTGTTTCTCAACACAGTACCTCTGGTTTGTGATAATACTAGTGCAATCAATCTAACTAAAAATCCTATTCAACACTCTAGAACTAAGCATATTGAAATTAGACATCACTTTATTAGAGAACATGTCTCTAGGGGTGATTGTGAAATTTTATTCATTGATACTGATAAACAATTAGCTGACCTGTTCACCAAACCATTGCCTAGAGATAGACTAAATATGCTTAGAACTAAATTAGGAATTTTGGATCTATCTAGTATTGTATAATTGATACTTGTTAGAAAAGTAGGCTAAGATCAAGAGGGGGGGGGGGTGAATTGATCTTTGAAAGATTTTCGCAATTTACAGATTATCTATTTCAAAGATTAAGAGTTCTGATCAATTCTTGAATCAAACAAAGCAAACAATCAAAATAAAGACAGCAACAAAATTAAAGAGAGAAAGGTTTAGAAAGATACAACCAAGATTTATACTGGTTCACCCAATCCCTGGGCTACGTCCAGTTCCCAGCTGAGTTCCACTAGATTGAATGTTTTACAGATTACAATTCCAATCACACACTCAATCTACCACAAGAACCAAAATTCCAGTCCTTGCACCTACACCTTCACCAAGAACCAACTTCCAGTTCTTGAACAACCCTGCAACCAAATTCCAGCCACAGAAACCAGTGCCCACACTTCCAGACACCCACAATACAGTAAAGAAAAGTAAAGAATCAAAGAGAAGAAACTAGAACACTCAAACCCGGATTATGCAGCTCTGCAGAATGAGTTTCTTCACCCAAAAAAAATGCAAAAATTGCCTCAAGAAAGAACTTCGAAAAACTTCACAAAACTTGCGTGATTCTTTCTTGAAAGTAGCTCTTATGATTGTTTGATTGATTGCTCAAAGGTATATTTTAAAAGACTCAAGCAATCCTGTTTATATAGAGAATTTTTCAAATTGCTGGTTTAATTAATCTATTAAAACAATCTTTTAATCTGTTAAAACTTCTTTTAATCTGTTAAAATGTTCTTGATCATTTTCCAGATTTGTTTTAACTAATAGGACAACGTTTATATCAATTAAAACACTTTGTAAAAAATCCCTTAAGTTGTTTTAATCGATTAATTTGCCTTTTAATCGATTAAAATACTGTCAAATGTTTCCATAAAACTCTCTAAGTGATTTTAACTAATAACAATCTGTTTTAATCGATTAAAACACTTTGGAAAAAATCTCTTAGCTGTTTTAATCTATTATTTCGCATTTTAATCGATTAGAATTCTGCCAAAAAGTTTCATAAAACTTTCTAAGTCATTTTAACTGATAACAGACTTGTTTTAATCGATTAAAACACTTTGGAAAAAAATCTTTTAGTTGGTTTAATCGATTAATTCGCATTTTCATCGATTAAAATACTGACAGAACATCTTTCAAAACACTTCAAGTTATTTTAATCGATTATTTCGAGTTTGTATCGATTAAAATTATGCCAGAACACTTTTCAAAACATCTTAGGTCATTTTAATCGATTATTTCGATTTTACATCAGTTAAAATACTAGCAGAATGTTTTCAAAAACTCTTTTAATGAAAACAATCGATTAATTCGAAGATATATCAATTAAAACAGTTCCAGTGTATGTTTTAATCAATTATTTTGAAAACCTATTAGTTAAAAACCTATTACGAAAGTGTTAAGAACATTTTAACTGATAAAGCTCATATAATATCAGTTAAAACAGTTTACTTAAAAACCATTTAACAAATTACTTTGATTTTAACAGTTTAAACATGTTTTAGAGGCATTCACAAAATCTTTTAAATGACGAAACCTCATGCAGTAGAGAGATAAGAATGATTCTACATAAGTATAGATGCAGACTCACTAACCACTCTACCCTTTTATCCAAGTAACATTTGACTACACTAGAATAGCCTTTGACTTCATTTTGACTTTATCAAATCAACAAGATCTTTGTTGAATCAAATGATTCAATAAGATCTTCATCACTTTCAATACTCTATTATGGTTCTGTGCTTTTTAACAGGTTGATAATATGATTAATCGATTAGTTGTCTAAAAATTTTGAAATATTTTTCAAACTATGTGTTTTTAATTGATTAAACTTATGTAATAATCTGTTAATTTCCTGGTTCTCAATATCTGTTCCTGATCCATTGCCAAATTAATCGATTAAATATGTTTCTAATCAGTTTATTTCATTAAATTCTTTAGCTCTGCATATTTTTCTTTTGAATTAATCGATTAAACCTTCGATTTAACCGATTCATTTTACTTTTGATAATCTGCTTCTATATCATTAAGCAAAAATTAATTGATTATATGGTAAAACAATTGATTAATTTTCTAGGGCTAGTATTGTTTACTTTGCTTCTAATTATTTGCTGCAGGTTGAATTAAGTGCATTTACAACTACACACTACTTCAGCTGCTCTCTTAAATGTAATGTTTATCTAATTACATCAGTAATTCACGCTAGAAGACTGTGATTGGAAATCAGAAGTAAATAAATCTTGATTGAAGCAGGTAATCAAGTAAATTGTTGTACCCATTGTTTCTTTTCTGTCTTTTCCATCTCTGACGCAGGGAACAGACTGAGGTAATTCACTACAAGACATATTTGACTATTAGTTGAAGAGTCAGAATCTTCTCACTTCTTGTTCAAAAACCTTCTGTTCACTCTTGACAAGGTAAAACGATTATTGGATTTAGTTTATTTCTCTCATCATGTTCAAGCGCTCCAAATTTGGAAGGAAGAAGTTCAGCAGAGGTGAATCCTCAGTTGCTGCCCAGGAAACATCAGGAGGAGGGCGTATTGAAACTTGGTTCAATGGGAACCAAGAGAAGATGGAGTTATTCATTCACGAAATGAGCAGAAAACAGATCAATATTCCCAAAATACTAAAATTCTCGTGGTTGGATGTTGAAGGATTCAAAGGGGTGCAAAAACTACTACAACACCAGATTTGGAACTATCAGTTTTGTCTCTTTTACTCTATAAATACAGTTTTGATTTCTCTTTCGATATACAATTTGGAAATCGATTAAAAGAAATCTTGGAGCTCTCATATTCGTGTTTTTTTTCTGAGCATTCATACACATTTCATATCATAAGGCGTTTTGATCAAGATTGCTGAAAGATCTTCAAGAGAGAAAGTTTTGTGTTAGAAAATTTGCTTATGGACTTCTATATTGTAAAAGCTGCAGTCTAGGTTTATTCTTTTCAATACTTGTACAGACTTTAATTGTGTAGATTGGGTTTGAATCTGCACTGGTTACAATGACTGGGTTTGGTTGCTGGGTGTTTTTTTTCAAGAGTCTATCTTGTGGTGTTGTAAGGTAGATCTTGGGGTAGATTGGTTTGTATCTACTGGTTTGTATTTTCACTTGGTATTAGTGGAACTTGACAGATTTGTCAAGAAATGGATGTAGCTCTTGGGAAGAGTGAACCAGTATAAACTCTTGTGTTATATTTATGCTTTTATCTCTTTTCATTCCTGGTTTATATTCTTGCTTTGTTTAAAACAAAATCTGCCTAATAAAATATTGGATAAAGATTAATCATTCCTCCACAAAGAAAGAGTGTTTTTCGAAAAAGATTTCTAAAGTTCAATTCACCCCCCCCCCTCTTGAACTCAACCATTAATTCTTACAATTGGTATCAAGAGCTGGTTCTTGTAAGTCACTCAAGAATTCGGTCCAAGAAAGTTTGGGTTCTTCATGCTAGGGGCATTACACGGACTTGCTGATCAATATTCACATATTCATGATTAGATTTTGGGTTCTCCAGTTGTCCCCATCTTGACATCGACCTGTCTCCCTCTCTTCTCCATGCTCAGTTAGGTCATCCAAGTCTTGCCAAGTTACAGCAACTTGTCCCTGCCTTATCTAAATTGTCTAGTTTGGCATGTGAGTCATGTCAATTAGGCAAGCATAGTCGTACTTCCTTTCATCGTAGTGTCACACGTGGTGCTTCGTCCCCTTTTGTCGTGGTTCACTCTGACATTTGGGGACCTAGCCGCGTTAAATCTACTTTAGGTTTTCAATACTTTGTTACTTTCATTGATGATTATTCCAGATGCACTTGGTTATTTTTGATGAAAAATCATTCTGAATTATTTCATATCTTTCAAACTTTTTTCAATGAAATTCAAACTCAGTTCGGTGTTTCTATTAGAGTTTTACGTAGTGATAATGGTCGTGAATATCTTTCTCATTCTTTTAAACAATTCATGGCTTCTCATGGTATTTTTCATCAAACTTATTGTGCTTATACACCTCAACAAAATGGTGTAGCTGAACGTAAAAATAGACATCTTATTGAAACAACTCGCACTCTTTTAATTCATGGAGAGGTTCCTCAGCATTTTTGGGGTGATGCTCTTCTTACTGCATGTTATCTTGTTAATCGCATGCCATCTTCGATTTTAGATAATAAAATACCTCATTCCATTTTATTCCCTCATGAACCACTTCATCCCTTACCTCTAAAAGTTTTCGGGTCTACATGTTTTGTTCATAATTTCAGTTCTGGTCTTGACAAGCTTTCTCCTAGATCACATAAATGTGTTTTCTTAGGGTTTACAAGATCACAAAAAAGATACAAATGTTTTTCTCCTTCTCTTAACTATTATTTTGTGTTTGCAGATGTCACCTTTGATGAGTTCTCTTTTTATTTTAAAAGTCAATCTTCACCTCTTTCTCCATCCAATCTTGTCAACACTCCTAGTACATTTAATGTTCCTGTTGTTTGTGACCCTCTAACTGTGTCTTCTTCACCATTAGTTTCTACTCCGTAGTCAGCTTCTTCTTCACTACCTCTTTAGGTTTATAGTTGCCGAAACCAATCACAACCACCACCATGTGACTCTACTCAAGTGTCAACTACTCTGTCTCCTCCGGATGTGACACCTGAGTCTGACCTTCCCATTGCCCTCCGAGAAGGTATCCGTTCTACACGTAATCCCTCTCCCCATTATATTGGTTTGAGTTATCATCGATTGTCATTACCTTTTTATACATGTCTTTCCTCTCTTTCTTCCGTGACCATTCCAAAAATTGTCCAGTGAAACTTTAGCCCATTCGGTTAGCGTCAAGCCATGTTAGATGAACTAAGTGCTCTTCATAATAGTGGAACTTGGGAATTGGTCTCGTTACCGTCTGAGAAATCTGTTGTTGGTTGCAGGTGGGTGTTTGCTATCAAAGTTGGACCTGATGGTACTATTGATCGCCTCAAAGCTCGTCTTGTGGCCAAAGGTTATACTCAAATTTTTGGGTTGGATTATGGAGATACCTTTTCCCCTGTGGCAAAGATGACTTCTGTTCGTTTATTTATCGCCATGGCCGCTCTTCAACAATGGCCTCTTTATCAACTAGATGTTAAAAATGATTTCCTCAATGGTGATTTGCAAGAAGAAATCTATATGGAGCAACCTCCTGGATTTGTTGTTCAGGGGGAGTCTTCTGGGATGGTATGTCGTCTTCGCAAATCCCTATATGGCATAAAATAGTCTCCTAGGGCCTGGTTTGGAAAGTTTAGCAAGGTTGTTCAACAATTTGGTATGACTCGATGTGAAGCAGATCACTCTGTCTTTTATCAACACTCAAGTGTTGGATGTGTTTACTTGATAGTATATGTTGATGACATCATTCTTACAGGTAGTGACAACCATGACATCTCTCAGTTGAAACAACATCTTTGTCACCATTTTCAGACCAAAGATCTTGGCAAACTTAGATATTTCTTGGGTATTGAGGTGGCACAGTCCAATGATGGTATTGTTATATCTCAGAGGAAGTATTCCATGGATATTTTGGAGGAAACTAGGTTGATGAATTCAAAGTTTGTTGATACGCCCATAGATCCCAATACTAAACTTCTACCAAATCAGGGGGAGCTTATACCTGATCCTGAGCAGTATAGAAGATTGGTTGGAAAATTTAATTATCTTACAGTTACTCGTCCTGACATTTCCTTTGCAGTCAATGTGGTAAGCCAATTTCTTAATTCCCCATGTGAAGATCATTGGAATGTAGTCATTCGTATCTTAAAGTATATTAAAGGATCTCCTGAAAAAGGATTGTTATATGATTCTAATAATCATACAAGAGTTGTTTGCTACTCAGATGTTGATTGGGCAGGATCTCCTTCGGGTAGAAGATCTACATCTGGATATTATGTCTCCATTGGTGGTAACTTGGTCTCATGGAAAAGTAAGAAACAAAGTGTTGTGGCAAGATCTAGTGCAGAAGCAGAATATAGAGCTATGGCCTCAGTTGCTTGTGAACTTGTTTGGCTCAAGCAATTGCTTAGAGAGTTACAATTTGGATATGTCACTCAAATGTCACTTGTGTGTGACAATCAGGCTACTCTTCATATTAGTTCTAATCCTGTCTTTCATGAGAGGACCAAACACATTGAGATTGATTGTCATTTCATTCGAGAAAAGATTATGTCTGGAGACATCAAGACTGAGTTTGTTAACTCAAGTGATCAGTTAGCAGATATTTTTACTAAATCTTTACGGGGTCCTAGAATTGATTATATTTGTAACAAGCTTGGCTCATACGATTTGTATGCTCCATCTTGAGGGGGAGTGTTAGATATTGTTTAAATATTATTTGATATTGTTAAGATATTGTTAGATATTGTTAACCATAATATCAAACAATATCTTCTGTTTCTTCTATTACTTTCAGTTACTCTTTTAGTTGTATCTCTCTACTATAAATAGACTACCCTATATGTGATTTATACACAAGGGAGATTAATCTCAAACTCTATTTCTTCTATATTCAACACCTTTTAATGCTATATTTTCATAATTCTTTAAATGAATGGTGCAAAACTTACTTTCAAAAATTACCTTAAATCCTTTATCACAAAGTTGACTTATACTTAGGAGATTATGCTTTAGCCCATCAACAAGGAGCACATCCTTTATCTCCAAAGTATTTGCACCACCAATATTTATGGTTCCAAGTATTCTTCCTTTGTTGTTGTCCCCATAGGTTACATATCCTTGTTCTTTTGCTTTGAAACTCACAAATTTCTTTTTGTCTCCAGTCATATGTCTTGAACATCCACTGTCAAGATACCACATAGACTTCTTGGATTTGGAAGTTTCCTACAAAACAAGAACATAATAATCTTAGTTCCCCATAACTTTTGGGTCCTTGGGGTTAGAGACAATCAAATCATTTAACTATAGGAACCCAAACATATTTTCCCTTAGGAACACCAAAGTGCTTAATTTTACATCTATTAGATGTATGTCTCTGTTTCATACAATAGAAGCAAGCATTAGATGTAATTCTTGAAAATGATACATTTTTATTTTGAGAATATTTAGATCCTTTTTCAACCCAGACTCTTCGAGTTCTATTTTTAGGCTTTTTCAATGGAACATGACAATTTTCTCTAGTTTGTACAATAACCTCATCCTTATAACGATCACTTAATTCTTTCTTAGCTTTATCAAGTAAGTGGCTAAGTATGTCAATATCATATTCATATTCTTTACATGATGCACATGCTATTTGTTTATCACCTTTTTCCTCTAAACATGCAATTTTCGTTTTCAAGGATTCCACTTCTTTTTCTGATTTATTCAAACACTTTTTCAAGGTTTTATATTCAGATTTTAAGTCCTGAAAAGCAGTAAACAACTCTTGATATACATTATGAAAGGCATCATAATCATTTTCATCATCACTTGAAAAACAATAGGAATCACTTACCTCACAATCGGAAGAAATGTTGTCATTTTCCATCAAACAAATATTTGCTTCAATTTCTGAATCGCTTGACTCCGAATTTGAGTCACTATCATCCCAAGCGATATAGGCTTTCTTTTTGAAGAATTTCTTTCCTTTATGGTCATCACTTTTTTTGTTTGGACAGTCGGATTTTACATGCCCTGTTTCACCACAACCATAATATTTAAAATTTAAAGAACTTTCTTTTACCTTTCCCTTACCTTTGAAAGGTTGCTTCCCTTTGGCTTTCATGAACTTTGTAAATTTCTTGATCATAAGACTCATTTTTTCATATTCTTCATTTTCTGAGTCTTCTTCCTCCTTCTTGTTCTTGCTTTTAGAAACTTCAGTTTTGAAGGCTAAATTTCTCTTTTGATGTTGGCCTTCTTCATCGTTTAGCCTTCCGAGTTCAAGTTCATGCTCTCTCAACTTCCCAAAGAGAGCCGCCATTGACATGGTAGCAAGATTTTGTGACTTCGTGATGGTCGTCACCTTTGGTTACCATTTCCTATCCAAAGATTTAAGAAATTTTACATTAAATTCATCAGTATCCAAAATCTTACCTAGCCCGGTGAGATGGTTCACAATACGTGTGAAATGCTTTTGAACGTCAAAAATTGATTCTCCCGGTTTCATTCTAAACATTTCATATTCTTGGATCAATGAGTTATTTCGTGCTCTTTTTACATCATCGGTACCTTCATGGGTTACTCTTAGAATTTCCCACATTTCTTGAGCACTCTTGCAAATAGATATTTTGTAAAACTCATCAAGGGTTAAAACAGAAGAAATTATATTTCTAGCCCTGACATCATATTGAGCTTTTCTATTTTCTTCTGCAGTCCATCTAGAAAATGGTTTAGATACCTCTTCTCCATTTCCAGTAACTTTTGGAATAAAAGGACCATTTACAATTGCATTCCATACACCCTATTAACAGACTCCAAAAATATTTGCATTCTAACTTTCCAAAAAGGATAATTTTGCCCCGCAAAATGTGGGGGTCTATTGATAGAAGCACCCTCGGAAAATGTTTGGTTTTGTCTCGCCATTTTCAAAATTTGAATGACTATCAAAGTAAGCTCTGATACCACTTGTTAGAATCGCGCAGCGGAATGTTCGCGTTTAGGGACAAAAATTATATTTCTAGCCCTGACATCATATTGAGCTTTTCTATTTTCTTCTGCAGTCCATCTAGAAAATGGTTTAGATACCTCTTCTCCATTTCCAGTAACTTTTGGAATAAAAGGACCATTTACAATTGCATCCCATACACCCTATTAACAGACTCCAAAAATATTTGCATTCTAACTTTCCAAAAAGGATAATTTTGCCCCGCAAAAAGTGGGGGTCTATTGATAGAAGCACCCTCGGCAAATGTTTGGTTTTGTCTCGCCATTTTCAAAATTTGAATGACTATCAAAGTAACCTCTGATACGACTTGTTAGAATCGCGCAACGGAATGTTCGCGTTTAGGGACAAAAACCAAGAGGGGGGTGAATTGGTTTCTTAAACAAAAATTAGGGTTTTGAAATTTTTCCCAAATTTCACCGATTAAAATGCTTTGTAAAGTAAAGAGATAAGGGAAAGAAGATTACACATATGATTTATACTGGTTCAGATCAAAAGACTCTATGTCTAGTTGCTAATCACTCTAAAAGAGGATTAATGTTGTCACTATAATCACAAGTTACAACATATTACAAATTGAAAAAGATAAGGAATAGAAAACACCTCTCTTGAGTCACACAAGAGATAAACACCTCCTTTGAATCCACAAAGGATGAACAACAACTTTTCCTAGAGACGACATAACACACAATCCACCAAGAAATCCACTCAGTGATTCTTATCGCTTCTAGTCCACACTAGGTTTTCAAAAGCCCCTTTTTATTCCCTATAGAAAGTTCTCTAGCAATCACAACTCTTAACTTTTGTATGAAAAAGGTTTGTTATTTTGCAGAGAGCCTTAGAGAACCTTAAGTAGAGAGAATAGGGTCTGGGAAATGATGATTTTTGAAAACATAAGAATTGGGAATAGGGTTTTCGTAAATTGGTCCAGATTTGAATTTCAAAACTCATAACAAGCGTAGATAATCGATTATCTTGAGTGATAATCGATTATTATAGAGTCATGTTCGCAGAGGAGTAAAATAGGACCAGGATAATCGATTATTTGTGTGAATAATCGATTATCTAGTTGGGATAATCGATTATCCTGAGTGATAATCGATGATCACAACAAGGTTTTCAGAAAAATAATTTTTCAGTGCAGGATAATCGATTATTCTAAGTGATAATCGATTATCACATAGTGGATTTGATAAAAATGAGTTTTCAGATGATGGACTATGTGTTGGCTATCTTGTACTCTAATTATACAGACTCAAAAACATAAAACAGAGTTATTACAAGTAAAATACACATGATTCTAAGTCTTCAAGTCTTTAAGTCATTTGTTCTTGAATCATCATCAAAATCTTCAAGCTTCATATCCTTGTATGTTTAACAGTCAGCGCAAAGCAGACAAAATTTGGAAGGGTTGTCAACACGAAGAAGATGAAATTTGGGAGGGTAATGGAGTGAAATAATTAGATACTATTTAGATGAATTAAAAAAATTAAATTAAATAATAAAGTGACTAAAATAGTAACTGATTTTATGTGATCGAAAATTCAGTTACTATTTCAGCTTACTAAATTAAAAAATAAAAATTTGGTTACCGATAGTAACTAAATTTTTCAGATCACTGATTTTGGTTACTATTTGACATTTTTCTAGTAATGTATATTGAGTAAGCACTTACAAATTTTATTACATTAAATATTTGTTATAATATGTCAAAAATATAATATTTGAGATAAAATCAAGATATTTGTGACTAATATGAAAACATAATACAACTAATCCAATGTTTAAGTCATATACAAAGTTGTCAAAATGGGAGGTTCAACCCAGTCTGTCTGTCCTATGAAATAAAAAACATTGATAGTCTAGTCTCGACCTAGATTTTAAAATGGACAACAAATTTTAATTTAATATGTTAAGTCAACGAGCTAATAAATCAATTTTGGCCTAATTGAATTTTTAAAAAATATTGATATATCTATATAAAAAATATTTAAATAAAAAATAAATATAAAAATATATTTTAAAAATTTAAATTTTATTAATAAAATTTGTTTTTGTTTAAGATATAATAATTTAATATATAAATTATTAGAGAATGTATCTATTCAATCTCAAAATGAGAATTAAAAACTTACTTTTTATTATCATTATTATTTTTAATAATTTATTAATTTAAAATAGTAATTAATTTTAATCATTAGATCTTAGAAGAAGTGATTATTAGAGATTTACTCAGATATTTATTCTTAAAATAAGTAAATTTTTGTCAAATTAATTTATAATATATATTAGTAAAATAATATTATTTTTATTTAAAAATTAATTATTATTCTATAAAATAGACTCCCTATAAGCCTACCAACTAGCTTGGTCTAAGCCCATATAGGCCATGATCTAAATAGGCCGAGCCAAAATAGGTCAAGCCAAAATATATCTGGTTTATGTCACAATTTTTTTACCTAACCTGACCTATTTTTCGGACCTTTCTGACCAGCTTATTGGGCTAAGCCTATTTAGACATCCCTACAATAGTCTTAAATTAAAAATATTAGAGACATTTTCAAGTACCTAAGATAAGTCATTAATCTTAATATAAACATGATTATGTTATTACCAAAACATAAAAAAGTTATTCAACCTGCATAGTTCCTCAAAAACACGAAGACAAACTATTAGATAAACTAAAGTCCAGATAAACTAAAATCCCAAATCAAATGTTGTTGCATAAAACATTTCTATCATATCCAAACTAAAACTTTGTCAATATTGTTGGACGGTTTCTAAGGTGAATCAAGAGGTTGTCACCTTCCTTTAACTGATTAGAATGGAAAAATTTCTTTCATCCTTTGCTAATTTTGGTGGACTTCTTTGGTGCATCTTTAATCAAAAGTGTACACCTCACTTGACAAGTTTCTTCACAAAGTATAGTTTTAGATCTACCTCCGAATATAACTTGTAAAATCCAATAACAAATCCTATTAAAAATGAAGGTTAAAAATTAATATAGCCCTATAAGAATGAGAAAAAAAAAAACATAAATTATAGGTTATATAATGATGACATGAGTTAAAATCATCCAAATGACTTGCTTTGCTTTTAGATGTGGTAAATCTTATTGAAAAATAAGCTAATTGTTCCCACCATGCAACATGGGCCACAAACTTCTATCGAGTATTTGGTATTCATGAACTTTTGAAAATAGTTATATGGAAAGTAGTGTCACCTACATATTGAAATAAAATATAGTTGTTCTCAACTAAGTTGTAAAACTTTCTGATGTACAACTAACCTTATCAATAGAGGATTATGTAGATTCATATTAAAAATAATGATGTGTAATACCTTTGTCATCAATAAGATGTCATTAATTACCCAATTCTAAGAAAAAAAATATATAACAAACTCATAGTCTATATAACCAAAATTATGTAACGAAAATAGTCAAGACAGATAATAAGAAATATAATTTAAAGTAATGTTTGAAGAAAAGATAAGAAAATAAAGATAAGGTTCCATTAAACATATGAAAAAAAAAATTACATTAGAACAAAAAAGTACAGTAAAAATACCACATTCTATTGATGTATAATACTGAAGAATTCATTCTTCTTTATTCTTCTTTCTCCAAACTATAGTTGATGTGTAATCCATTTCCTGGAAGAAGAAAAGAAAAAAAAAAAAAAGTGAGGATCAGCTAAATATGGAAATGAAGGATAAATGTGGGGGGACCGGATGAATATGCAAATGAACTTATTAATAGACTTGAAAAAGAAAAAGAGCACATGAATCTTTAAAAAAATCCCACGATCTTTATTAATCACCTCATCTTTTAGAATATATCCATGGTAATAAATGTTACCAATATAATCATACATTTCTAATATAAATCAGAATTATAAATTATAAATAAAATAATAAAAGAAATAAACCAAGTCTAAGCAAATGATGTGATGGATATATTTCATGTAGAACAAATTTGAATGATGGGACATGATGAATATAATTATGAAAGTGAAGAGGGATCGAAAAAACATGCATTATATTATTAAAATTAATATTTAATTTAATTATATAAGATATAAATATATAAACCTAATAAAAGAATAAGAATTAAATATAAATTATTTTAATATTAAACAATTATCAACTAAATATATATATATATATATATATATATATATATATATATTTGCGATAAAATAAATATATTTACAAAAAGTTGTTCATTTTGAAAAGAAAAAAAATTAACTATTGAGAAAATAAAGTTTTGATATAAGTAAACTTTTGACCAAAAGAAATATTTAAATTCATTGGAACATATTATGTACTAATTATTATTATAAGAAATTCCAATAGTTATCTAAAATAACACATTAATTAATAACAAAAATATCTTGGACAATATAATATTGCTAATTATTTACAAAGAAAATTTATTATTTGTTTGTAGGTGTCGTAACGTAGCGGACTAAAATTTGGTGGTGGAAACATTTAATGTTAACACTTATATAATGAGTCAAATTTACCAATTTTATGACATTAAATATCTTATATAAAGCGGCAAAAATATAATATTTGAGAAGAAACCAACATATTTGATGACTAATATGAAAACAAAATACTAACAAATCCAATGTAATCTTTCTCAATGTTGATATTTTTCTTCTTCAACATCTTTCAAGGAATATCCACCTTAGTTGAATCCAAAATTATTGCACCATCTCTTTTTCTCTAAAAACATTAGAATGTCATTGTTCATGACATTGTCATTGGTCCAATCAACTTCATTATCTTGAGATGCATTAGAAAACTTAGTTAATCCTACAAAAATAAGTTTAGATGCATTAGCAAACTTAGTTAATCCTACAAAATAAGTTTAGTTGCATTTGGTACGTACAACTTTTTTAATGTGTTATATTTGTGTCAAATAGATATTGTAGATGATACATCTCTACAACACATTTATCAATCTTTTCTTTGTGACACATACTTCTAGTGTTTTAGAATTATGACCTTAAAAAAATTGTAATTATAGTTTTAGTATTCAAAACAAATAACATATTTAAGGAATGTAAAAATAAACATGCATCTACATACTTTCAAAAGAGTTCATATAACTATTTTTAAAGTTATTTATAATAATGTCATCCGTACACATCTTCTTCATTCTAAAAGATTATTCAAAATGTGGTAATTTTGATTCCTTTTACATTCAACTTTAAATATAAATTTTTGTTGACCAAAGCTCTAATCTCAATAGGGATAAGAGTGCACAAAGTCTTCTGCAAACAATTGTCATATTTATAAATAGTATTAATAGTAATAATATTAATACTATTTTGTAATAAGTAATAAAATAATGAAAATTATCCTATACATCTAACAACTTTGTCAACAATGTGGTGACATCATTATCAAATATTAAAGGTTGCGGGATCTCTGGGATTAATGATATGAACTTTGATTTTGTACCTAAAAATTTAAGAATTATAACATATTCAATAAAAATGTCCACTACAAGAAAATCGCGTATTACCGACGGATATTTACCGACGGAATTGTAGCCGATCGGAAAATAATCATTACCGACGGAAATTACCGACGGATATAAAATATTTGTGAAATTTGATGTTACCGACGGATATATCCGTCGGTAAAATAATAATTAGTTACCGACGGATATATCCGTCGATAAATCCGTCGATAATTTATAGATGAATTTACCGACGGATATATCCGTCGGTAAATCCGTCGATAAATTAACAAGTAATTATCGACGGATATAACCGTCTGTAAATTCATATGTAAATTAAAAATTATTTACCGACGGATAAATCCATCGGTAAAATTATATAATATAATTTAATTATTCACTAATTAAAAAATAAAATATTTTTTATTTAATAATTTAATTTAATCATAATTAGATTAATTTATAATAATTTATTAAATTAAGTAATTTTAAAAATAAATATTTAATTATATATAAATATATATATATATATATATATAAATATATAAAAATATAAAAATATATAAAAATATATAAAAATATAAAAATATAAAAATATATAAATATATATAAATATAAAATATAAAATATATAAATATATAAATATATAAATATATAAATATATAAATATATATATATATATAAATATAAAAATATATATAAATATATATAAATATATAAAAATATATATAAATATATAAAAATATATATATATATATATATATATATATAAATATATATAAATGTATATAAATATATATAAATATATATAAATGTATATAAATATATATAAATGTATATAAATATATATAAATGTATATAAATATATATAAATGTATATAAATATATATAAATATATATAAATATATAAAAATATATATAAATATATAAAAATATATAAAAATATATAAAAATATATAAAAATATATAAAAATATATATATAAATATATAAAAATATATATATAGATATATATAAATATATATATAAATGTATATAAATATATATATAAATATATATAAATATATATAAATATATAAAAATATATAAAAATATATATATAAATATATATAAATGTATATAAATATATATAAATATATATAAATATATATAAATGTATTTGTATATAAATATAATTTATTTGTAAATTGTTATCAAGAAATTCTAGTAGCTTAGTGGTTGGAGTATCAGCCTCGACTCTAAGGTACTCGGGTTCGAATCCTGCCAATGACATTTCTCTTAATCTGACAATAATTCAAAGTTATAAAAATATAATATGGAGAAATAATTGAAATAATTAATAATTAATAATAAGAATATAAGGGGGAGGGGTTCTATAAAAAAAATAATGTTATAAATAAGTAAAATATTTAATAATTAATAAAATTATTACCGACGGATCCGGATCCGTCGATAATTTCGTAACATATTTACCGACGGATAATCCGTCGGTAATATTTACCGACAAGCGAATTTCCGACGGATTTTTGTTATTACCGACCGATTTTGACCGTCGGTAATTTTAATATTTCTTGTAGTGGTCTTTGAAAAATCTTTACAAAAGCATAATATGTTAATTTACCGGGCATCACTTTCATCACATGCTTGTTACATTTTTCATAAAAGAATATTTGTGAGTCTGGGTATATGGCTTTACTGCATATGCATGCAATATCTCATTAAGGATATGTTTGATAGTAGCTAAAACTACAAAAATAGTATCCTGACCAAGGCAATAACTAAGAAATATAAATAGCATGAATAAGAATATGAATTTTCCATTTTACAAACTTTCTAGATTTTGAAGATTAATACATTTGAAAAGAATGTTGTTCAGAAGTTGTAAGAATACCTGTTTGCAATCCTTTAAACCTTCTATAGTAGTTATGGGAGTCAACTAAGAAACTCATCTTCAATTATATATTTAGAACAATTGGACAACTGAGATAATCCTTATGAAGGTCACTCAAGACTTTTGGGCATTCTACTTAATGTTTAAAACAATAAAGTATATAAAAGTTTTCACATCAATTTGTTATTATTGGATTTGAGATATATGATTATGAATTGACCTTTTCTAAAGTTAAATTGCTTCTTCACATGAAGCATTATAAATCACTCTAGTACAATCAATACAATTTTGAACATAAACCTTATCTACATACATAAATTGGAAAAAAAAAAACTTAGAATGTTATTTAGTCTACTTAATTTGTTTAATGAATCTTAAGCACATATATATAGTTAGTTTGAACGAATGCCTTGAAAAGTTTTTACTTTGAAAAATTGTACTATAACAAAAGAACATTTACAAGTTCTCCAAAGCAAGGAATGCGTTCAGTTCGTTAACATATTTGCCAAATAAAGTACATTCAACTTTGAAAGTGAATGTGGCAAACATAAACAATAAATATAAATATATGATATAAATCAAGGTTATTTAACTTAAAAGATTACCCATCAATCTCCAGACTAATGATTTTGAACTTGGTTCTTCTGCCATTTTTCTCCAGCTCTTTCTCAGTACTGACACATGAGTACACCCATTATATCTGAAACAAAACAAATAACCAAATTAAAGATTTGATTAAATCAATGATCCATTTAAATTACTAAATGAAATTTGTTATTAATTACCCGCTAAGCAGTTAGTGTTAAAGCCACCAATAGTAACTACTGAAAGAGCACAATTTCATACTTCTTTTCATGTACAAAATTGTTATCCACTCTAATTACCTTATTTCCAAACTGCATATTTATCTTGTATGCATGATGAGTTGTCTTATATGAACCACCGTTAGATGCAACATTGAAATTTTGAAAAGAATAAACATTATCCTCCTTGATCTTATTCTGAAAGTTGTAAGTTAGTGATTTTCTAATGGATGCATGAATTCTAACTCCTTGAATAACATTTTAAATTATTTAGTGAACAAATTCCACTAAAAGAAGACAAATTAAAATTTAAAAATGTAAGTTGTAAGAACTTAACTTGCATGTCTCGTAGACACACATTCTATTGAAAATGGTATCTTTTATTTGGTGAAATCAAACACAAACCAAACTTTGGCCATTATATTCTAGTGTTCCTTGTTATAAGTGAGCTTTGAAATGGGTGGAAATGCTTCAGTGCAATCGCCATGACTAATACACAACAAGACATGAATGTGCTCATATATAAATCATATAATAGTAATGATGTATGTCAAACAGATAAATAAAAGCAAAGAACAATTTTCATTGTTGAACAATTATTTTTTAAATTAGTGATAACCAACAAATCAAAGGAAACAACAAATTGAAACATAGATTTAGGTAGCAATGTATATGGTATGAATATAAAATATGTAAAGGGAATACAATATATTTCATTGTTGAACACTTTTTCAGAAATGAGTGACAACCAACAAATGAAAGAAAACTGTTAGAATCGCGCAGCAGAATGTTTGCGTTTACGGACAAAAACCAAGAAGGGGGGGTGAATTGGTTTCTTAAACAAAAATTAGGGTTTTAAATTTTTTCCCAAAATTCACCGATTAAAATGCTGTGTAAAGTAAATAGAGAAGGGATAGAAGACTACACAGTCGATTTATACTGGTTCGGATCAAAAGACCCTACATCCAGTTACTAATCACTTAAACAAAGGATTAACGTTGTCACTATAATCACAGTTATACAAACAAATTACAAATGAAAAGATAAGATAAAGAATACACCTCTCTTGAGTCACACAAGAGATGAACACCTCCTTTGAAAGGATGAAGAACAACTTTCCCTAGAGACGACACAACACACAATCCACCAAGAAAATCCACTCAGTGATTCTTATCGCTTCTAGCCCACACTAGGTTTCAAAAGCCCCTTTTTCCTCCCAACAAACAGTTCTCTGACAGTCACAACTCTTAACTTTTGTTTGAAAAAGGTTGTTCAATTTGCACAGAGCCCTAGAGAACCTTAAGTAGAGAGATTAGGGTTTGGGAATTGGGGATTTTCAAAAAGAGATGAATTGGGAATAGGGTTTTCGAAACTTGGTCCAATTTTGAATTTCAAAATACATATATGACTGAAATAATCAATTATCTTGAGTGTTAATTGATTATTCCAGAGCCATTTTCGCAGCGGACCAAAATAGCACTAGTTAATCGATTAACAGGCCATTTAATCGATTAACAGCCAAGTTAATTGATTAACAAGGCATTTAATCGATTATTCCAGAGAGAAAATACTGAAAATAGTTTTCTTTCTGTAATAATCGATTATTCCAGTATGCTTTTGATAAAATGAGTTTTTAGAGCTTTTAAAGAGTGGACTATGTGCTGGCTATCTTGGAATCTAATATTACAGACTCCAAATCATAAAAACAGAGTTATTACATAACATTGTAAGTCTTCAAATCTTTAAGTCCTTTATTCTTGAATCATCATCAAAATCTACAAGCTTAATATCCATGTATGTTCAACATTCATATCCTTGTATGTTCAACAATCTCCCCCTTTTTTATGATGATCAAAATTTCCTTTAAAGTCATTTGTAATAACCTGTTTTATCTGTCACAACTTAACAAAAATATTAAACATACCAGAAAACATTTAAATTTAATAAACATAAGAGGCTTTAAATAATTTCTCCCCCTATTTTGATTATGATCAAAAATTTGAAAGCTCCCCCTTAATAAGTGCATAAAATAGAATTAGAGCTCCCCCTCAAACAAGGCAAACATCCATTTTTATTCCATAAATTAAATTAATTACAAACAAGAAGATATATTGAAGAGATTTAAAACTCTTCACTTTCATCACTATTGAATTGGGCATCAAATCTATCTTCCAAGTTACAAACCCTATCATCTACATCTGAAATACGACGAATGATTTCCTGATGCAGTTCTTGAGAAATAGTGAAGAACTCTTTCATTCTTTAATTCATATCAAAGAGCATATCTTCCATTGATGGATGGGATGTAGAATGAGTAGATGATGGCCCAACAGTATGAATATTTTCTGTAGGAAACTCAGTAGCAGGCATCTCTTCATCAGAATCTTCAGCATTTTCAGCCATGTTAGGAGCATCATCTTTGTGCACGTAAATTCCATTTGCACGCACCATTTGTAACTGAGTTAGCGTGCTATCAAGCATGCAATTTGAATTTATCATCCTAACCCTTTGCTCTCCTTCAATATTCACTCCTTTTTATTCTAAAATACGAGAAATAAGAAGAGCCTCTAGGATTTTTGAAAGTGGTGAAGATCTTATTGAAATACATTGGCAAAGATCTCATTGATTTGATGAAGTCAAAGATGAAGTCAAAAGTCAACTTTGCAACGGTCAACAAGTCACTTTGATAAAAGAGTAGAAAGATTAGTGTGTCTACAAAATGCTTAGGTAGAATCATTTTATCTTTTCTGTTGCATGAGGTTTCTTCACTTAAATGATTTTGCAAAATGCCTCTAAAATCATTTTAAACAATTAAAAACAAAGTATTTTGACAAAAGCTTTCTCAAACATGTTTTTAACTGATATAGTTTTGAAAGAACCGATTAAAATCACTTAGAATGTTCAAAGAAGTATTTTTACAGTATTTTAATCGATACAAATTGCTTTTAATCGATTAAAACCTTTTAGAACCCATTATGACCGATCAGATTTGAAATACAAGCGATCAGAATTTATTTCAATCGATTAAAACACATTTCAATCGATTAAAATCACTTAAAGGGTCAGAATGATCGATCAGAATGCAGTTATGACCGATCATAGTTGGTTATGATCGATCAGAATTGAATTATGACCGATCAGATCTGTTTCAATCGATTAAAACGCATTTCAACCGATTAAAACAACTTGGAAAAATTTTGTGCAGAGTTTTAATCGATTAAAACCTATGGTTTATCAGTTAAAATAACTTGAAAAGTTTTATAAGAAAGTTTGCAGTATTTCAATCGATTAAAACGCGAAAGAATCGATTGAATTAACTTAGAATATTTTTTGTAAAGTGTTTTAACTGATATAAACGTTGTCGTATCAGCTAAAACAAATATGTTAAAGAATCAAGAATGTATTAATGGATTGAAAGGACTTTTAACAGATTGAAACGACTATTTCAACAGATTAAAACAAACTTTTAACAGATTAATTAATGCAGCAGTTTTGAAAATACTCTTTAAAAACAGTTTGGCTTGAACTTTTTAGAACATAGATTGAACATCAGTTTTTACACATCTTTGAGCAGTCATTCAAGCAAACCTTAGCACTCTTTTCCAGAAACATTCGCAACAATTTTTTAGAAGTTCTTTTGAAAATCTTTCTTGAGGCAACTTGCATTCTTTAAAAGAAGAAACTCTCTGCAGATTTGGATAAACTGGTTTTAGCTTTCTAGTTTCTTCTTTGTCAATTCTTTTTCATTCTTTTGTATTGTATTGTGCCTGGAATTTGGGCACAAGTTTCTCTGTAGCTGGAAGTTGGTTGTAGAGGTTATCAAGAACTGGAATTTGGTTCTTGGTGAAAGGTTAGGTGTTGGTGCCTGGAATTTGGGCACTGGTTTCTCTGCACCTGGAATTTGGTTGTAGAGGTTATCAAGAACTGGAATTTGGTTCTTGGTGAGAGGTTGAGTGCAGGAACTGGAATTTGGTTCTTGTGATAGATTAGGTGTAAGATTGTTGAATCTGTAAAACATTTAATCTAGTGGAACCCAGCTGGAATTTGGTTGGAGACTGGACGTAGCCCTGGTATTGGGTGAACCAGTATAAAATACCGGTGATATCTTTCTTAACCTTTCTCTCCTTTAAATTCTGTTGCTGCATTATTTTGATTGATTGCTTTGAGATTCAAGAACAGATCTGTAAACTTAATTTTCGAATTAGATAATCTGTTATTTGCGAAAAACTTTCAAAGATCAATTCACCCCCCCTCTTGATCTAAAACTACTTTTCTAACAATTGGCATCAGAGCGAGGTTCTTGAGAGTTATTCAAGTTCTTCGATCCATGGCTGGAAACAAATTTTCTGAGGGTGCGTGTATTGATAGACCTCCACTGTTTTGTGGAACAGATTATCCTTTTTGGAAAATTAGGATGAAGATCTTTATTGAATCTGTTAGTATAAATGTTTGGAATATAATTGAACAAGAAACTGATATTTTTAACAAAGATTGGTGTAGCCTAAATGACTGTGAAAAGAAATTAATTCAAGATGATTGTATTGCCAAAAATATCATATTATCGGCAATTAACAGAAACGATTTTTTCAGGATAGCACATTGTCAGACTGCTGCACAAATGTGGAAGATTCTTGAAATGACCTATGAAGAAACAACAGAGAAATGCTTAATGGTCAACTCGGATTCACCAACAACCAGTGTAAGTTCTGACTCTATGAATTATAGTTCATTACAAGATGCTTTTTATGAAATACATGCAGTAGCAAAAAAATTAGAAACTAAAAACAAAAGATTAAAAAGCATGAATAGGTTATTAGAAAACAAGATCACTATTCTTGTAAAGAAAATAGTTGATGAAGAAACCAAGAATGAAAATCTGGAATTAGATAATAATTCTGATTGCATGTGTAATATTAAAGATTGCAAAAACTGTCATGAGTTACAAAAACAAGTATCATACTTAGTAAAAACTGCAGCTAAATTAGCACAAGGAAAGACTAGTCTTGATATGATACTTAATTCTCGTAAATTAGTTATTGATTGTGGTGGCATAGGTTTTACACCGTCTATTGGAAAGAAAACCAGAGCATTTAAAAATTACTTTGCACATAGTAAATCTGTTTCGTCTCCGTTTGTTAAATGTTTTTATTGTATGAAAAAAGGGCACTCTGTAAAATATTGTAGAATTAAAAAGTATGCCATACCTAAAGGAAGAATGAAATGGGTTCCAAAAATTAATTCATTTCAAATAACCTAATTGGACCCAGTAACTATAAAGGGTACCAGAAAAACGCTGAATTTGTTTTGCAGGAACAAAATCTGGGAATCCCTTGGAGTTCAAAGCAGTGAATCAGGTTCTGTCTTTCCTAAACTGATTGTTTTAATTGATATAAAACAATATTAATCGATTAAAATAACTTACAAGAGGATATCGGAAAATGCATCAGTACCATTTTAATCGATTGAAATGTCGAATTAATCGATTAAAATGTTCTCGGGATTTGAGTTTAGTTGTTTTAATCGATTAAAATGAATTTATATCAACTAAAAATACTAAGATGTAAAATTTAATCGATTCATTTTCGTTTTAATCGGTTTAAATTATGTTATCATTTTTTAATCTCATTCTGTATAAAACTAATTGATTCTTTTATACAATAATCGATTAATTCACTGTAGCAGTTCAAACCTAATATTAAATATCAAATTAATAAGTAGGTTAATCAATTAATTAGGTTCTGAAAATAAGTTTTATAACATCCAATTGAAGATTGGTAAACGAATTCAAGTCAAAAACCCAGGTTTTATGATAATCAAAATCTGCAAAATTCTTTTAAAAATTCTTTGACCGAGTCAAACATATTCCCAAGAACAAATTAACCGATACACCCACCGTCACCGTAACTTGTGCCTCTGTATTTGGTCTCATGAATAGCGGTCAGATAATCATAAAATAATGCCAGTATGAGTTTCGGACATGTCTGATTCAAGTAGTCTGTTATGGAACATCCAATTTCCTTTCAATGGCACAAATTTTCATGATTGGAAAGTGAAGGCTGAACAAATCTTTAAATTAGAAACTAGTCTAGTGGAATAATGTGGGAAAGTTATTGTTGTTATCCATGGATGGAAAAGTTTTTTATTTTTGAAAACAACATAGACATGATTCAAGCTGTAGATGTCTACATTTCTCTTAATACTTTACATGAAATGCTGCATGATAATACTTTGTAAATCATAGGAATTATCAAGAAGTAGACTGTCCCTTTTTCCTATGGACACTAGTTACAAATGGGTCAAGTTGTTAGGACTAAAAACATAGTTTATCAAGGATATTTCAGTAATATTTGCCTCTGATAATAAGTTGTTGATTACTAGGAAGTATGAACAGATAACTTGGACACACGTTTACATTAGATTTCTGGATATTACCTAGCAATATATTTGGAATAATTTTGGGCATGCATTAGTTCAAGACTCTTGGTGAAATTCATTGGAATTGTGCAAACTTTGATAATTCGTTTTAATCATCAAAGTCACGAGGTGTCACTGTAAGGAAACCAATCCGAGACAGCAATTCAAAAAGCTAAAAGTGCCACAGATTTTTTACTGATGATCTGGCATCCTTAACAACAAACCAACAAGAGGATCTTTCAGTGATTCTAAAGGAATTTCAGATGTTTGGAACCAACATAACTGTCTTCCCTCAATGAAGGCAAATTTCGTGACGAATACGATGCTTTTTTATGCCCATGATAATAGTGATGTATGAAATATGTATGGATATGGTTATTGACCGGGGAGTCCTGGATTGCTGTCATCACTAGTTCTGTTTTGTATGCATGTGTTCCAGTATATGATATCACTGGAAACAACAAAGTTGAAGAAAATTCATTCCTCAGAGATGATGATGACTGATCCATTTGAAGGGAAGAATAACACGCTATCATTTTTCCTTCCTACTACATTGAGAATGTAGTTATTTGCTTGGATGGTGATAGCTGTAGGGTTCATAATAGGAAAAACAGTTGTTGGTGTCTCAATGATTGATAAAACAAAATTGGTTTCAGCAAAAAATGAAGCCTTTGGCCTTTTAAAGTTGGTAGGGATCAAATGACTGAGTCATGAATTTTGATATTTGACACAAATAATCAGGGAAGTATGGATAAAAAGGGTCCCTTCTCATCTTTCTTTACTGCTTATTTTTTATGCTTATTTTTCTGGGTTTGTAATATTACTAGTTATATACCAGGCACATTATCTTTAGCTTTGAATTAATATAATGTAGGTTTAATTCAATTCAAACTAGCATAGATAGAATTCAATATAGATCCCCGAGAGCTTTAGGTCGATACAAGATCGAATTAATCGATTAAAGGGAACACTTTTCATAACAAAACAATCGATTATAACTTCAGTATCAATTGATTAAAATCTTTAAAAATTAGCTTACATCAGTATAATTAGCTAAATAAGATCTTATTGTGATTTTGATGGATCTATTAGTGAAAATTTAATCAATGTAGTTGATATTCGTTGTTAAACACCCTTCTAGATGATCAGTTTTACAAAGCATCTACTAGATTAATGATGATAAATTCGTTTCAAACATTTCATAGTTTTCAAAGCTGGGTGTTTTAATCAATAAAAAATCTTTTAAATCGATTAAAAGAATTTATACAACATTTTTCTTTACTTGTTTTAATCGATTAAAAGTCGAATTAATCGATTAAATGCACTAATGTTTCATATCTTTGAAATTCTTAAAGGTTTTAATCGATTAAAATTTTATTTCAATCGATTAAAATCATTAACAAGAACATTTTAATCGATTACGTCACTGTTTTTAATCGATTTTTATTCGGAAAGAAAAATTAAAGGCTTTAGTTAATGGTTGTTCTTGTAACATGCTACTAAAGCGTGATTCCCTTATCTTTACACGTGTTAATTGTATTCATTACAAACGTGTTAATGAAGATAAGTTTGAATCAACTTTGATTGATCTTCACATGAGTAAAATATCGTATTTCTAATTTTTTCTATTTCTACAAATCCTTTCAATACATACATGTTCATTATTTCTCTTCTGTTCCTTAATTTTTGATGAAGTCAAAAGGGGGAGAAATAGTTGCTTTTACTTTAGATCAATTTAGAAGAAATAAACTCTTAAGTTTAGGGGGAGCAACATTTTAGGGGAGAAATAGGAAAACAATTTATTTTTGATTTTTCACTAAATCTGTATTATCAAGTGACTTCTCTTGCGAGTTTTTTTTCAAAATGGTGTTTGTCTTCATCAAATAGGGGAGACTGAAAGTGATGAAGATCTTATTGAAATACATTGGCAAAGATCTCATTGATTTGATGAAATCAAAGATGAAGTCAAAAGTCAACTTTGCAGCGGTCAACAAGTCACTTTGATAAAAGAGTAGAAAGATTAGTGTGTCTACAAAATGCTTAGGTAAAATCATTTTATCTTTTCTGCTGCATGAGGTTTCTTCACTTAAATGATTTTGCAAAATGCCTCTAAAATCATTTTAAACAATTAAAACACAAAGTATTTTGACAAAAGTTTTCTCAAACATGTTTTTAACTGATATAGTTTTGAAAGAACCGATTAAAATCACTTAGAATGTTCAAAGAAGTGTTTTTACAGTATTTTAATCGATACAAATTGCTTTTAATCGATTAAAACCTTTTAGAACCCATTATGACCGATCAGATTTGAAATATAAGCGATCAGAATTTATTTCAATCGATTAAAACACGTTTCAATCGATTAAAATCACTTAAAGGGTCAGAATGATCGATCAGAATGCAGTTATGACCGATCAGAGTTGGTTATGATCGATCAGAATTGAATTATGACTGATCACATCTGTTTCAATCGGTTAAAATGCATTTCAACCGATTAAAACAACTTGGAAAATTTTTGTGCAGAGTTTTAATCGATTAAAACCTATGGTTTATCAGTTAAAATAACTTGAAAAGTTTTATAAGAAAGTTTGCAGTATTTCAATCGATTAAAACGCGAAAGAATCGATTGAATTAACTTAGAAGATTTTTTGTAAAGTGTTTTAACTGATATAAACGTTGTCGTATCAGCTTAAAACAAATGCGTTAAAGAATCAAGAATGTATTAATGGATTGAAAGGACTTTTAACAGATTGAAACGACTATTTCAACAGATTAAAACAAACTTTTAACAGATTAATTAATGCAGCGAGTTTTGAAAATACTCTTTAAAAACGAGTTTGGCTTGAACTTTTAGAACATAGATTGAACATCAGTTTTTACACATCTTTGAGCAATCATTCAAGCAAACCTTAGCACTCTTTTCAAGAAAGATTCGCAACAATTTTTTAGAAGTTCTTTTGAAAATCTTTCTTGAGGCAACTTGCATTCTTTAGAAGAAGAAACTCTCTGGAGATTTGGATAAACTGGTTTGAGCTTTCTAGTTTCTTCTTTGTCAATTCTTTTTCATTCTTTTGTATTGTATTGTGCCTGGAATTTGGGCACAAGTTTCTCTGCAGCTGGAAGTTGGTTGTAGAGGTTATCAAGAACTGGAATTTGGTTCTTAGTGAAAGGTTAGGTGTTGGTGCCTGGAATTTGGGCACTGGTTTCTCTACAGCTGGAATTTGGTTGTAGAGGTTATCAAGAACTGGAATTTGGTTCTTGGTGAGAGGTTGAGTGCAGGAACTAGGATTTGGTTCTTGTGATAGATTAGGTGTAAGATTGTTGAATCTGTAAAACATTTAATCTAGTGGAACCCAGCTGGAATTTGGCTGGAGACTGGACGTAGCTCTGGTATTGGGTGAACCAGTATAAAATACTGGTGATATCTTTCTTAACCTTTCTCTCCTTTAAATTCTGTTGCTGCATTATTTTGATTGATTGCTTTGAGATTCAAGAACAGATCTGTAAACTTAATTTTCGAATTAGATAATCTGTTATTTGCGAAAAACTTTCAAAGATCAATTCACCCCCCTCTTGATCTAAAACTACTTTTCTAACAATTTTAAAAGTAGGATGACGCTTAGCTTTAAGCATGGTCATAGTGACCAGACTACCCCAATCAATTGGCTCATTATTCATGATGGCATGAATAATGCGAAGATCAATAGATGAACATTGGGCATGGTTGGTTGCCCGGGGACATAAAATCCAGACAATGAGATGCAGCAACATACGTTCTTCCTTCTTTAATGGGCCGGCCAATAGAAGTCGCCCAATTTCCATGGAGGGGTTGCGGAGAAATGAGCGGTAAGCCATAATTCTATCAAAATCTTCTAACTCTACAAAAATATTGATAGTATCTTCTCTTACAGTAAAGTGGGCAACATTTTCCCATATATCATCATTAAGGATGATAGTCACACCCTTGACTCGAGAAATGGCTACATGATCTCTAAATTTAAAACAAGAATAGAATACCCTAACTAAATCAGGATAGTAAGTACCTTGCATTTGGAAGAATGGGAGGACACCTTGTATTTCAAGAAGATTTGGAAAATTAAATCCCCTATTGATGAATTGATCACCAATAATATATTTTGGAGTGATGATACCTCTTTCTTTCCAGAAGGTCAGAAATTTTTGTCTGCCTTCATCATCGGAGATCCATCCTTCAACAGAATTTGGACGTGGATGAGAAGCAGGAGCGGATCTTCTTCTTGTGGGGATCTTAGCACGTGATGAGGAAGTCATTAAGATTAGAAGGAAAGAAAAATAAGGAATTTTGAGAGCAAGTGAGGTTTTAAGGAAGCAAGAAAGCTTGAATGATGCAAGAATGCTTTGATTCAAGGATTTGAGGTGTGGAGATGTGAAATGAAGCCTTCCTATATATAGAGAACAAGTATAACGGTCATAAACGGCTAGATTTGGGTGAATGGGTGCCAAAATAGCTGTTCCAAACGGCTAGTTTATAAAAAACGTTCCAGGATAATCGATTAAAGCTGCTGTTAATTGATTAAAGCTTCAACTGAACTGTTTAATCGATTAACTGATGCTGTTAATCGATTAAACTGGTTAATAATTGATTATTGCTTCAAATAATCAATTATTCTAGAGAGAAACTTCTGATTTTGCACATTTTGGTGCAGATAATCGATTATTTCCCAAAATAATCGATTATTCCAGAGAGTTCATCAAATTTTTAAGGTTTAGACACATGATAATCGATTAAAACCCTACATAATCAATTATTACAGTACAATCATGCAAAAATTGATTAGTTAAGCAGAATTTAGGCTATTTCTAATATTCCTAATTCTCTTATAAGATCATAGAATCTATCCTTGGGAAGAGGTTTAGTAAAAATATCTGCTAATTGATGCTTTGTATCAACATATTCGATTTTACAATTTCCTTTACTAATATGATCTCTTAAGAAGTGATGTCTAATCTCTATATGCTTAGTTCTAGAGTGCATTACTGGATTCTTAGTAAGATTGATTGCACTTGTATTATCACACATCAAAGGAATATCACTTAGAAAGATACTATAATCTTCTAATTGTTGTTTCATCAATAAAATTTGAGCACAATAATTACCAGCTACAATATATTCTGCTTCAGTAGTGGATAAAGCAACACATGCTTGTTTCTTTGAATCCCAAGATACTAAAGATGATCCTAATATATGACATGTTCCACTAGTACTTTTTCTATCAATCTTACATCCACCATAATCAGCATCAGAATATCCTATTAAGCTAGGAGAAGCTTCAGATGGATACCATAAACCAAATCCTGTAGTTCCTTTTAAATATTTTAAAATTCTTTTTACTGTAGTTAAATGAGATTTTTTTGGACATGCTTGAAATCTAGCGCACACACAAACAGAATGCATAATATCAGGTCTACTTGCAGTTAAGTATAACAGTGAACCTATCATACCTCTATACATAGATTCATTTATTTCCAAACCTGATTTATCCTTGTCTAAATAGCATGAAGTTCCCATGGGTGTGTTAGCTTCCTTTGAAGTGTCCATTCCAAATTTTTTGAGAATCTCTTTATAGTATTTAGTTTGAGACATAAAAATGTCATCTTTAAGTTGTTTAATTTGAAGTCCAAGGAAGAATGTTAATTCTCCCATCATTGACATTTAAAATTCACCCTGCATTATCTTAGCAAATTCTACACACAAGGAATTATCAGTTGATCCAAAAATGATATCATCAACATATACTTGAACTAATAAGATATCTTCTTTTACTTTCTTAATAAACAAAGTGGAATCAATTTTTCCTTTAGAAAAATCATTTGAAGTTAGAAAACTACTTAATCTTTCATACCAAGACCTAGGAGCTTGTTTCAAACCATATAAGGCTTTCTTCAATTTAAAAATATGATTGGGATATTTAAAATCTTCAAATCCAAGGGGTTGTTCCACATATACTTCTTCTTTAATAAACCCATTTAAGAAAGCACTTTTAACATCCATTTGATATAATTTAAATTTCATCAATGAGGCATAAGCAAGAAGTAGACGTGTAGCCTCTAACCTGGCAACAGGAGCATAAGTTTCATCATAATCAATACCTTCCTCTTGACAGTAACCTTTGGCAACAAGTCTGGCTTTATTCTTTGTTATATTTCCATCTTCATCAAGTTTGTTTCTAAATACCCATTTTGTTGCAATTACTTAATGAAATTCTTCTCTTGGAATTAATTCCCAGACTTGATTCCTTTCAAATTGATTAAGTTCTTCTTGCATTGCTATGCACCGTTGGTCATCTTTAAGAGCTTCTTCAACACTTTTGGGTTCTATCTGTGAAACAAAAGCTACAAACATACAGAAATTTGTCATATTTCTAGTTCTTACCCCTTTTGAGATATCACCAATTATATTTTCCATTGAAAGTCCTCTTGGTAATTGTCATTCTTTTGCTAATTCAGTTGGTTGAGATGACTTATTTTCATTCAAGTACATTTCTTCTAGAGCTTGTCTTATGTACTCATCATCACTTGCAAATTCTTTATTTGACTCAAGAGGATTTCCCTCAAGGTCTACAATTTCATCAAAGGTGACATGTACAGAATCTTCAACATTTAAAGTTCTTCTATTAAACACTCTATATGCTTTGATAGTTAGTGAATAACCTAAGAAAATGCCCTCATCGGCTTTTGAATCAAATTTTCCTAAGTTATCTTTTCCATTATTTAACACAAAGCATTTACATCCAAATATTTTTAAATGAACAACATTAGGCTTTCTACCATTTAACAATTCATAAGGAGTTAATTTTATGATTGGCCTTATAAGCATCCTATTCAATACATAACATGCAGTACTGAAAAATATTTAGGAACATTTGATTCATTTAGCATTGTTCTAGCAAGTTCCTCTAGTGATCTATTTTTCCTTTCTACTACACCATTTTGTTGGGGAGTCCTAGGTGCAGAAAAATTATGCAAAATACCATTTTCCTCGCAATAATTTTTGAACCATTCATTTTGAAACTCTCCACCATGGTCACTTCTTAACACCTTAATTCTTAAGTCTTTCTCATTTTGGATTTTCTTGGCAAACTTCCTAAAGACCTTAAAAGCTTCACTTTTTAATGTTAAGAAAAATGTCCAAGTATATCTAGAAAAATCATCAACAATCACAAGAGCATAATAATTTCCACCAAAACTTTTTATCCTAGATGGACCAAATAAATCTAAGTGTAATATTTCTAAAGGTTTTGATGTAGAAATAACATTCTTAGATTTAAAGGATGATTTCACTTATTTAGCTTTTTGACATGCATCACATAATCTATCTTTTTCAAATTTTAACTTAGGCAAACCAATAACTAAATCCTTTGATATTAGTTTGTTTAATTGATGCATTTTTATATGACCCACTCTCTTATGCCATAACCATGGGTTTTCTTCCTTAGCAACTAAGCATGTTATACTAGTATTAGGTACACAATCTAAATCAATCAAATAGATATTATTAATGCCTAATGCCTTTCAATGTTATATTTTCGGAATTCACTAAATGTATGGTACAAAACTTACTTTCAAAGGTTACCTTGAATCCTTTGTCACAAAGTTGAGTTATACTTAGGAGATTATGTTTTAGCCCTTCAATAAGAAGCACATCCTTTATCTCCAAAGTATTTGCACCACCAATGTTTCTGATTCCAAGTATTTTTCCTTTGTTGTTGTCCCCATAGGTTACATATCCTTGTTCTTTAGCTTTGAAACTCACAAATTTCGTTTTGTCTCCGGTCATATGTTTTGAACATCCACTATCAAGGTACCACATAGACCTCTTGGATTTGGAAGTTTCCTACAAAACAAGAACATAGTAAACTTAGGTCACCATAACTTTTGGGTCATTGGGGTTAGAGACAAACAAATCATTTAACTATAGGAACTCAAACATATTTTCCTTTAGGAACACCAATATGCTTAATTTTACATCTATTTGAGGTATGACCATGTTTCATACAATAAAAGCATGCATTAGATGTAATTTTTGAATATGATACATTTCTAACTATTGAAGTTTTAGTTCATTTTTCAACCCATACTCTTCTATTTTTAATTTTAGGCTTTTTCAAAGGAACATGACAATTTTCTCTATTTTGAACAATAACAACTTTATCCTTATAATTATCATTTATTTCCTTCTTAGCTTTATCAAGCAAATGGCTAAGCATATCAATATCATGTTCATACTCTTTACATGATGCACATGCTATATTCTTATTATCTTTTTCCTCTAAACATACAATTTTTGTTTTCAAGGTTTCCACCTCTTTTTCGAATTTAATCAAACACTTGTTCACTGATTTATATTCATTTTTCAAGTCCTTAAAAGAATTAAACAGTTCTCCATATGCATTTTGTAAATCATCAAAGTCATTTTCATCATCACTTGAGGAAGGGTCGGAATCACTAACCTCAAAGTCAGAAGATATGTTGTCTTTTGCCATCAAGCAAATGTTAGCTTCAATTTCTGAATCACTTGACTCCGAACTTGAATCACTATCGTCCCAAGCAATGTAGGCTTTCTTCTTGAAAATTTTCTTGCCCTTATGGTCTTCATTTTTCTTATTTGGACAATCGGTTTTTACATGTCCTGTTTCACCACAACCATAACATTTAATATTTAAAGAAGTATTTTCTCTTACCTTTCCCTTACCTTTGAAGGGTTGCTTCCCTTTGGCTTTCATGAACTTGGTAAATTTCTTTATCATAAGACTCAATTGTTCTTCTTCTTCAATTTCCAAGTCTTCTTCTTCCTTCTTGTTCTTATTCTTGGAAATTTCAGTTTTGAAGACTAGGTTCCTCTTTTGATGTTGACCTTCCTCATCATTTAGCCTTCCAAGTTCAAGTTCATGCTCTCTCAACTTTCCAAAGAGCACCGCCATAGACATTGTGGCAAGATTTTGTGACTCCATGATGGTCGTCACCTTAGGTTGCCATTTCCTATCCAAAGATTTTAGAATTTTTACATTTAATTCATCAACATCAAAATTTTTACCTAACCTGATGAGATGGTTTACAATATGTGTGAAACGCTTTTGAACGTCAAAGATTGTTTCCCCTTGTTGCATCCGGAACATCTCATATTCTTGGATCAATGAATTCTTCCGTGCTCCTTTTACATTGTCGGTACCTTTGTGGGTTACTCTTAACATTTCCCACATTTCTTGAGCACTCTTACAAACAGAGATCCTGTAAAACTCATCAAGGGTTAAAGCAGATGAAATTATATTTCTAGCCCTAACATCATATTGGGTTTTTCTATTTTCTTCAGCCGACCATCTAGAAAATGGTTTTGATACTTCTACTCCATTTTCAGTTACTTTAGGAACAAAAGGACCATTTAAAATTGCATCCCAAACACCTCTATCAATAAAACCCAAAAATATTTGCATTCTAACTTTTCAAAACGGATAATTTTGCCCTGCAAAAACTGGGGGTCTATTGATAGAAGCACCCTCGGCAAGCGTTTGACTTTGTCCGGACATTTTCAAAAATTTGAATGATCTCTGATACCACTTGTTAGAATTGCGCAGCGAAATATTTGCGTTTATAGACAAAAACCAAGAGGGGGGTGAATTGGTTTCTTAAACAAAAATTAGGGTTTTAAAATATTTTCCCAAAATTCACCGATTAAAATGCTATGTAAAGTAAATGGAGAAGGGATAGAAGATTACACAGTCAATTTATACTGGTTCGGATCAAAAGACCCTACGTCCAGTTGCTAATCACTCAAACAGAGGATTAACGCTGTCACTATAATCACAGTTATAGAAACAGGTTACAAAAGAAAAGATAAGGTAAAGAATACACCTCTCTTGAGTCACACAAGAGATGAACACCTCCTTTGAATCCACAAAGGATGAAGAACGGTTTTCCCTAGAGACGGCACAACACACAATCCACCAAGAAAACCCACTCAGTGATTCTTATCGCTTCTAGCCCACACTAGGTTTCAAAAGCCCCTTTTTCCTCCCAACAAACAGTTCTCTGGCAGTCACAACTCTTAAATTTTGTTTGAAAAAGGTTGTTCAATTTGCAGAGAGCCTTAGAGAACCTTAAGTAGAGATATTAGGGTTTGGGAATTGGGGATTTTCGAAAACAGATGAATTGGGAATAGGGTTTTCGAAACTTGGTCCAATTTTGAATTTCAAAACACATATCTGACTAAAATAATCGATTATCTTGAGTGTTAATCGATTATTCCAGAGCCATTTTCGCAGAGGACAACAAACAACACCAGTTAATCGATTAACAAGTCATTTAATCGATTAACAGCCTAGTTAATCGATTAATAGGGCATTTAATTAATTATTCCATAGAGCAAATACTGAAAATAGTTTTCTTTCTGTAATAATCGATTATCCTGCCATTTAATTGATTATTCCAGTATGTTTCTGATAAAAATGAGTTTTTAGAGCTTTTAAAGAGTGGACTATGTGCTGGCTATCTTGGACTCTAATATTACAGACTCAAAATCATAAAAACAGAGTTATTACATAACATTGTGAGTCTTCAAATATTTAAGTCCTTTATTCTTGAATCATCATCAAAATCTACAAGCTTCATATCCATGTATGTTCAACATTCATATCCTTGTATGTTCAACAAAAACAACAGTGAAACTTCACAAATGTAGAGAAGGTAACACCAATCATTCCATATTTTGTTGTTAAATAGATTACCCGAACTCAATCATAATCAACAAATGATAACATGCAACAGTATGGAATATAGTTTAAACTATCACTATATGTGGTATGAATGTATAATGTAAACCAAAAACAATGTTGTTAGTTTTACACAATTATTCTCAAGTCAGAAGGTGAGAAGGTGATATACGACAAAAAAAGTCAACCATAAAACTAAACAACAGAGAAGATATAGGTAATACATTCAAAGATAGCAATGTATATGGTATGAACATAATTTTAGCTATACAATTTTTGAACAATTTATCATAAATTAGGCACAACAACACAAATGAAACCAAACAAAAAATTTGAAATATACTATGACGTAAGAATGAACAATTAATCTAAAGTGATATACAACAAAAAACAACCCTAAAACTAAACAAGAAAGAAGGTAGAGGCAAAACACTTAAACTTATGTCATTCTTCTGCAATACAACAAATTAGTTTTAACAAATCAGTTTTTTGAAATATATGGAAGGTGGTCACATGAAAATATGTATTATGAATAAATGTATATATACTGCTCCAATTAATTTGAAGTTGCAAAAAACCATTTCAAATTTAAAAGTGGCCTTTTTTTCTATAGAATATTGTCGTCGCCGTCAAAAGAGGTGGTCGGAGTGACGCGATGGTTTTTCTTTGACTCACGTTTCTAAAGTGATGTTACAACGCCTTTAGGTTGTCCGATAACCGGGTTGGACCTAAAGGCGAGGTTTTCGAAAATGGTTCTGGAGTTGCCACCAATGTTTTATCCAGAAACATTGGAAAAGGAAGAAAACAAAGGCGTTGGTTTAAAAAAACCAACTTTGGCCATTATAACCAGAGTTGGGTAAGGGAGTTAGTTACATGTAGGGAAGGTATTAGCTTCCCTATGACGCCCCTTTCGGGTTCCCTATGATGGACCGTTTATTTTATAAATAAAGACTCTAAAATTATGCTTTTACCCTTATTTATTCATTTGCGGAATTTAAAGTGTTGATTACATGATCGTAACAGCTAATGCACAGATAGATGCAAAAAAAAAAAATGAGGTAAAAGAGGATAGAAAGTGTAGGAACCTTTGAAGCAAGCTTTTGTATTAATGTTCTTGAAAAAATTTGCTTTTTGGCAACCTCCATGCTCTATAGTGCTGATCGCTCTCTCTCGCAACACTAGAAGACGCTTACTTAGAATACTAAGAAACTTCGGAAATGCTTTGGACGAATCCTAGGAGAAGAATTTAGAGAAGTTGCAGAAGGGAAAGTTGTTCTGCGTTGTGAAAAGGATGAGGATGCCCCCCCTTTATAGAAATTCGCACCTATCAGGTCGGGATCGCCGTCTCACCAAACGGGACGGCGGTCTCGCCTTTGGCAAGTGGCGAGACGATGGTCTCGCCCTTAGCCGATGGCGAGATGGTGGTCTCGACACTTTAGGTGGAATTTCTTATTTTTCCCATACAAAAAAACCTTTCTATTCTAAAATGGGGCCTATTGATCTATCCTAAGTACCTTTTAGGCCTTGCCCATCTTTGAACGGAAGTCTTCTGCTCTTTATTTTGAGGCCGGGCAAGATTTGGGGTCTATAGCTGCCCCCCTTCACCTGACTAGTCGACTGTTGGCTCGTTATGCCAAAAAGATCAGCTGGAGGGTGAAGGAGTTAACCCTCTTGCCTAGCTGTCCTTCGGATGCTCCTTCTTGTGGTAATCGACCTTCCAAACGAAAAATGTGTGTGTGTGCCTCCGGGATGCTCCTTCATGCGGTAGCCGATCCCCTTGGATGAAAAAAAGTATGAACCTCCGGGATGCTCCTTCTTGCGGTAGCCGACCCCTTTGGTTGACATGTGGTAGAACCTCAGGATGCTCCTTCTTGCGGTAGCCGACCCCTCAGTTGATGAGTATAAATCCCCATCCGGTTGCTTGTAGCTTTGGGATGCTCCTTCTTGCGGTAGCCAACCCCTAGCTGACAAGTGGTAGAACCTCAGGATGCTCCTTCTTGCGGTAGCCAACCCCTCGGTTGATGAGTATGAACTCCCATCCGATTGGTGCAGTCCACCATTGTAGGACTGGATGAGTATGAAACCCTCATCTGGCTGGTAGAGTTTGTAGTCCACCATTGTAGGATTTGATCACTACTACAAAATATACTTTCTACGTCGTCATTTAACGTCGGTTATAGCTGAGACGACGTAGAAAGTACTTTCCACGTCGGTTCCCAGATGAACCGACGTTGAAATTGAATATTAAACACATTCTACGTCAGTTTTTAATCAACCGACGTAGAAAGTACTTTCTACGTCGGTTCCCATATGAACCGACGTTGAAAGTCTTTTTTTTTTTTTTTTACTTATTGACACTTTCCACGTCGGTTCAGGGAACAACCGACGTGGAAAGTCTTTTTTTTTTTTTTTTTCAGCCAAAAACTCACTTAAATTTGAAAATTGTTATTAGTAAGATTCGAACCCAGTACTTTAGAGTTGGAAGCCGATACTCCAACCACTAAACTACTAGAATTTTTTGATAATAACTTACAAATAAATATATACCCATGTAAATATATATTTATTTGTATATATTTTCTAGAAAGTATTTTTATTTTTTTTTCAACCAAAAATTCTCTTAAGTTAATGAATTGTCACCGATAGCATTTGAACTCAGTATTTTAGGATTAAAAGTTAATATCTCAACCACTAAACTACTATAACTTTTTGATAATAACTTACAAATAAATTATATTGGTATTTTTTGATCGAGGGTGAAAGTGTGATTGACTCTTGCTTGAGTGAAAATATGTTAAAGTTCACTGAAATTCACTCACTCAAGTCTCGCTTGAGCGAAAATTGATATTTTTCGCTTGAGAGCAAATAACGCGTTTCCCAAATTTATTTTATATCATTATATAAATAAAATTATAAAGATTATATTCTCGTCATTAAATTACAAACTCATATAAAGATACCCGCTCACAAATTTAGCATCAAATTTTGAAAACCCACTCGACACACACTTTCACTTTCGAGTGTGCCCTCACATCCAACATATAAATATATAACTATATAAATATATCAAAATATATAAATATATTTGTATTTATATATTTACACGGATATATATTTATTTGTATATAAATATAATTTATTTGTAAGTTATTATCGGAAAATTCAAGTAGTTTAGTGGTTGGAGTATCGACCTCCAACTCTAAAGTACTCGGGTTCGAATCCTGCCAATGACAATTCTCTTAAAAAATTAAAAAACTTCTAAAAAATATAATATATAGAGATGGAGGACCTAATAAAAATATAATATAAAGAGAGGGGAGACTTCTAGATAAATAAAAGGGGTAAAGGGGTTGTAAATAAATAAAAATTATTAATTTAAAAAATCATACTTTCAACGTCGATTTATTAGAACCGACGTTGAAAGTTACGACTTTCAACGTCGCCGATACAACGCTCGGTTGTTGAACCGACGTTGAAAGCCTTCCGAACCGACGTTGAAAGCTTTATTTGTAGTAGTGGATGAGTATAAACCCCTCATCTGGCTGGTAGAGTTTGCAGTCCACCATTGTAGTACTGGATGAGTATAAACCCCTCATTTGGCTGGTGCAGTCCTCCATTGTAGGACTGAATGAGTATGAACCCCTCATCTGGCTAGTGCAGTCCACTTTGTAGGACTGGTTGCGACTTACTGCTCTGGCTCATGCGCAGGTTGATGAGTATGAACCCCCCATCCGGCTGGTGCAGTCCACTTTGTAGGACCGGTTGCGACTTACTGCTCTGGCTCATGTGCAAGTTTTTCCTGTGTGCAGGTCTTTGTCTTCGGGACCTTCCCTGTCCCGAAGTGGTGGCGGCGACTTACTGCTCTAGCTCATACGTCGGTTCCATGGGGAGTGTTTCTACTTTGAAATGTTTTTTATTTTCCTGGTGAAGTCTTCCGGTATGCCGGGAACTCTTTGGATTTTTCGATTTTCTTGATAGCCATCCATCTTGTTAATTGCTGGGGATTCTTTGTTTTGATCTTTTGGTAGTGGTCATCCGACTTTGCTGGTTGTCAGGGATTTTTTAGAGTGACGCCTCTGAGCAGGCAAATGCTTCATCAGAAGTGAAGGCTTTCAGTTTGCGGAGCTTCATTTGGAGGCTTGCTTTTGAGTGCTTCCTGTCTTCAAACGCAAGCATGGAGCTAGTCTCCTTATATGCATTAATGCTTTTCGTTTGTGATTTATTTGAAGCGATTCTTTATTTTTGTTTTTCGATTTTGACAAAGTCATTTTGCGCAACTACTTGTGTGGATGCCTTAAATTCAATCTACTTTTATTTGATGCATCTAGAAAGTGACTGGTATTCTTCTGTTGAGCGTTCATGATCACTCTGATGTGCTCTTCTATTCATCTGTTTTCTTTTTATTAAGCCCTATCTTTTGCCTAGACCGTCCTTCTGGGGTTTTTTATCTAGCAGGCTGCCTTAATTTTTTACCTAGGACATCTTAATGAGCTTTTTCCTTTTTATGAGTGCCTTAACTTTTGCCTAAACCGCCATTTGCAAGTTTTTGGTCTAGCAGGCTGCCCTAATTTTTGCCTAAGATATTCCTAGCAGGCATCATTCTTTTTACCTTTATTTCCTCTTTTCTTTTCCCTTCTTATGCTTTCTTATACTGGTTCTTTATGCATGTTCATGTTTTATTAATACAGAGGCATTTTCATAAATTGGTCAAGAGAAAAGGAGTAAAAGACAATTTTATTGATATAAACAAATGGTTCATTTTTACAGAAGGATTTACAAAAGGGATTTAGAAGCATGGCTGGCCAAGGTTGGCTACACTGTATGAGCTATAATAATCATATCCCTAACATTTGTCTCTTTGTTTTTCCTGGTCGCTTCAGTCGAGATGTTCAAGCCCAGAGTGAAGACTATGCAAAGCCTGCTTGCTTGCTTCTGAAAGGAAATTACCTTAACCACCTTGTGGTTTTCGGCTATGGTAATCATTGCTCTTTGTTTTTGCTTTTTTTTTAACCTCTAATATTTGCCTAGGACGTGTCCTAGCAAGGAATATAGACCCTATCTTTTGCCCAGGACGCTCTTTGTGAGTTTTCGTCCTGACGGGTCATGAGCAATGTCTTTAAGTGTAATATTTCTTTACTGCATCTGAGTTGACCGGGTGCCGAAGCTCTTCTCCGTCAATATTAGTGAGAATGAGGGCTCCTCCTGAGAAGGCTCACTTGACCACAAAGGGTCCTTCGTAGTTTGCTGCCCATTTTCTGAGTTTGTCCTTCTGGGCGGGAAGTAGTTTCTTATTATTAAATACATTTCTTGGAAAGTGCAGGGATTGATTTTCCTATCGTAGGCCCTCTTGATCTTCTTTTGATAGGCCTGCCCATGACATATGGCGTCTAACCATTTTTCTTCTATCAGGTTAAGCTGGTCGTACCGATTCTGGACCCATTCTTCTTCTGTTAGCTTCACTTCCATAATGACTCTTAGGGAGGGTATTTCAACCTCTACTGGCAATATAACCTCCATTTCGTATATGAGGAAGAACGAGGTGGCCCCGGTGGAGGTTCGTACGGAAGTTCGATATCCATGCAAAGAAAAGGGGAGCATTTTGCGCCAATCCTTGTATGCTATCATCATCTTTTGGATGATCTTTTTGATGTTTTAGTTGGCTGCCTCCATTCCACCGTTCATTTTTTGTCGGTATGGAGAGGAATTGTGATGTTGAATCTTGAAATCTTGGCATAACTTTTTCATCATATTATTGTTTAGATTGGTCCCATTATTAGTAATGAGCCTATGAGGGATACCATACCGACATAGAATATTCCTCTTGATGAAGGTGGTCACCACTTTTCTAGTCATGTGTGCGTATGATGCTACCTCTACCCATTTGATAAAATAGTCAATGGCCACCAAGATAAAATGGTGACCATTAGATGCTTTGGGCTCGATGGGTCCGATGACGTCCATCCCCCACATGGAGAATGGCCATGGCATAGCCAAGATGTTGAGAGGTGCAGGCAGAACGTGAACATTATCGGCATAGACTTGGCACTTGTGACATTTTTTAGCATATTGGCGGCAGTCACTTTCCATTGTAGACTAGAAATACCCTGCCCTTAGGATCTTCTTTACCATGACATGCCCAGGTGCGTGGGTCCCAAAAGCTCACTTATGAATCTCCTTTATCAGGGTTTGAGCCTCCTCATGATCCACACATCTTAACAGAGTGGAGTCAAAATTCCTTTTATAGAGGGTTTCTCCGATCAATGCAAACCCTATGGCCCTCTTCCGGATGGTCTTTTTGTCATTATCACTGATTCCTTTGGGATATTTACCCTTCGTGAGGTATCGCTTAATGTCATGATACCAAGGGTTTCTGTCTTGCTCGATATTTACTGTCATGCAAAAAGCTTGTTTGTTATGCATCTTGATTTGAATAGTCGGCATCTCATGCTTTTGGTATAAAGAGAACATGGATGATAAAGTAGCAAGATCGTTTGCAAATTGATTGTCTTCCCGAGGGATATACTTGAAAGTGACACTTTCTAGCCTCAAAATCAAATCGCGAATATGCTCTAGATATAGGATTAATTTGGAATTCTAGGTTTCCCATTCACCCTTGAGTTGATAGATGACAGGGGATAAATCACCAAAACTCTGAGTTTGGTCACCCCTTGATCTAGAGCTGCTTGGATTCCCAATGCACATGCTTCATATTCAGCCATATTATTTGTACAGTCAAAATTTAACCTGGCTTACTGGGATATATTTCTTTTCTAGGGATATCAAAATGGCTCTGATCCCATGTCCAAGCATGTTTGAGGCTCCATCGAAAAACATAGTCCATGCATCTTCTTTGGTCTCTTCGTGTTCAATGTGCATGATATGTTCATCAGGAAAGTCGTCTTGTAGGGATTGGTACTCGTTCGTCGATCCATGTGCTAGATAGTCCACTAGGGGACTACCTTTAATAGCTTTCTGGGTGACATGAATGATATCGAATTCTGAGAGGAGCACTTGCCACCTAGCTATTCTTCTAATCAAGATGGGCTTTTCAAAGAAGTACTTGATTGGGTCCATTTTGGAGACCAACCATGTTGTGTGTCGAGCTATGTATTGTAGGAGACGTTGAGTTGCCCACACTAATATGCAACATGTTTTTTCGAATGGTGTATAGCGGGTCTCATAGTCTAAGAACTTTTTACTGAGATAATATATGGCTCATTCTTTTTTCCCTATTTCATCTTGATGACTGAGCACACATCCCATGGACTCTTCAAGTATTGATAGATATAAGATCAGAGGTTTTCCTTCAACAGGTGGCACCAATATTGGTGGATTGGTTAAGAAAATCTTGATCTTATCGGACGCTTGTTGGCATTCTGCATTCCACACCGTTGGCTAGTTTTTGCGCAATAGCTTAAAGATAAGTATACATTTGTCCGTTAGTTGTGCGATGATCCTGGCAATATAGTTGATTCGGCCCAAAAATCCTCTAACCTCCTTTTCTATTTTTGGTGGGGGCATTTCCAATATGGCCTTCGTTTTATCATGGTCTACCTCTATTCCCTTTTAGCTGACGATGAACCCTAGGAGTTTGCCTAACCGTACTCCGAAAGTACATTTTGCTGGGTTCAGTTTAAGTTGATACTTTCGAAGTCGATCAAACAGATTCTTAAGATATTTAATATGGTCCACCTCGTTTCTGCACTTGGCAATCATGTCATGCACGTATACTTCTATTTCTTTGTGGATCATGTCGTGGAATAATGTGACCATAGCCCTTTGATAGGTAGCCCCTGCATTTTTGAGCCCAAAAGGCATTATCCTATAGCAAAAGGTACCCCACGGTGTGATGAAGGAGGTTTTTTCCCTATCCTCGACGGCCAACTTAATTTGATTGTACCCCGCATATCCGTCCATGAAGGAATAAAGTGTGTTTGTAGCAGTGTGATCCAATAATGTGTCAATGTGTGGTAGGGGGAAGTCATCCTTTGGACTTGCTCGATTTAGGTCCCTATAGTCCACACATACTCTGAATTTACCGCTTTTCTTGATGATGGGCACTATGTTTGCCAACCATTCGGGGTATTTGGACACTATTAGGAAGTTAGTGTCTAGTTGTCTTTGTACTTCCTCCTTAATCATCAAGGATCAATCTGGTTTGATTCTCCTGAGCTTTTGTTTCACAAGCCGAAATCCCTCTTTTAAAGGTAAACGATGTTCCACTATGCTTGTATCGAGTCCAGGCATGTCATGATAAGACCAGGCAAACACATCCACATACTCTTTCAAATGTTGTATTAATTCCTCCCTTATGTCATTATCAATCTGGGTGCCGATATTTATCTCTTTCTTGTCATCACTTTGTCCCAAATTGATAGTTTCCATTTCCTCTTGATGCGGTTGTATGATGTGAGTTTCTTTCTCAAGCATTCTCTGCATGTTCGGGGAAATTTTCACCTGCTCACTGTCGGACTCGACCCATTTGCCTTCGGTTTCCGGGTCCCATAGAGATTCATCAATCAAAAACATGATTGTTTTTTAGGTTCTATTTTAGTCATAGATTTTATTATTCAATTATTTTTGGAAGAATAATAAATAGAAGAGATAAAAGAATGAGAATGAATATGAAAAATGCCTTATGTATTAAAAAAAGTATATTTACATGCCCTTTTAGTCAGTGTTCTCACAGCCACGGGCGGGGACAGCGAGAAATACAAGAAAAAACTTAAAAATGAAAAAGGAGCCCTAAGAGCTGATCCTCCCAATTCTTCCCTCCTTTCACTCTAGTTTCGTTAGAGGTTTGACGTCTACATCGGAGGTGGAGGCGTCGAAGGTTATCCACCCAGCATCGATTAGCTCTTGGACCCTATACTTTAGGGTCAAGCAGTTCTCCGTTGAATGCCCGGGTGAATCTGAGTGGTAGTCGTATTTCTCATTTGGTTTGTACCACTCGGGATAAGGAGGCTCTATCTTCTTGGGAGGGGCACGGGCCAAGAGCTTGGCTTCTAGCAGCTGGGGCAGCAACTTCCCATAAGAGGTTGAAATAGGGGTGAATTTTCTCTCTTTTTTCTGTGGCTATCGAACCGTCTGTGGAGCGGAAGAAGGAGTAGTGAGGTTAATCGCGTGCACAGCCTCCTCCTTCTTCTTGCTGAAGGGCTTTCTAAATGAGACGTTGGAAGGGGAAGATTGCGCTATCTTCCCACTTCTTAACCCTTGTTCCACTCTCTCTCCTACGGTGACTATGTCCGAAGAAAGGTTGCATGTACTGCCTATCGCCTTGTCGTAGTAAGCTCCTGTCAATGAGTCTATGAGCATCAATTCTTTGTCATTTAATTTCAATTCAACTCTTTATGCAAAACCCATTTTTTTTTAATCTACTTAGTAAGCATAAAATTGAGAAGTTCCATTGAAACCATTCCTTGTGGGATCGACTTTTATTTAATCGAAATACTATACTGCGATTGATAAATTTGGTATGTTTGCCAATAAATCAACAATCTCCCTCCCCCTTTGTGTGTATGCCTTGAAGGACTCGTCGTTCCTCTTGCTTAAAGTCCTAAGATATGACCTATCTGGGGTCAGATCGATGTTATATCGGTAAGGACGAAGGAAGGAATCTGCCAGCTACTTCCAATTTTGGACTTGCCCTTTCTCCAACTGCATGTACCAGTTAAGGGTTGAGTTAGCCAGGCTCTGCTTCTAGTGGATCAGGAATTTCTTGTTTTCAGCATGTGTAGCCATCTTACGACAATACATCGTAAGATGACTCTTGGGGCAAGTCAGTCCAGCATACTTGGGAAAGTCTGGGACCTTGAATTTTGGCGGGAACTGGATGTTCTTGACCAGACACATGTCTGCCGCCTCTTTGACGTCAAAGTTATGTCCCTCTACTGCCTTCAGTCTTTCCTCCAAGGTAGAGATCTGTTACTTGGACACCTCAGGGGTGTGAATGTGCATTGCCTTGATGTCAAATTACACAGGGGCTTTTTGCTCGAAGAAGAACTCCTCTTCTTCTTCTTCCTCATGGTGAGAGGCACGGTTGCCATGAGTTTCCCCTTTGTTTAGGTTTTGCTGGCGCATGACCTCCATTAATTGTGCCATTTGCTCTCGAAGGGCACTGACCTCAACGATAAGTTTGTGGTTATGTTCCTCCAAATGCTCCATAGCTCTCACCATCTATGCACGGGTTCGGATGGGAAGAGGACCAGTCACTTTCTAAGATGCCCAAGGATGAATTTTTATTAATGAAAATGAATGATAGGTCTGATATTAGTATCTTCTAAGACAACGACTTAGGTATCGTCCTTAAATCTTGCGCTTTGCGGAGTACCATACCTACTTTGGTGTAATGGTTCCTTCCTTGTCATGGATTTGACAAGTATAACGAAGGTCACCATATTCCTTAGTACATTTGTCCCTTCCTTGTGGATGGTTACAAATGTGCTCGGGGCCTCTTTCATCTTTGTTTTATAGATATCTAATGCCCCCTAGCAAGAATGTGTTTATGCATGAGAGTTTTTATTAAAATGATGCTTATGCGTACTTTGCTTATGCATTTATTTTCTCTGTTGGTTTTTCCACTTATGACATGATGCGATATGAATGATTTGACTTTGTCAAAAATCGTCTTATTCAAATTTATGAGTTTAATGTTTATGAAGAAAGTCCATATTTTTTTGGATTATTGGATTTATTTAGTTTATTTTATAACCTTTTATCTCTTCTGTCGGACTGCGTGGCTACTTAGCTTACAAAGAACCTGAAACCAGGCTAGCTAAAAGGAAGACTGTCTGAGATAAGGGTGTTTATTGCGAAAGTATTTTTTGAGGTTTTTTATATTTCTATCTATTGTATGGTTATGCTATGTAATCAAATGCAACAAATAAATGCACACACAATTCACTCATCCGCGAACAAGTAAGATGACATTTTTAATTATGAGGTAGGGTTTTCCTGCAGAAGAGTGCATATTCAGGGTAGTTCTAATTTTCCTCACCAAGGCCAGGCCCACAAGGTGCCCCCATTATAGGGTCCCCACTCTCTAGCCTTCCGACCATGCATGACACTAAGGTCGTAGTCAGTCTTTGTGCCAAAAGAGGAAGGTTATCACCTTGAGTGGTGGTTTCTGACCATACCGGTGGGCTCATGGCTCTCACTACGACAAATCGTACCTGCCACCCACTCCTTATGAATTTCCCACTTGCCCCTGGGTATAGGGAGAACTGTTGTGTGCAAGGGTTTGTGTACAGTTTCTATTTCAAACAATTGCATAAAATAAACTGTTAGAAAAGTAGGCTGAGATCAAGAGGGGGGTGAATTGATCTTTGAAAGATTTTCGCAATTAACAGATTATCTATTTTAAAGATTAAGATATCTGACCATTTCTTGAATCACACACAACAAGCAATCAAAATAAATGCAGTCACAGAATTAAAGAAGAGAAAGGTTTAGAAAGATACAACCAAGGTTTATACTGGTTCACCCAATCCCAGGGCTACGTCCAGTTTCCAGCCAAATTCCAGCTGGGTTCCACTAGATTGAACGTTTTACAGATTACAACTTTAATCTCACACTCAATCTACCACAAGAACCAAAATTCCAGTTCCTGCACCTACACCTTCACCAAGAACCAAATTCCAGTTCTTGACCAACCCTGCAGCCAAATTCCAGCTACAGAAACCAGTGCCCACAATTCCAGGCACCCACAATACAGTAAAGAAATTAAAGAAACAAATAGAAGAAACTTAGAACGCTCAAACCAGATTTATGCAGTTCTGTAATATGTGTTTCTTCTCCAAAAGAATGCAATTTTGCCTCAAGAAAGAACTTCAATAAACTTCACAGAATTAGCACGATTCTCTCTTGAAAGTAGCACTTATGATTGCTTGATTGAGTGCTAAAAGATATGTTTTAAAACGTTCAAGCAACTCTGTTTATATAGAAGATTTTCAAAACTGCTGGTTTATTTAATCTGTTAAAATAATCTTTTAATCTGTTAAAAGTCTTGTTTTAATCTGTTAAAACTTCTTTTAATTTGTTAAAATGTTCTTGATTATTTTCCAGATGTGTTTTAACCGATACAACAATGTTTATATCAATTAAAACTCTTTGTAAAAAATCTTCTAAATTGTTTTAATCGATTGATTCATCTTTCAATCGATTGAAATACTGCAAAATATTCTTATAAACTTTTCTAAGTGATTTTAACTCGATAACAATCTGTTTTAATCGATTAAAACACTTTGAAAAAGTTCAGCTTAGTTATTTTAATAGATTGAAACGCATTTTAATCGATTATAATTCCGCCAAAAGATATCATAAAACTTTCTAAGTTATTTTAACCGATAGCAAGCATGTTTTGATCGATTAAAACGTTCGAAAAAACTCTTAGTTGTTTTAATCAATTATTTCGCATTTGTATCGATTAAAATACCTGATGGAACAACTTTCAAAACCCTCTAAGTTGTTTTAATCGATTATTTCGAGTTTGTATCGATTAAAATTCTGCAGAACACTTTTCAAAAAATTCTAAGTCATTTTAATCTATTATATCAATTCTATATCGGTTAAAATACTAGCAGAAGGTTTTCAAAAATCCTTCTAATGAAAACAATCGATTATTTCGAAAACATATCAGTTAAAAACCTGTTACAAAAGTGTTAAGAACATTTTAGTTGATAAAGCTTATATGCTATTAGTTAAAATAGCTAATTAAAAACCTTTTATCAAAATACTTTGTTTTTAACTATTTAAGCATTTTTTAGAGGCATTTGCAAAATCTTTTAAATGAAGAAACCTCATGCAGCAGAGAGATAAAAATGATTATACCTAAGCAGAGATGCAGACTCACTAATCCTACTACCCTTTTATCTAAGTGACCTTTGACTGCCACAAAGTAGCCTTTGACTTCATTTTTGACTTCATCAAATCAACAAGATCTTTGCCAAAGTAATTCAATAAGATCTTCATCACTTTTAGTCTCCCCCTATTTGATGAAGACAAACACCTCTTTGAATAATAACTCTGCAGAAGAAGTCACTTGAATATATAGATTAGTGAGTAATCAAAATACTAATCATTTACCCATTTCTCCCCCTAAATAGCTACTCCCCCTAAATAAGGAAAATAAATTATAAAAGCATCTTATTTCTCCCCCTTTTGACTTCATCAAAAATAGGGAACAGAGAAACACAACAAAAACTATGCATGGTATGTATCAAATCTTAGATTTTGAAAACAGTAAAAAGAATTTGGACAAGATACCTTACTCATGTAAAGACCAATCAAAGTTGATTCAAATTTATCTTCATTAACACGTTTGTAATGAATACAATTAACACGTGTAAAGATAATGGAACCACGCTTTAGTAGCATGTTACAAGAACAACCATTAACTAAAGCCTTTAATTTTTCTTTCCAGAGTAATAATCGATTAAAAATAGGACAAAATCGATTAAAAAGTTCTTGTTAATGGTTTTAATCGATTAAAATAATGTTTTAATCGATTAAAACAGTGATGAAATTCTAAAGTTTAAAACATAAGTTGATTTAATCGATTAAATCGACATTTAATCGATTAAAACAGTAAAAAAATGTTGTATAAGTGCTTTTAATCGATTTAAAGCTTGTTTTTATCGATTAAAACAACCAGTTTTGAAAACTAAGTAATGTTTGATGCATCTATCATGCCTAATTCAGTTCGGATTTTGTAAAAACGATCATTTAGGAAAATGTTTTATAATAATATCAACTAGATTGATTAAGTTTTAACCAATAGATCCAACGAAATCAGAACAGTATCTTATTTAGTTGATTTAACTGATGTAAACTGGTTTTAGTTGATACAAACACATGACATACAGGTTTTAATCAATTAATACACAAATTAATCGATTATTTTGATGCGAATTTCCTATGTAAGTGTTATTTTTAATTGATTTAATCGATTGAATCTATTTTGTATCAGCTAAAATTATCAGAGAATTATGTTTGATTCTATCTAGGCTCTCTTAATTCAACTCTAAAACCTACATCATATTTAGCAAAGTTTAAAAGATTGTTCCTGGTTTAAAACCAGTTAATATTACAGACTAGAAATAGAAATTAGCAGTAAAAGAAATATGACATAAGAAAAAGATAAGAAGGGACCCTTTTTGTCCAAAAAAAAAAAACTCAAACATCCCAATTCCCTTGGTTGAGCTGCAAATCTTCCAGTTTGGTGTAAATATCAACAATCTGGTTTCCAAGGTTTGTGAACTGAGTGTTGGTTTGCTGGAAGTGTTGATAGGTCATTTGCATATGCTTCCTTTGGTTTTCCTGCATTCTTAGGCTAGTCTCATCAAATACAACATGAACATATTTTTCTACAGTATTTAGCCTTTTGTTACTTGCTTGATTTTGATCATTTGAACATGTTTGTAGCAGAAATTTGAGAGGAGATTTTAAAAAATATGAAAATAGAAGAAAGATGATAAGTTGAGAAATGATTGAGTAAATACAGAACCTGGTTTGATGAAGATCGGATTTCAAATCCAAAGAGACAGAACTGCAACGTTTTAGCTTTAAATGCACATGTCCCCTTGACTGAAGACAGAGGCGCAGGTTTACTGCTGGTTTGATGATTTTGATTTGCCATTAGACACAAGTTAGCTTCTTCATTATCAGAATTTTCTGTTGATGAAGTATCATTATCATCCCATGCTACATATGCTCTTCTTTTGACTTTTTCCTCTTTCTTATCATTGTATTTGTTCTTTTCTGGGCACTCCATTCTTACATGACCCTGCTTACCACAACCATAGCATTTATAGTTAAAAGAATCAGATTTTTTCTCATACATTTTGTGTTTTTCTTTATCTTGAATCTTTTTCTTGAGAAATTTGTTGAACTTTCTGACAAGAAGTCCAAGATTTTCACTTTCATCCTCTGATTCTTGACTTCTTTCTTCAACCTTGAGTGCTATACTTCTACCTTTTTTCTCAGAGACTTCTTGCTCATTGAATCTGTTAATTTCCATTTCATGTTCTCTGAGTTTGCCAAACAAGGAAGTTATTGTCATGACGAATAAGTCTTTTGATTTTGAGATTGCTGTGACCTTAGGTTGCCATGACCTGTCAAGACATTTCAGAACTTTAATATTCAATTCTTGTTTATCAAAAGTTTTACCTAAGCCCATTAGATGATTGATGATATGAGTGAAGCGCTTCTACACATCTACAATACTTTCTCCAGTTTGCATTTTAAACAACTCATATTCTCTTATGAGAGTATGTTTTCTGGCTCTCTTTACATCAGTTGTTCCCTCATGAGTAACCTCAAGAACTTCCCACATTTCCTTGGCAGATTTGCATTGGGAGACCCTGAAAAACTCATCCATATTTAGTGCAGAAGTAATTATGTTTTTAGCAGTACAATCACTTTGAACTTTTTTCTTTTCTTCATCATTTAAACTAGATCATTCTTTTTCTGTAATTAATGGACCATTAGCAATTACATCCCAAACATTCCTATCAATAGATTCAATAAAGATCTTCATCCTAATCTTCCAAAATGGATAATCTGTTCCACAAAATAGTGGAGGTCTATTAATAGAAGCTCCCTCAGAAAAAGGTAATTTGTTTTCAGCCATTAAAGATTTGGACCGAAAGCCTTGAGTATTTTTCAAGACCCTTGCTCTTGATACCAATTGTTAGAAAAGTAGGCTGAGATCAAGATGGGGGGTGAATTGATCTTTGAAAGATTTTCGCAATTAACAGATTATCTATTTCAAAGATTAAGATATCTGACCAGTTCTTGAATCACACACAGCAAGCAATCAAAATAAATGCAGTCACAGAATTAAAGAAGAGAAAGGTTTAGAAAGATACAACCAAGGTTTATACTGGTTCACCCAATCCCAGGGCTACGTCCAGTTTCCAGCCAAATTCCAGCTGAGTTCCACTAGATTGAACGTTTTACAGATTACAACTTTAATCTCACACTCAATCTACCACAAGAACAAAAATTCTTCTATTTGTTTCTTTAATTAAAACGCTCAAACCAGATTTATGCAGTTCTGTAATATGTGTTTCTTCTCCAAAAGAATGCAATTTTTCCTCAAGAAAGAACTTCAATAAACTTCACAGAATTAGCGCGATTCTCTCTTGAAAGTAGCACTTATGATTGCTAAAAGATATGTTTTAAGACATTCAAGCAACTCTGTTTATATAGAAGATTTTCAAAACTGCTGGTTTATTTAATCTGTTAAAATAATCTTTTAATCTGTTAAAAGTCTTGTTTTAATCTGTTAAAACTTCTTTTAATCTGCTAAAATGTTCTTGATTATTTTCTAGATGTTTTTTAACTGATACGATAACGTTTATATCAATTAAAACTCTTTGTAAAAAATCTTCTAAATTGTTTTAATTGATTGATTCATCTTTCAATCGATTAAAATACTGCAAAATATTCTTATAAAATTTTCTAAGTGATTTTAACTGATAACAATCTGTTTTAATCGATTAAAACACTTTGAAAAAAGTTCACTTAATTATTTTAATCGATTGAAACACATTTTAATCGATTATAATTCTGCCAAAAGATATTATAAAACTTTCTAAGTTATTTTAACTGATAGCAAGCATGTTTTAATCGATTAAAACGTTCTGAACAAAACTCTTAGTTGTTTTAATCGATTATTTCGCATTTGTATCGATTAAAATACTGACAGAACAACTTTCAAAACCCTCTAAGTTGTTTTAATCGATTATATCAATTCTATATCAGTTAAAATACTGGCAGAAGGTTTTAAAAAATCCTTCTAATGAAAACAATCGATTATTTCGAAAACATATCAGTTAAAAGCCTGTTACAAAAGTGTTAAGAACATTTAGTTGATAAAGCTTATATGTTATTAGTTAAAATAGCTAATTAAAAACCTTTTATCAAAATACTTTGTTTTTAACCGTTTAAGCATTTTTTAGAGGCATTTGCAAAATCTTTTAAATGAAGAAACCTCATGCAGCAGAGAGATAAAAATGATTATACCTAAGCAGAGATGCAGACTCACTAATCCTACTACCCTTTTATCTAAGTGACCTTTGACTACCACAAAGTAGCCTTTGACTTCATTTTTTACTTCATCAAATCAACAAGATCTTTGCCAAAGTAATTCAATAAGATCTTCATCACTTTCATAAACAAACAACAGTTATTAAAGCCAAGCAACTAAAGCATGTTATAAAACAAGGCAGGGTAAAAGCGAAATTTTTAAGTCTTTTATTTATCAAACTGGCCCATCACTAGATGGGATCAACTCTCTAGGCTTCCCCAGCGTAGTCATCATCTGTCGTAGCCGTCAAAAGAGGCAGTCAGAGCGACGCGATGGTTTTGCTTCAACTCGCGTTTTTAAAGTGATGTTACAATGCCTTTAGGTTGTCCGATAACCGGGCTGGACCTAAAGGCGAGGTTTTTGGAAAGGGTTCTGGAGTCTCCACCAATGTTTTATCCAGAAACATTGGAAAAGGAAGAAAAAGAAGGCGTTGGTTTAGAAAAACTAACTTTGGCCATTATAACCAGAGTTGGGTAAGGGAGTTAATTACATGTAGGGAAGGTATTAGCTTCCCTACGATGCCCCTTTCGGGTTCCCTATGATGGACCGTTTATTTTATAAATAAAGACTCTAAAATTACGTTTTTACCCTTATTTATTCATTTGCAGAATTTAAAGTGTTGACTACATGGCCCTAACAGCTAATGCAAAGATAGATGTAAAAAAAAAAAGCGGTAAAAGAGGATAGAAAGTGTAGGGACCTTTGAAGCAAGCTTTTGTATTAATGTTCTTGAAAAAAGGTGCTTTTTGGCAACCTCCACGCTCTATAGTGCTGATCGCTCTCTCTCGCAACACTAGAAGACACTTACTAAGAACACTAAGAAACTCCGGAAATGCTTCGGAGGGATCCTAAGAGAAGAATTTAGAGAAGTTGTAGAAGGGAAAGTTGTTTTGTGCTGTGAAAAGAATGAGGACGCCCCCCCACTTTTATAGAAATTTGCACCTGTTAGGTCGGGACCGCCGTCTCGCTAAATGGAATGGCGGTCTCGCCTTCGGCAAGTGGCAAGATGGCGGTCTCGCCATTGGCGAATGGCGAGACGGCCGTCTCGCCAAACGAGACGGAGGTCTCGGCCCTTTAGGCGGAATTTTTTTATTTTTCCCGTACAAAAAACCTTCCTATTCTAAAATGGAGCCTATTAATCTATCCTAAGGACCTTTTAGGCCTTGCCCATCTTCGAACGGAAGTTTTCTGCTCTTTATTTTGTGACGGGGCAAGATTTGGGGTCTACAAATACCAACATCTTACCTTATTTAGGTTAGGCCTTGTTGTGTTTTTTTGTCCAAGTCAAACATCTTTCTTTTGCCATTCATGTAACAATAACCATAAAACATACTACACTGAAATAACTATAAAATCATGAAAGAACTAACATAAAACATATTTTTATAATTGGTACAAGACAATATTAAACCCTAATTGTGGTCAAGAAGGTAACTTTTTTAGGGGGGAAAAATTAAACTTCACTTTTATTACAATATCGAGTGTAAACACGTTAAAAATTCAAAATTGGTAACCTTTGAATGAAAAACCTTATATCAAAGAAAATCGGAAAGAAAGAAAACATAATACTACACTGAAACAAGTATAAAAGACTGAAAGAACCAATGTAAAGTAGATTAAATATATATGGTAAAAGACAAACATTGAATCCTAATCGTGCTCAAAGAAGACAACATTGAAACCTAAATGTGGTCAAAGAAGGTAACTTTTTTAGGGAAAAAAATTTAAACTTTGCTTTGATTATAATGTCGAAGGGAAACACAATAAAAATTTGAAATCGATAACCTTTGAAAGGAAAAACCTTATATTGAAGCAAATTGGTAAGAAAGAGAACATAATACTACACTGAAATAGGTATAAAACATTGAAAGAACCAACATAAAGCCAAGCAAATTAAATGTAATTAGTAAAAGAAAACATTGAACCCTAATCGTCATCAAAGAAGGAAACATTTTTGTGAAAAAATATTTTGAACTTTTTTTTATTACAATATCGAAGGTAAATATAGAAAAAATTTAAAATTGGTAACCTTTGAATAAAAAAACTTTAGATCGAAGCAAATCGGTAAGAAAGAGAGCATAAATTATCTCAATCCCTACAAATGCATGCATCCATATCTATCAACAGATAAAAAAATGTTACTTGAGAGAAGACGTGAAACAAAAGACATTTGGTGTTTCTTTTGAGACTCTGATTTTGCAGAAAAAAAATAATGACTTTGATCATGTCAATGACCAGTGTTGAAGCATGAATGAAAGTGTTGGAACGTGTGCGAGAGTGTTCATAAAAAAAAATTGTGGCCTATGAAGAAGTGAAGAAGAAATTATCTTCTACTGAAAGTGGTAATGTTTTGAATAAATTTTCTTTTAGATTTTGTTTTTGTAAATTTTGTAATGTTGCCACATGTAAAATCTTGTTTTTTGTGTTACCTGGATTTGTATATAGGATAAATATCTAATTTGAGTTCCTCCAATATATTGAAATTTTTGCATATAAATTGAGTTAGGTTGAATTTTTTATTTATTAATTCGAGTTAAAATTGAATTAGATGACATGAATTTTCAATCCAATGATGTTGATCTACCATGATTCTACAATAATAAAAGAAACAGTAAGATCTAATATTTTAATCATGTAAATTATTCAATAAATTTACTATAAAATAATATTAAGGGTGTCAAAATGGGCTTAGGTTGATAGTTCACCCTAAAAGACTCGAGAAATAGGTTAGGTTAGGCTAAAAAAATTGTGTCTTCAATTGAATCACATATATTTTGCCTGATCCATTTAGGTCATGACTTACATTGACTTAGATCAGGCTAGCTCGTAAGTTTATAGACCGACCCGTTTCATACAATAATAATAATTTTTAAAATAAAAGTAAAAATAATAATAATATTATTATATATACATATATATATTGTAAATTAATTTGATAAGGGATTCACTTATTCTAAGAGTACATATAAGAGAAAGTCTCTAATATCCACTTATTTCACGATCTAATGATTAAGATGAATTATTATATTAGATCAATAAATCACTAGAAACATAAATGATCATAATGAAGAGTTATTTGTTAACTTTTATTTTGGGATTAAATGAATCATTTCTCTTATAATTTATATATTAAATCATTACATTTGAAATAAAAAATAATTTCATTAATATAATGTAATTTTTTAAAATATATTTTTAATTTTTATTTAAATATTTATTAATTAGTTATTTTTATATTAATATGTTAAATTTTTTTTTTAATTTTTAATCAGGCCAAAATTACTTCCTTAGCTTGTCGGCCTAACATAGGATCATGTTAGGCAAAAAATTATGGCTAGTTTAAAACATAAGTCAGGTTGGGATAAATTTTTTTTTTTTTACTTGGCCCATAGGATCAGTTCAAGCTGGGTTAAACCCTCCATTTTGACAACTCTAAAAAAATACTTCTATGTGGTTCAACATTGGATCTAGATTAAATTTTGACAGTAAGTTCACGACATATGGTTCTTCTTTTATACCATTGGGATCATCAATTGGTAGTTTGTAGTTGGAGAAAATAGTCTCACACTTTGGTTGGATTTTAGGTTTCTCTTTGTTTATCCGTCAAATTTGACAACATTATTGCTTTGGTATATTGGTTGCTTGTAGACACTTGTTTGCACCTTTTGATTTGACTCTTTGTTTACTCATATTTTGATCTTAATGGAGTTTGATTGACTGACTTGTGTCCATGAATTTTCATTTCTCATATTAAAGGGGTTTTCTCACATTATAAATATTAGTATTCTCTTTTGTTATAATTCTTGTTATTTTCTATTGTTATTGTTCCTCACAGATTCTTGCAAGTTTGGAGAAATGATTTTTGCTGCATACTTTTTGTATTTTTGGTTGTTGTATTGTTTTTTTGCCTATCAGAGTGGTATCAGAGAGTTCTTGGTTTGTGGCTATATTTACTTGTTTGAATGATGGAGGCAAATACAAAAATGATTCCTTTAAATGGTACAAATTATTATTTGTGGAAGGTTAATATACAAGATTTATTGTTTGAGAATAAATTGCATATTCCTGTCTTTACTACACAAAAGTCGATTTTATGAGTAATAAAGAATGGAACTTGGAGCACCAACATGTGTGTGGTTTTATTTAGCAATATGTATAAGACAACATTTATAATCACATTGCTAATGAGACACATGCGAGAACTTTGTAGGAGAAGATTGATCCTTGTATGCTTTTAAGTCAGGCAATAAATAAATTATATTTGTTGAATTTCTTGATGAATTTGAGGTACAAGGAGATATTCCAGGTTTCAATTACAAACTTAGTTCTTAATGATGTTGTTTCTTTCTAGATGGCAAAAAATGGTGCTCTCAATGAAGTGATAAGAAGGAAGACACATGGTTCTTCATCTCAATCTGAGGTGCTTGTCACTAAAAATAGGGGGAGAAGTCAGAAAAAGGAACCAAAGAGTGGTAGAGAGAAGAGTAAGAACAAGTCTACGATAAGAGACAAGAATGTGGAGTATCATTATTGTAATAAACCTGAGCCTATCCAAAGATATTGTTTTTAATGGAAAAAAGAGAACAAAGGCAAGAACGACAAGCAAAAGGAGAATGATCATGATAATAATCGTGTTACTACAACTACATGTGGTGATCTTGTTATTCTTCATTACTATGAGTCTATTAATTTTGTATATGGTGAAAGAATGTGGATAATTGATAGTGATGTTGCACTATATGTTACACCGAGGAAGGAATTATTCACATCTTACACTTTTGGTGATTTTGGAATGTTAAATATGGATATTGATCTTGTTTCAAAGGTTGTTAGTGTTGGTGATCTTTGATTGTAAATCAACATAGGAGTGTAGTTATTACTTAGAGAATTGAACATGCTTCAAATGTATGTTTTAATTTGATCTTTATGCATTTGTTTAATGATTATGGTTATGACAATCACTTTGGTTCTAATAACTGGAAACTCACTAAAGGTAACTTAGTCATGGTTAGAGGGTAGTAAAATTCTAAATTACATTGGACTAAAGCTTTGGTTGCTAAGGACAGTGTGAATGTTATGTATATGGAGACATATTGGTGGCACCAAAGACTTGGTCATATAAGTGAAAAATAGACCCAATTGCATAGTAGAGAGGATGAAAATAAATTTGGTTGAAATAGTTATATGTATGTTTTCTAAAACAAAGTTGCCTATGCATTTTTGGGGAGAGACAGTGCTTGTAGTCATGCATGTTGTTAATCTTAGTCCTATATTTGAATACTAAGGTACCATCTTGTTTGGCAATAATGTTAACTATGATCATTTGTGTGTCTTTAGTTACAGGGCATTTGTTTATGTTTCAAAGGATGAAAGACCTAAGTTAAATGCAAAGACAAGGCAATGTACGTTTATTGGCTATGGTAAAGATACACTTGGCTACAAGTTGTATAATCCTTGAAAGCAAGCTAGTTAGAAGTTGTAATATGTAATTCATGGTTGACTAAATTATTGAAAATGTTAACAAGGTGGAGAAGACTACGCTCGAGAAAGATAGTAGTCTCATTGATGGTAATTCGATGTGGTTACCTATTCATAATCTTGATAATATTGAGACTGGTGCTCAAAATAATGAGCAACATGGAGATGTTGATGATCAACAAGTTAGAGATGGTGTAGAGGTTTCAATTGATGATGCTTAAGAGGAACATGATATGGTACATGATGATGGTCATGATGATGCACCTGAATTACCACAAGTCTCTACTAGGAGGTCCAACAATAGGATGACAAAATTATCAATCGTAGTATAGTATTTCGATTAAATAAAAGTCAATCCCACGAGGAATGGTTTCACTAAAAATTAAAAATCATATGCTTACTAAGTGGATTAAAGCAAATTGGTTTTTTCATAAAGATTTGGGTTGAAAATAAATGACAAGGAACTATAAAATATTTTTAGAAAATATCAAATAAAAGAACTTAGGATTGGTTTCATTCATTTTCCCTCTTTTGTATAATGGCTAGGTCAAATTAAGAACATCAATTAACCTATCAATGTTGATACCACCTGCTTAAATCATTCACATTAATTCCTCGCACATGAAATTCATAAGAAAACCTAATAAATGTTGATTCCTCATACATTTAATAGATTTCCCAGCATTAGGTTTAGGGTGTTAAGCAATTGATACATCCATTACCATTCCTAGCAATTAACGTAGCAAATATTCTTGACTTGGTATAGGGTTTCAAGATATATTTTCCAATACATCCCAAACATCAAATATAAACATTAAAGAACACAAAGGAGAAAAATATCAACATCAAGAACATAGATTAATATCTCAAAACATCACCAAGATACAAAATAATTCAAAGGAAGTGCACTCAATCCTAAGAGAATGAAGTTAGCCACTCATGATGGTCATTACAATAATCCAATGAAGAAGAATTCAAGATGAATTGAAGATTGGACGAAAACTCGATCAGTTGTCGCGCCTTTCTTCTCAAAACCCTAAAAACTCCCCCTATTCTCAAAACACATCAGATCTATTTATAGAAAACTTTCACATCATTCGCTCAAGCGGATACTTTCGCTCAAACGAGTATTAATGATTTTCGCTCAAGCGAGAATTTGCTCGCTTGAGCGAATGACTTCCAAAGAGGTTTAACGTATTTTCGCTCAAGCGACTGACTCCCAGAAAGGTTTAACGTATTTTTGCTTAAGCGAGCGTCTATCCTGCTCGAGCGAATCTAAGGCTAAAAATCTTCTTCCTTTATTCCAATTTTTCTTCCATTAACTTGAGAATTATGATCCTTGCTCTTGTACCCAGTTACTCTGTAAATTCATCCTACATTGGGAGAAAAATATATTAGAATCAACATAATTTAAGTGGTTAAATAACAATTCAAAGCATAATTCCATCAACTTTTGCCACTTAACAGAGGTCCAACATGATGACAAAACCATATTCCAAGTATTTTTCTGATGGGTATGTAACTTTGACTAATGATAGAGAACCCAAATTTTTGAAGAAGCTATGGAAAATGAAGAAAAATAAAAGTGGCTAGATGCAATGCAAGATGAGATGAAATAGTTGCATGATAATCACACTTATAACTTGGTAAAATTGCCTAAGGACAAAAGGGCTTTAGAGAATAGGTGGACATTCAGGGTGAAGCAAGAGGCCAATTTTACATCTTCAACGTACAAAACCAGATTATTGATGAAAGACTTTAGACAAAGAAAAAGTATTTATTTCAATGAGATTTTCTTACATGTGGTGAAAATGTCATCCATCAAAATTGTGCTATGTTTAGTTACTAACTACCCTTGATTTGGTGGTTGAGTAGATGCATGTGAAGACAAATTTCCTTCATGGTAATTTGGAGGAAGAGATTTACATGAAACAACTAGATGGTTTTTTTGTTAAAGGTAAGGAAGAATATGTGTGTAGTCTTTTATGTGTGATTAAGATTACAAAAAGACTACTTCTAATTATTGTGTCTTTGTTAAAAAGTTCTCTAATGATCACTTTATTATCATGTTGTTATATGTTGATAACATACTTATTGTTAAGAAAAATATCTCCAAAATTGAAATGTTAAAGAAGCAATTCGGTGAGTAATTTGCCATGAAAGACATGGGAGTTGCTAAAAATATTCTTCGCATAAGTATCTTGCATGATTGAAGAGAAAAGAAGAATTGGCTATCACAAGGGCACTACATTAAAAAGGTATTGCAGAGTTTCGAAATGGAAAATGCCAAAGTAGTAAGCACTCCTTTTGCGACTAATTTTAAATTGAGTGTTAAATAAAGTCCTTCAAATGAAGTTGAGAAGACATATGAGCAGAGTTTCTTATGCATTTGTAGTAGGCAGTTTAATGTAGGCAATGGTATGTACAAGTCCAAATATTGCACATGTTGTTGGTATAAGCAACCACTTTTTATCCAATCTAGGTTGAGAGCATTAAAATGTTGTAAAACGAAATTTGAGGTATCTTCATGGTACTAGTGATTTGAAACTTTGTTTTGGAGGTGATAAAACTATTTTTATGGGTTACTCAAAAATGTGGCTAGAGACATTAATTTTAGAAAGACCAGTTTAGGCTATCTGATTAAGTTTGCAAGGGAAGTTGGAAGTTGTAGCTTGACAATCAAGATTGCAAAAATGAATAACATTGACTAATATAGAGACAAAGTTCATTGTCACTACAGAAGCATGCAAGGAGTTGTTATGGTTGAAGAAATTCTTGCAAGATTTTGGTGTTATGTAAAACAATTATCCATTATTTGTGAACAATCAGGGTGTTATTCATCTTGGTAAGAATCCAACTTTTCATTCTAAGTCCAAACATATTGATGTATGGTACCATTGGATACGTGATGCTTTGGATGCTAAGTTGTTGAAGTTAGATAAAGTTCATACAAATGACAATAGTGCTGATATGATGACTAAGGCACTGTCAAGTAGAAGTTTGAAGTTTGTTATAAGATCACGGAATTAGTGGTTACCTCCACGTAGTTGAGAAGGGGAAGATGTGTTGGGTTGGACTCCCAACTATGTGTCTAAAAAGTTTAAATTAGTCAAGTATATTTTTTATCTCACTTAACTTAAATGGAGAGAGGTCTTCTAGGTCAGAAAAGAGATGATAAATTTTGCAATTTTTGGAAGAACAAAAGAAGATAAAATTGTTTGACATATTTACCAAGGTTTCTTAGTAAAATTACAATTATCACTTTATTCACCATTGGATCTGGCTGAAATTTTGAAAGAATGTTTTTAGCATAAGGTTCTTCGTTTTTCCCGTAGGGATCATCAATTGGTTGTCTATGGATGGAGAAATCAATCTTATACTATTACTGGATTTTAGGTTTCTTTTTCTGTGTTTTTTTAAATTTGAGAGTATTATTGTTTTGACGTATTAGCTGCTTGTAGACACTTGTTTGTGAATTTGATTTGAATTTCTTGCCCTCATATTTTGATCTTAGTAGAGCTTGATTGACTAACTTGTCTCAGTGGATTTTTATTTCTCATTGAGGAGGTTTTTCAACGTTAAAAATATTATTGTTCTCTTTTATGATTATCCTAGTCATTTTCAATTGTTGTTGCTCCTCACAAATTCCTACAAGTTTGTGAAAATTAATTTCGTTGCATACTTTAGTATTTTTTATTATTGTGTTATTGTTTTCCCTATCAATTACCTAATTAATCTAACCTAATTAAAACCAAATTTAATTGAGTTTGAAGATAATTAATCTAACTAAATTACATTTAATTAAGTTAAATTAAAGATTGAATTAAACTTTATCTAAACCACTTCCACCCATTTATGTGCATTTAAAATTTAAACCTTCAAGTTGGAGAAAGATGGAAATAAAAACTAAAATTGAATCTTGCGTGATATAAATGTAAAAACACAATGAAATAAAATTGATGCAAAATCTAAATCCAAATTAAATGGGTTTAATACCTTGTTATGTTTACTATACTACTACATATACAAAATCTATAGGGCAGCCTACTTTGTTAACTAAAATATATTTTTAATACAATAAAAATAATTAGGTAATTTTTTAAATATAATAATATTATCAATTGCTTTTCAAAATCGTTAAAAACATATGTATATACGCGTAATATTTAATAAGAATATATAAGTAAAAGAAATATAATATTATATAAAAACTATAAAAATAACTATTAATTCTTTTAAAATAAGGAGGGAATGGGTTCCCAGCACCACACTAATCATTGTAGGTATTTTGTTCACGACATGCTTTCACATATGAAAAGAAAAGAAAACTATTTCCAATGCAATCATTTTTCTCAATGGAGGGGTTCTTTCTTACATGGTAATTCGGGCATAAATTCCATATTTGGTAAACAGGACTACGAAAACCTACACAATAATATAATGACCCTAAACCCTAGCTAGTACTATATGGCATCAAATTGTCATAAGAAAGTTTCTCATGGCATCTCCTCCAACATGCCATTTCTCACAAAAAGAAAGGTGTAAAGTTTCAGGAATGATAATGGGGAACAATTAAACTAATTTATATATGACGATAAAAAGTGTGTTAATTTTTTATTATGCCAAAAAGTACTACAGAAAAATTCATCTAAATATAATGACACAATATTTAATTTTATAAGTGCTAATGCATGGCTAGTTGAATATGGTTTTTGTACTATCAGCAGTGAAAAAAATAGTGTTTTTTTTTTTTTTTTTTTTTTTTTTTAATGATGGTGGCGAGGAGATGCATATAAAAGTTAAACATGTGCAATGACAGGGCATGATAGAAAATTTTGTTTCATGATGGCATGGTTGAAACATCAGAAAATGTTTGCTTACTTTGCCTAAAGAATTTTTAGATTTCTGTTATTTCCACTTTAGTTTCGAGAACTTCTTGATTTGTTTTGACAGTTTCTGTTATTTCCACTTTAGTTTCGAGAACTTCTTGATTTGTTTTGACAGTTTTAGCCTTCTTTAGATTAAATGATGAATAAGAGGAAATGAAAAACAGTAGATTTAAGGTTAAAATGAGATTATTATTATTATTATTATTATTATTATTATTATTATTATTATTATTATTTAAAATATTATAATTATTTAAATTATTTTTATTTCAATTATTAATATGATTATTATTATTATTATAATTATGTTTATTATTAAAATAATTATTAGTATTATATTATTATTTGTATATTTATTGTTATTAATGTTATTATTATTTAAAATATTATAATTGTTTAAATAATTTTTATTTTAATTATTAATATAATTTTTATTATTTTTATTTTTATTAAAATAACTATTAATATTATTATTAATATGATCATTTGGATTAAGAGAAATAGGGTGAAAAATAAAAAGAAATGAATGAAAATATTGTAAGTGATAAGATTGATTAAATTGATTAAAAATAAATAAATATTAGATTAAATTAATGAATAATTAAAATATTTTTAATATAAATTTATTTTATAGTAGTTTATAATTAATATTAAATTATACAAATAATTTTATAATATAATTATAATATTTTGTTTATTTTAAAAAAATTATTATATAAAATAATTTTAAAGATAGCAGTTTAAAAAATATTTTAAAAAATATAATATGAACAAATTATTAATTTTATTTATTATCTTAAAATAATATTAACCTGCAAAATAAACATAATTCATTAAAAATATTATTAGTTAATGTTGTTTCAAAAAAAATCACTAAACTAGTGTATATCATGTAATTTATTATCGACCTTCAACTAATTCATTTATAAGGTCATGACTTTTACTTTATATCACCTATCTTTCTCTATAATTCTCAACTAATTAGAAGGTTAAATCTATTAGATAAATTCCACAGTTATATTCTTACAAACAAGTTTAGATGCAAATGCACCCTTATTTCCCTTATAACAATAAATATGTAAACACAAACAATTTCTTAGAGAAATTATTGGTTGTGACTGTTTCATGCCTCATTGCATGGATGCACTAAAAAGAGAAAGAAAATATAATTATTTAATTTTTTTTTATAACTTATTGTTGGTATTTTAAGCTTTCACTTTAAAAGAATAAGTCGTATGCCAATCCCAAAACTTGTAATTGCTTTGTCTTATAAAATTTGTTTGTAACTTTATTATGCAAACTTGGATGTGGTGTTAGACAAATGACATCTAGAGGGGGTTAATAGATGCACAAATTTTATTAGATGTCAAATTAAAATTTATTTGTGAGTCAATAATTTGTTTGAACATAGATAAAGTGGAAGCGATAATATAATCAAGAAAAGAGAAAGAGATAAGAGAAAGAGAAGAGCACATAGTGATTTATACTGGTTCGGGTATAGCCAACTCTACATCTAGTTCCCAGTCAACTCTTAACACAAGAGTAACTCCCAATTCACTATCTTTCAAATTCAGTTTACAAATTACAATCAACGCAGCAAAAAAACTAGTAAAAAGTAAACTAATTAAAAAGACAATTACCTCCTTAGAAACCCACTAAGGATGAACACCTCCCTAAAATCCCACTAGGGATGAACACCTCCTCTGAACAAATCAAAGGATGAAAAACACATCCTTAGAATCCCTCTAAGGATGAACACCTCCCTAGAATCACACTAAGGATGAACACCTCCCTGAACAAATCAAATGGATGAAAAACACCTCCTTAGAATCCCACTAAAGATGAACACCTCCCTAGAATCACACTAGGGATGAACACCTTGTTAGACAAATGGCATCTAGAGGGGGGTGAATAGATGCACAAATTAAAATAGATGTCAAATTAAAAATTTATTTGTGAGTCAATAATTTGTTTGAACACAGATAAAGCGGAAGCATTAATATAATCAGGAAAAGAGAAAGAGATAAGGGAAAGAGAAGAACATACAAAGATTTATACTGGTTCAGGTATAGCCAACCCTACATCCAGTTCCCAGTCAACTCTTAATACAAGAGTGACTCCCCATTCACTATCTTTCAAATTCAGTTTACAAATTACAATCAACTCAGCAAAAGAACCAGTAAAAAGTAAACTAATTAAAAAGACAATCACTTCCATAGAAACCCAGTAAAGATGAACACCTCCCTAGAATCCCACTAGGGATGAACACCTCTTTTGAACAAATCAAAGGATGAAAAACACCTCCTTAGAATCCCACTAAGGATGAACACCTCCCTAGAATCACACTAGGGATGAAAAACACCTCCTTTCACCAATACAAAATGGATGAAGGTAATAAAAATAAGAACAGACACACCTGGGTAGTGGAGACAACAAATTGTAGAAGCCTGTAGAATGCGAATCTCCAAGAACATGTGTGATTAACAATGAAAGCACATAAGGCAGTAGAGAAGAGGGTTTTATCAAAAGGTGTAAAATATCTCTGTTGCCTTGCTCAGAATTCTTTTCTCAAAACTGATTGAATGTAAATTGTATTTTCGAATTCTGTAATTGTATGTTTTTTATTTTTCATCAAAACTTAATTAAATAGAAAAATAGCATCAGAAAATGGCTGCTGGACATTAATAATATCATAGAGAAAATCAGAATATATTCAAAAATATTTATTCTTTAAAATAGATATATTTTTTAAATTTGAATTGTCATAATTGATTATATTACCAAGTATAATCAATTATAATAGAGAAAATCATTTTTCTATTTCTGATGCATCATAATTAATTATGACAGAGAAATATCACGTTATGAATTTCATCACACTTGTGCTTTGGAGGCTTATGCATAATATTACTTCATCAACTGGTACCTCCATATCCAGTATTCTAAGACTCTATCTAGTCTTCAGGAATCATCTTGGGCTTGCTTGAATCATCATCTTTATCAAAAACATATCTTGGGCATGTAGGGAAATGTTTCATATTTTCACCAACGTCATAAATTCAGCTTGTCCTTAACTCATCTGGAATGGTGTTGACTTGAATGTAGTTGACTTCAATCATCATCAAAATCATCTCTTGGGAATGTAGGGACATTTCCATTAATCTCCCCCTCATTGCTTTCACACCTCCCTGAACAAATCAAAGGGATGAAAACACCTCTTAAACCCACAAAGGATGAAGGAGTAAGATAAGAACAGTCACACCTGGGTAATGGAGACAACAAATTGTAGAAGCATGTAAAATGTCAATCTCCAAGAACAAGTCTGATTAACAATGAAAGCACACAAGGAAGTAGAGAAGATAGTTTCTCAGAAGGTGTAAAATATCTCTGTTGCCTTGCTCATAATTCTTTTCTCAAAACTGATTGAATGTAAATTATATTTTCGAATTCTGTAATTGTGTGTTTTTTATTTTTCATCAAAACTTAATTAAATAGAAAAATAACATCACAAAATGGCCGTTGGACATTAATATTTTCGTGAATAAAAATCAGGATATATTCAAAAACATTTATTCTTCAAAACAGATATATTTTTCAAATTTGACTTTCCATAATTGATTATGTTACCATTGTAATAATTATGACAGAGAAAATCATTTTTCCATTTCTAATGCATCATAATTTATTATGACAGTGAAAAATATCATGTTATGAATTTTATCACACTTGTGCTTTGGAGGCTTATGCATAATATTACTTCATCAACTTGTACCTTCATATCTAGTATTCTAAGACTCTATCTAGTCTTCAGGAATCATCTTGGGCTTGCTTGAATCATCATCTTTATAAAAAACATATCTTGGGCATGTAGGGAAATGTTTCACATTGTCACCAATGTCTTAAATTCAGCTTGTCCTTAATTCATCTTGAATGGTGTTGACTTGAATGTAGTTGACTTGAATCATCATCAAAATCATCTCTTGGGAATGTAGGGACATTTTCATCAATCTCATCCTCATTGCTTTCAATCTACCCCTTTTTGATGATGATCAATGAAACATCTTAAATGAATTAAAATGATTGACTCTATATAGCCAGCTCAAGATTAGTATAGTATAGTATAGTATAACACAGATTAACACAAATTTGTATCAAGTGTCAAAGTCTCTTAATATCCCCCTGGATATATTAATAACAAGACCCCACCTAACTCGTATGAGCAAAGACTTCTCTTAACTCCCCTTGTTTAATTTAGAGATAGGAATGAATTTCACATAGATTTTAATTCATCAAAAAATCTCCCCCTGTTTCATTGATAATCATAAAAAACATTATAAGAGAAAAAAAATCTCCCCCTGTTTCACACAGATTAATATCATCAAAATATATCCATGTTTCATTGATAATTATGAAAAATATTGCGATAGAAATTGAGAAAAAATTTGCAAATATTAGTACATAAATCAAGGTAGAGAAGATAATGCATTACAAAGTGTCATAGAGAAGAACATCATATTAAGGAGGCAATATCTAGGATACCCAAGACAAATGAAGAGACATAAAGATAGGGGAATAGAATGATTGTAGAGATAATGGAATGAAATGCAATAGTTTCCCCCAATTGCAGTCTTCTTATTTAGGCAGCTTTCAAATTTAATTTCACTCATATTCTAGATTTCAAATTCAAATTGCAACAAATTTAAAATTCAAATTCCAACAAATTCCAAATTTCAAATTCAAATTCAAATTCAATTTCAAAAATCTCAAACTGTAAAAATTTCAAATTTCAAAATCTCAAACTACAAAATTTCAAATTTCAAATTGCAAATTGCAAAATTTCAAATTTCAAAAATCTCATATTGCAAATTTTAAAAAAATCTCAAACTGCAAAATTTTAAATTTCAAAAATTCAAACTTTCAAATTTCAAAGTTGGTCAACAATCAAATTTATGTGACAGATAAGTGCAGATATTCAATATAGAGGCTTGAGAGACAATCATAACCTTATCTTAGTAATATTTCCTTGTTCATCTAGCTTGTTCCTGTACACCCATTTAGCTTCAATAACCTGCATTAATTTCTTATCCTTGATAATTACCTGCAACATCAACATACAAATCTAAGTACCCTTTAATTATTTTTGGGTCCTTAAAAAGGTTAGTAGAATCACAATTCTCTGCCAAAAGACTAAGGATTAAAAGAATATAATCATGATATAATAATTGATTATCATAGTACCTTTAGAATCAACATAATTGATTATGACAACAAGAAAAAAAATTTCGATTCTGATAATCAATTAGATGCTCAAACTATCATCTAGACATGTATAAATGTTTTGTTCCTTTAGGCACCCATTCATATTTGCCATTAGATATGCCAAAATGTTTTATGTAACATCTATTTGATGTATGGCCTAATTTCATGCAATAAAAACATGTTGGTTTTCTTTGAAAAGGTCTAAATGAGTTTCTTAAAGTTTTTGAAACTAGTTTCACATCTGTTTTCCTTGACTCTTTCACAAAAATAGTTTTATGAGGTTCTAGACTTTCTTTGGGTTTGTAACTAAGTCCAGCTTTGCTAGAATTCCCTCTTTGATAACCTAATATAGAATCAAGATTTTCAGAAGATTTTGAAAACTTACTTATTATTTTCTCTAACTTGAAAATCTCATTTTCCAAATGATTACAATTTTCACAAGGTTTAGCAACTTCTTTATTTTTAGACAAAGTTTTAAATTTCTCAACATCTTTCTTTAAGCACTCTTTTTCTTTTTCAAGAATACCAACAGTATTTTCTAATGCATTAAACTTTTGTCTAAGTGCATTGTATTTCTTAGATAACTTGGTAAAACCTTCATACATATCTTGATATTCTTTAAACAACTCATCATATTCATTTAAGGATTTTGTACTGCTTACCTATGATGAGGCTTCATCATCACTTTTTATCATCAAGCAAAGATTTGCTTCTTCTTCTCCATCACTGCTTTCGAAAGAACTCTCTTGTGTTGTGGAAGAATCATTATCCTCCCAAGAAATATAAGTTTTGTGTTTGTTCTTATAGATACCGTTCTTCCCTTTCTTCACATCTTTGTTAAGTTCCGGATAGTCTGGTTTGATATGGCTAGGTTTTCCACATTCATAACAATGGTATTTATTTGTTTTCTCCTTTCTTTGCTGTCTCTTTATCCTATTCTTCATAAAACGAGAGATTTTTTTAACAAAAAGAGACATATCGGAATCCGAAAACATACCTTCATTTTCACTTTTGTTTTGTGAAGATTTTTCTACTTTTAGAGTTATCGTCTTGGCTTGATTCTGTTCACCATTCTTTAACCTTTGTAACTCCATCTCATGTTCTCACAGCTTTCCAAATAGAGTAGCAATATTCATTTTTGTGAGATCCTTTTCTGTAATAGCAGTGACCTTTGGTTGTCAATTCTTGTCTAAAGATTTCAAGATCTTTGTGTTCAACTCCTCATTGTCAAAACTCTTTCCTAATGCTTTCAAGTGATTTACTATATGTGTGAAGCATGTCTAGAAATCCGTGATGCTTTCATTTTGCTGCATTTGAAATAATTCATACTCCTAAATGAGTGTGTTCTTCATGCTCGCTTTACTTCATTTGTTCCTTCATGTGTTACTTCAACAGTGTCCTATATTTCTTTTTCCATCTTGCATTGTGAGACCCTGAAAAATTCATTACGAGTTAAGGCAGAAACAATATCATTTCGGGCTCTTACATCATAATGGGCACGCTTGTTTCCATCCGGTGTCCATTGGTCAAAAGTCTTTGGAACAACTCCAGATTCCGTTGTTCTCATCGGAATGTAGGGACCATTGAGTACAACATCCCAAACACCATAATCTAGTATTTGTAAAAATATTTTCATTCTTGCTTTCCAAAACTAATAGCCTTCTCCTTCAAATAATGGTGGTCTGTTCATTGAGGCTCCTTCCCTGTAAATCTGATTCTGCATAGACATCTTGATAGATCATTTAGAAATATCTTATCTAACCAAAGTCTGATACCACTTGTTAGACAAATGGCATCTAGAGGGGGTGAATAGATGCATAAATTTTAATAGATGTCAAATTAAAAATTTATTTGTGACTCAATAATTTGTTTGAACACAGATAAAGCGGAAGAGATAATATAATCAGGAAAAAGAGAAAGAGATAAGGGAAAGAGAAGAGCACACAATGATTTATACTGGTTCAGGTATAGCCAACCCTACATTCAGTTCCCAGTCAACTCTTAACATAAGAGTGACTCCTAATTCACTATCTTTCAAATTCAGTTTACAAATTACAATCAACTCAGTAGAAGAACCAGTAAAAAGTAAACTAATTAAAAAGACAATCACCTCCTTAGAAATCAACTAAGGATGAACACCTCCCTAGAATCCCACTAGGGATGAACACCTCCTCTGAACAAATCAAAGGATGAAAAACACCTCCTTAGAATCCCACTAAGGATGAACACCTCCCTAGAATCACACTAGGGATGAACATGTTGAACATTCAAGGACTTGATGTTGAACTTACATGGACATGAAGCTTGTTGATTTTGATGATGATTCAAGAACACAAGACTTAGAGAGTTGAAGACTTGTTTTATAGTATAATAACTCTGTTTTGATTAGTTTGAGTCTGTAATATTAGAGTTTAAGATAGTCGGTACATAGTCTGCACTTTAGAAGCTTCAAAAACTCAAATTTATCTTTTTGCCTCGGCTTTAATCGATTAAATGGTCAAATAATCGATTATTACAGTGAGAAAAATCATTTTCTGTATATGTTCACTGTAATAATCGATTAACACACCTGTTAATCGATTAACAGGCCTGTTAATCGATTAACAGGGCTTTTAATTGATTAAAACAGTGAGTTTTGGGGTTCTGTTGATTTTGGATATGTAATAATCGATTAACACTTCATTTAATCGATTATTTCAGTCAGATTTTGATTTTCAACTTCAAATCAACCCTATTTTCAAAATCCCTAACCTAAGACTCCTAGTTCCGAAAATCCCAATTCCCAAACCCTAATTTCTCTACTTAAGCTTCTGGATGGCACTCAGAAAAGTAGAACAACCTTTTTCAAACAAAAGTTAAGTGCTGTGAGTGCCAGAGAACTGTTTGTTAGAGGAAAAAAGGGGCTTTTCGAACCTGGTGTGGGCTAGAAGCGATAATAATCACTAAGTGGAGTCCTTAGTGGATTGTGTGTTGTGCCGTCTCTGGGGAAAGCTGTTCTTCATCTCTTGTGGGTTTTAAGAGAGGTGTTTTCTTTACTTTGTATTTTCAATTGTTATCTATTTGTAACAACTTTGATTATAGTGACAGCGTTAATCCTCTGTTTGAGTGATTAGCAACTGGACGTAGGATCTTTTGATCCAAACCAGTATAAATCTCTTGTGTAAGACTCTATCTCTATCTTATTTACGTTTACACAGATTTTTAATCGGTAAAATTTGGGGAAAATTTTGAAAACCTAATTTTTGTTAAGAAACCAATTCACCCCCCCTCTTGGTTTTTGTCTGACCACGCGAACATTCCGCTGCGCGATTCTAACAAGTGGTATCAGAGCTTGCTTTGATAGTCATTCAAACATTTTGAAAATGGCTGGACAAAATCAAACTTTTGTCGAAGGTGCGTCTGTCAACAGACCCCCACTTTTTGCGGGTCAAAATTATCCTTTCTGGAAAGTAAGAATGCAAATCTTTTTAGAGTCTGTTGATAGAGGCATTTGGGACGCTATTTTAAACGATCCATATGTTCCTAAAGTTATTGAGAACGGTGTAGACGTTCCTAAACCTTTTTCTAGATGGACAACAGAGGAAAACAGAAAAGCACAATTTGACGTTAGGGCTAGAAATATTATTTCATCTGCTTTAACCCTTGACGAGTTTTACAGGATTTCTGTTTGTAAAAGTGCTCAGGAGATGTGGGAAATGCTAAGAGTGACCCACGAAGATACCGATGACGTTAAGAGAGCATGGAAAAATTCCCTAATCTAAGAATACGAGATGTTCCGGACGCAACAAGGTGAAACTATATTCGACGTTCAAAAGCATTTCACTCATATTGTGAACCATCTCACTGGATTAGGTAAAATCTTTGACGTTGATGAATTGAATGTTAAAATTTTAAAATCTTTGGATAGGAAATGGCAACCTAAGGTGACGACCATCTCGGAGTCACAAAACCTTGCCACAATGTCTATGGCGGCGCTATTTGGAAAGCTAAGAGAGCATGAGCTTGAGCTTGGAAGGCTAAATGAAGAAGAAGGACAATATCAAAAGAAGAACTTAGCCTTCAAAACCGAAATTTCCAAAGGTAAAAACAAAAAGGAAGAAGAAGACTCAGAAAACGAAGAAGAAGAATTGAGTCTTATGATAAAGAAGTTCACCAAATTCATGAAAGCAAAAGGAAGGCATCCATTCAAAGGTAAGGGAAAGGTAAGAGAAAGTACTTCCATAAATATAAAATGTTATGGTTGTGGTGAAGCAGGACATGTAAAGACCGAATGTCCAAACAAGAAAAACGATGAAATCAAAGGCAAAAAGTTCTTCAAGAAGAAAGCCTATATTACTTGGGATAACAGTGATTCAAGTTCAGAATCAAGTGACTCGGAAGTAGAAGCCAATATTTGCTTAATGGCAAATGACAACATATCTTCTGACTTTGAGGTAAGTGATTCCGACTCATCTTCTAGTGATGATGATAATAACTATGATGAACTGCAAAATGCATATAATGAATTATTTAGTGCCTTTAAGAACTTGAAAAATGAATATAAAGTTGTGAAGAAGAGTTTAAGTAGATTCGAAAAGGAAATTGACTCATTAAAAACGAAAATCACATGTTTAGAAGAAAAGGAATCCTTAGAAACGAAAATTGTATGTTTAGATGAGAATGATGATAAGAACTTAGCATGTGCAAATTGTAAAGAGCATGAATATGACATAGATATTCTTAACCATTTTCTAGACAAAGCCGAAAAGGAGATAGGTGATCTTAAGAAGCATGAAATTGTGTTAGCTCAAAATAGTGTAAATCATCAAGTTCCTTTGAAAAAGCCTAAAAGGAAAAACAAAAGAGTATGGGTAGAAAAAGGAACTAGAGCATGTTTTGTTAGTAATGCATCTTATTCTAAAGTTACATCAAAAGCATGTTTTTATTGTATGAAACAAGGTCACACTTCAAATAAATGTAAAATAAAACATTTTGGTGTTCCTAAAGGTAAATACATTTGGGTTCCTATTGTTGAATAATTTATTTGTCTCTAACCCCAAGGACCCAAAAGTTATGGGGACCTAAGTTTACTATGTTCTTGTTTTGTAGGAAACTTCCAAATCTAAGAAGTCTATGTGGTATCTTGATAGTGGATGCTCAAAGCATATGACCGGTGATAAATCAAAATTTGTGAGTTTCAAAGCTAAAGAACAAGGATATGTAACTTATGGGGACAACAACAAAGGGAAAATTCTTGGAATTGGAAATATAGTTGGTTCAAACACATTGGAGATTAAGGATGTGCTTCTTGTTGATGGACTAAAGCATAATCTCCTTAGCATAAGTGAACTATGTGACAAAGGATTTAAGGTAATCTTTGAAATTAAATTTTACACCATACATTTGATAGATTCCGAAAATGTAGAATTAAAAGGCATTAGGCATAACAACATATACTTGATTGATTTGGATTGTTTACATGATTCTAGCATAACATGTTTAGTTGCTAAGGAAGAGAACCCTTGGTTATGGCATAAGAGAGCGGCTCATATAAATATGCATCATTTGAACAAATTGATTTCAAAAGACTTAGTTATTGGTTTGCCTAAGTTAAAATTTGAAAAAGATAGATTGTGTGATGCATGTCAAAAAGGTAAACAAGTAAAATCATCATTTAAATCAAAGAATGTTATTTCTACTTCAAAACCCCTAGAATTATTACATTTAGATTTATTTGAACCTTCTAGGATAAAAAGCTTTGGTGAAAATTATTATGGTCTTGTGATTGTTGATGATTACTCTAGATATACTTGGACATTTTTCCTAACTATGAAAAGTGAAGTCTTTAAAGTCTTTAGAAAATTTGTAAAACAAATTCAAAATGAGAAAGACTTAAGAATTAAAGTTTTAAGAAGTGACCATGGTGGTGAGTTTCAAAATGAAAAGTTTGAAAGTTATTGTGAAGAAAATGGAATATTACATAACTTTTCTGCTCCTAGGACTCCCCAACAAAATGGTGTAGTTGAAAGGAAAAATAGGTCATTAGAGGAACTTGCTAGAACAATGTTAAATGAATCTAATGTTCCTAAATATTTTTGGCCTGATGCGGTTAGTACTGCTTGTTATGTTTTGAATAGAATGCTCATTAGGTCAATTATAAAATCAACTCCCTATGAATTGTTAAATGGTAGAAAGCCTAATTTTGCTCATTTGAAAATTTTTGGATGTAAGTGTTTTGTGTTAAATAATGGAAAGGACAACTTAGGAAAATTTGACTCAAAAGTCGATGAGGGCATTTTCTTAGGTTATTCATTAACTAGCAAGGCTTACAGGGTGTTTAATAGAAGAACCTTAAATATTGAAGAATCTATTCATGTTACATTTGATGAAATTGTAGACCTTGGGGGAAATCCTCTTGAGTCAAATAAAGAACTTGCAGGTGATGATGAGTATATAAGAGAGGCTCTTGATGAATTGTATTTAGAAGAAAATGATCCTTCTCAAACGCCTGAATTAGCAAAAGAATGACAATCACCAAGAGGACTCTCAATGGACAATATCATTGGTGATATCTCAAAAGGGGTAAGAACTAGAAATATGACAAATTTCTGCATGTCTGTAGCTTTTGTGTCACAGATAGAACCCAAAAATGTTGAGGAAGCGCTTAAAGATGACCAATGGTGCATAGCAATGCAAGAAGAACTTAACCAATTTGAAAGGAATCAAGTCTGGGAATTAATCCCAAGAGAAGAATCACATCAAGTTATTGGAACCAAATGGGTGTTTAGAAATAAACTTGATGAAGATGGAAACATAACAAAGAATAAAGCCAGACTTGTTGCCAAAGGCTATTGTCAGGAGGAAGGTATAGATTATGATGAAATTTATGCTCCTATTGCCAGGTTAGAGGCTATACACCTACTTCTTGCTTATGCATCTTTGATGAAATTTAAATTATATCAAATGGATGTTAAAAGTGCATTTTTGAATGGTTTTATTAAAGAAGAAGTATATGTGGAGCAACCCCTTGGATTTGAAGATTTTAATTATCCTAATCATATTTTTAAATTAAAGAAAGCATATGGGTTGAAACAAACTCCTAGATCTTGGTATGAAAGGCTAAGTAGTTTCCTAACTTCAAATGATTTTTCTAGAGGAAAAATTGATTCTATTCTGTTTATAAAGAAAGTTAAAGAACATATCTTATTGGTCCAGGTATATGTTGATGATATTATTTTTGGATCAACTGATAATTCGTTATGTGTAGAATTTGCTAAGATAATGCAGGGAGAGTTTGAAATGTCTATGATGGGAGAATTGACATTCTTCCTTGGACTTCAAATCAAGCAACTTAAAGATGGCATCTTCATCTCTCAAACCAAATACTGCAAAGAGATCCTTAAAAAGTTTGGAATGGACACCTCAAAGGAAGCTAGCACACCCATGGGAACTTCATGCTATCTAGACAAGGATGAATCAGGTTTGGAAGTTAATCAATCTATGTATAGAGGTATGATAGGTTTAGTGTTATACTTAACTGCAAGTAGACCTGATATTATGCATTCTGTCTGTGTGTGTGCTGAATTTCAGGCTTGTCCAAAAGAATCTCACCTAATTGCAGTAAAACATATTTTAAAATATTTAAAAGGAACTATTGGTTTTGGTTTATGGTATCCATCTGATGCTTGTACTAGTTTAATAGGATATTATGATGCTGATTATGGTGGATGAAAAATTGATAGAAAGAGTACTAGTGGGACATGTCATTTGTTAGGTTCATCCTTAGTATCTTGGCATTCTAAGAAACAGACATGTGTTGCTTTATCCACCACTGAAGCTAAATATATTGCAGCTGGTAATTGTTGTGCTCAAATTTTGTGGATGAAACAACAACTAGAAGATTATAGTATATTTCTAAATGACATACCTTTAATGTGTGATAATACGAGTGCAATTAATCTTACTAAGAATCCAGTAATGCACTCTAGGACTAAGCATATAGAGATTAGACATCACTTTTTGAGAGATCATATCAGCAAAGGAAACTGTAAAATAGAGTACGTTGATACAAAACACCAATTAATAGATATTTTTACTAAGCCTCTACCCAAGGATAGATTCTATGATCTTAGAGGAGACTTAGGGATATTAGAAATAGCTTAAATTCTGCTTAATTAGATAGTTGTTGGATGGTTATAATGTTATAATTCATTATGTAGAATGTTCATAGATTATCATGTGCATAAACCTCAAATATTTGATTAACTCTCTGGAATAATCGATTAATTGGAGTTATCATCGATTATTAGCATCAAAAACACCCAAAACATGACATTTCTCTCTGGATTAATCGATTAATTTGCCCATTAATCTATTAAACTCAGTATTAATCGATTAACAACTCAAATTAATCGATTAAATGGGTTTGGTAATGGTTTAATCGATTAATTTGAGTTTTAATCGATTAAACCTGGCAAGTTTGGATTCCTAGCCGTTGCCAACGGCTTTTTTGACCCTTATTCACTTTCATATGACCGTTGGAGATGCTTGGCTATAAATAGGGACCTCCATTTCACTTCTACTCACTTCTATCTCTTGAAATCAAGCTTTCTTGCCTCATTCTATCAATCTTTCCTTCTTCTCACTTAACTTGTCCTCTTAAATCTTCTTGTTACTCTTCTAATCCTACAATGGCCTCATCTTCTCGTGCTAAAATTCCCAGCAGAAGAAGATCTGCACCCTCATCTCATCCCCGTCCTAATTATGTAGAAGGATGGATCTCTGATGTAGAAGGCCGACAAGAATTTATGTCTTATTGGAAGGAACGTGGTATTATTTCTCCTAAGTTCCTTATTGGTGATCAGTTCATCAATAAGGGATTCAACTTTCCTAATCTCCTTGAAATTCAAGGAGTTCTCCCTTTCATCCAAATGCAAGGTACGTATTATCCTGACTTAGTTAGGGTATTTTACTCTAGGTTCAAATTTAGAGATCAAATTGCTACCTCTCGAGTAAAGGGAGTCACAATTATTCTTGATGATGATATTTGGGAAAATGTTGCCCACTTTCCTATTAGAGAAGATGCTATTAACGTGTATGGTGAGTTAGATGATTTTGACAGGATCATGGCGTACCGTTCTTTTCTGCGAAACCCCTCCATGGAGATTGGGCGTCTCCTTCTAGCTGGACCTTTGAAGAAGGAGGAACGCATGATTTTACATCTACTTGTCTGGATTCTATGTCCCCGGGCTGCGAATCATGCTCAATGTTCTTCAATTGATCTTCGTATTATTCATGCCATAATGAATAATGAGCCTTTAGATTGGGGCATTCTTATCACCATGACTATGTTAAAAGCCAAACACCATCCCACCTTCAAAATTCCATATCCCCTCCTCGTCTCTTGCATTCTTGAATACAAAGGAGTAAATGTCGAAGGTGAAAAAATAGTAAGAACGAATAACTTAAACTGCATGCTGGACAACACATTGACCCAACTCCAAATGGTGCGTGTCAACAATATTTATGTTCACAAGGATGATGTTCCAAACGAAGGTGACAATAATGAAGATTCTGATGAAGATATGCCTCCTGCTGATGATTTTCCTTCTGATCAAATCCAAAGTGTTGGAACTTCCTCTGCTCATCATGAAACCCGTCAATCTATGGAAGATATGTTATCTGATATGAATCAGAGGATGCAGGCATTCTTCACTCTTTTTGGAGTACGACATGAGGAAATAATTCGCCGTATATCTGATGTAGATGATAAAGTGTGTCATTTAGAAAATAGATTTGATGCACACTTTCATAGTGATGATAGTGAAGAATTTTAAATTTGTTTTTATTTTCTTTTATTTGTAATGTATTTTCATTTCTGAAATAAAATGTGGTGTTCTTTTAATGCTTTGATTGAGGGGGAGTTATCTCCAAGTTATGCATATTTTGAGGGGGAGCTCTTATGATTGTTATAGAAGAATTCTTTTTTATTATAATTAAAATAGGGGGAGAAATATCTAAAGCCTACTATGATTGATTTTAAATATTATCTGGTATGTTTAATGTGTTTGTTAGTATGACAGATAAAACAGGTTATTATAAGGCTTTAAAAGAAAATTTTGATCATCATCAAAAAGGGGGAGATTGTTGAACATTCAAGGACTTGATGTTGAACTTACATGGACATGAAGCTTGTTGATTTTGATGATGATTCAAGAACACAAGACTTAGAGAGTTGAAGACTTGTTTTATAGTATAATAACTCTGTTTTGATTAGTTTGAGTCTGTAATATTAGAGTTTAAGATAGCCGGTACATTGTCTGCACTTTAGAAGCTTCAAAACTCAAATTTATCTCTTTGCCTCGGCTTTAATCGATTAAATGGTCAAATAATCGATTATTACAGTGAGAAAAAACATTTTCTGTATCTGTTCACTGTAATAATCGATTAACACACCTGTTAATCGATTAACAGGGCTTTTAATCGATTAAAACAATGAGTTTTTGGGTTATGTTGATTTTGGCTCTGTAATAATCGATTAACACTTCATTTAATTGATTATTTTAGTCAGATTTTGATTTTCAACCTCAAATCTGAAGCACTTGGTGGATTTGATGAAGACATATTCGAGATGATATAGTTTAGTTTGTGGGTGTGTAGATGAATAGGTTAGGAGTTTAGAAATTAATCTCTTGATAGGCCAATAGATCTTGTGATAAGCGCCTTAAAATGATGCATCTCAGTGAAATCATTTTTCTGCATAAAAAACTAACATTTAAGCATTAAAAGAACAAACTAAGTTTTTCAATCTGTTGAAAAGAAATTTCAATCTGTTAAAATCACTTAAACATAAGAAATGTTCTTATAGATTCGAAATTTCAATTGGTTGAATCACAGAATCAACAGGTTAAAATATTCTTAATGAATTTTTCAAATATCAAAGGTTTCGCATTTTCAAACTGTTAAAATATTTTTTAACTCGTTGAAACACGTAAACTATTTTTTCAGCCTAAGTGCTTTTCAAAACTTCAATCTGTTGAAATACTTTTCAATCTGTTAAAACAGAGAGACTATTTTTTCTGACTAAGAGTCTACAGGATTTCAATCTGTTGAAAGGTTTTTTAATCAATTGAAACAGAGAGTTGTCATTCTTCATTAAGCTATTTCAATCCATTGAAAACACGAATCAATCGATTGAATGAAGTTTTAAATGAAATCAATCGATTGAAACGTCGTTTTAATCAATTGAAAAACATTCTGATCGATCATAATTTGATTCTGATCGATCATAACTTGTTCTAATCGGACATAATGTCGTTTGATCGATCATTTGCGTCTCTCGAATCAGCTTTTATCAGCTTAAACGTTCGGTTCTCTCTTTTACTCTATAAATACAGATTTGATCTATCTTTTGAAATATACAATTTGAGAAAACATTTGAAAGCAATCTTTGAGCAATCATATCCGTGACTTTCTTTGAGCATTTAGAATCTTTTTATGTCATAAGGTGATTTGATCAAGATTGTTGTTAATCAAAGAGAGAAAGTGCTCGAGTTAGAATTGCTTCGGACAATTGTACTCGATAAAGCTTCAGTCCAGGTTTTTTCTTTTCATACTCTTGTGTAAAGTGTGGTTGTGTAGATTGGTTTTTGATCTACACCGGTTACGAGAATCGGATTTGGTTACTCGGGAGGTTTCAAGAGTCTATCTTGTGGGTTTGTAAGATAGTTCTTGGGGTAGATTGGTGAATATCGATCGGTTGTATTTTTCACTGGAATTAGTGGAACTTGGCAGATTTGTCAAGAACTCGGATGTAGCTCGGTAAAGAGTGAACCAAGATAAATTGTTGTGTTGAATTTCTTCTTTCATCTCTTTTATTTCTTGTCTATTTACTTGTCGTGATTAAAATCAAACCTACCTACACAAGAATTAAATAAAGGCAATTCATTCTTCCAAGAGAAAGTAAGTTTTGCGAAAAAGTTTTCTAAAGTTCAATTCACCCCCTCTTGAACTCAACCATTAATTCTTTCAATTGGTACCAGAGCTGGTTCTTGTAAGATACTCAAGAATTCGGTCCAAGAATGGCCGAGGGAAAGATGAATTTTTTAGAAGGAGCCTCCATAAACAGGCCTCCTCTTTTTCTCGGTGTGAATTATTCTTTCCGGAAGGTTAGAATGAAAATATTTATTGAATCTCTTGATAGAGGTATTTGGGAAACAATTGTTAATGGTCCTTACAAACCAACTCATACAAGTGGATGGTAAAGTAGTTGAGAAAAATTGGGCTGAATTGATCGATGCGTAAAATAGGAGAGTCCAATATGATTATACCGCTAAAAATATTATTACCTCTCGCTTTAAATCTTGATGAGTTTTTCAGTGGTGTCTCAATGTGCCTCTCGCCAAAGAGATGTGGGAAATTCTAGAGGTCACACATGAGGGTACATCTCGACGTGAAAAGGGCAAGAAAGAATGAGTTAATCAAGGACTATGAATTGTTCAAAATGCAAGCAAGGAGAAACAATTGCAGATGTACGTAAAAGATTCACGCACATAGTCAATCATTTAATTGGGCTAGGAAAGACTTTTGACAAGGAAGAGTTGAACATCAAAATCTTGAAGTGTTTGGACAGTAACTTGGCAACCAAAGGTGACAACTATATCGTAATCAAGAGACTTGACCGAAATGACTACCGCTTCACTATTTGGTAAGTTAAGGGAACATGAGTTGGAAATCAATCTGGCTCAAAGAACAAGAGAATGCAGAGAATAAAAGCAGTAAACATTGTTCTCAAGACGATTGAAGAAAACAATGAGTCCGAAGAAGATGAATCCGAGAATCTAACTCGTTGGTTAAGAAGTTTGGAAAATTTCTTAGAAGGAAGAACAGAACCGGGCAAGTTAAAAGGTACACCGATAAAAAGACTCGACTCCATTCAAAATACCGTTACTTGTTATTCTTGTGGTAAGCAGTGGACACATAAGAAGTGAATGTCCGGAAAAGACCAAGAATCGAACAAGAAAGAGTCAAAGTACAAAGGGAAAAAGGCCTACATAGCTTGGCAAGATAATTATTCATCCTCCAGCTTCCGCATCCGAAGGTGAAGAGGTGAATCTATGTTTGATGGCCGGCCGTGAATCCTCTTCATCACATGTAAGTTCAACTCCCACGTAAAATGAAATGAATTACAAGCACATTACTAAATGCTTTCAATGAAATGCATAGTGAAGCCGTAAATTTATCTCATACAAATAATCTAGTTAAAAGGACTAAACAACTCGGTTAGAAAATAGGGTTAAAATTCTGAAAAAGAGTTATTAGAAAGCAAAATAGATATAGAACATCTTGAAATAATCTATTCATATGCCGATAATGCCGTCGCTAACAAGAATTGTGAAAAGTGTATTCTTCTACGTAATAAGGTTGATTACTTGACTAAAACTTTGTCAAAATTTACTCAAGGTAAAGAAAATCTAGATGCACTTCTTGGGTCTCAAAACCGTGTTTTTAAACATACTCGAATCGGTACAAACCTAAGGTTGGGGTGAAAACTAAAAAGTATTTGAACTTCTTTTCCTTTAGAAAATCAACAACATCCCCTTTCTCATCTTGTCATTACTACATGAAGAAAGGACATACCGTAAAATTTTGTCATGCTAGGAAATATTTTGTGCCACAAGGTAGAATGAGATGGGTTCCAAACCATGTTAAACGTAAAATTTGACTCCTAAGGACCCAAAATATTTGAGGGTACCAAATACTTGATGTTTGATCTTTCAGGAACAGCAACAAGAGTCCCTTTGGTACCTGGACAACGGATGCTCAAGGCACATGACAGTGACATTTCAAAATTCCGTAAACCGAGATTGAAGAATGGAGGTCACGTGACTTATGGAGACAACAACAAGGGAAGAATTCTAGGTTCTGAGATATCTGGAGATGGTGAATCAAGTAACCATTCACAATGTTCTTCTTGTTGAAGGTCTCAAGCACAACCTAATCAAGATAAGTCGCTTATGTGATCTTGGTCACAAAGTTATCTTCAAACCGTAAAAGTGCCTAATCTGTGAGCCAAAATCCGACACTGTAATGTTGGTAGGTAAGAGGTTAAACAATATTTACATGTTAGATATCAAGCATTCTATATCATCTCAAAGTTGTCTTCTTACTAAAGAAGAGGAATTTTGGTTATGGCATAGAAGGCTTGCTCATATACATCTTAATCATCTTGACAAACTGATTTCTAAAGAGTTAGTTTCTGGGCTACCGACGCTTAGAATTTTGAAAGACAAAATTTGTGAAGCCTCGTTTAAAAGGTAAACAAACTAGAAAATCCTTTTCAAACAAAAATATTGTTTCTACTTCTAGACCTTTGGAACTGCTTCACATGGATTTGGTTGGTCCTTCAAGGAATAAAAGCCTAGGCGATAATCTCTATATCATGGTAATTGTTGATGATTTTTCCAGCATTTACCTGGACTATCTTTCTAAAAGCCAAATCTGATTCTTACAAATCTTTCAAAAAGCTTGCCAAGGTTTTACATAATGAAAAAGGGTACTTCATTACATCTATTCAAAGTGACAATGGTGGAGAATTTGTAAATGAAAAGTTTGAATCATTTTGTGAAAAGTTTGGCATAAAACACAATTTTTCTCGCTTCCAAGAACTCCTCAACGAATCGATGTTGTGGAAAGAAAGAACAGATCCATTGTGGAACTTGCTAGAACAATGCTTTGTGAAAATTCTTTACCTAAATATTTTTGGACAGTATGCAGTAAACACCGCTTGTCATGTTTTGAATAGAGTCTTGATTAGACCCATGCTTAAGAAAACCCCATATGAACTCGTATAAAGGAAGAAAACCCAACATAAACTATTTCGTGGTTTTTGGATGTACGTGTTTTGTTTTAAACAATGGGAAAGAGAATATTGGCAAGTTTGATGAAAAATCTGATAAAGGAATCTTTCTTGGTTATTCTACTAACTGGCCATGCATATAGAGTCTACAATTTAAGACTCGAAATCTGTTGAAGAATCAAGACATGTTGTTTTTAATGAGTCTCCTCGAGTGTTGCGTAATAGAACAACAGTACATCGTAGATGATGAAGATTTAACTGATAATTCTTATCGCTTAAAATATCCCAAGAGCTCAGATCGCCTACTCGTCGAAGAAGGTGATCAATCAGCTTGATCCCGCAAAAGCTGATCCACCAAGAATTACTCGAAGAACAGGAAGAAGATGTCCTGGAAGAGCTTCCTAAAGAATGGATTGTTCCAAGAGATCTTTCTCTAGACAATATCATCGGGCAAATCAATAAGGGAGTATCCACTAGACATTCTCTTAATCAATTCTCGCAATCATATGGCATTCATTTCACAAATAGAACCTAAAACTCGTTAAAGAAGCATTAAATGATGAATATTGGGTTAGTGCCATGCATGATGAGCTTAATCAGCTTGAAAGGAATAACGTGTGGGAATTAGTTCCTAAAACCAAAGATATCAATGTAATTGGTACTAAGTGGGTATTCAAAAACAAACTAGATGAACACGACATTATCACTAGAAATAAAGCTAGGTTGGTAGCCAAAGGGTATAACCAACAGGAGGGTATTGATTTTGATGAAACCTTTGCACCTGTAGCTAGACTTGAAGTCGTCGATTATTATTAGCTTATGCTTGTATAAGTGGTTTCAGATTACTACAGATGGATGTCAAGAGTGCCTTTCTAAATGGACTCATCAATGAAGAAGTTTATGTTTCTCAACCTCCTGGTTTTGAAAATCACAAGCATCCTGACCATGACTACAAATTGAAAAAGGCTCTTTATGGTTTAAAGCAATCTCCTAGACAATGGTATGAGAAGTTAAGTAACTTCTTAATTGATCAAGGATACAAACGAGGTGAAGTTGATAAAACCCTATTCATTAAAAAATCTGGAACTGACATTATTCTCGTGCAGTGTGTATGTTGATGATATCATTTTCGGTTCTACTAATAATGCATTGTGTAATAAGTTTGTTAAGGAAATGCAAAGTGAATTTGAAATGTCTATGATGGGAGAATTGAATTTCTTCCTTGGTCTCCAGTGTTAAGCAATTAAAAAATGGCATAGTCCTAAGTCAATCTAAATACTGCAATGAGTTGTTGAAGAAATTTGATATGCACAATTGCAAAGAATCCTCTACACCCATGTCTACTAACTGCTGTCTAGATTTAGATGAAAAAGGGAAATTTGTTGATCAAACAAAATATAGAGGTTTGATTGGTCCTCTGCTATATCTAACTGCTAGTAGGCCTGACATTATGTTTAGTGTGTGCCTTTGTGCTAGATTTCAGTGAAAATCCAAAGGAATCACATCTTACCGTCGCTAAAAGGATTCTCAAGTACCTTAAAGGAACCGTTAATGTCTGACTATGGTATCCTCGAAGGTGCATCTCTTAAACTTGTTGGATTTTTTGATTCTGACTTTGCAGGATGTAGATTGGACGAAAAAGTACCTCCGGTACATGTCATTTACCGGGAAGCAGCCTCATATCTTGGCACAAAGAAAAAGCAAGCATGTGTTGCTCTTTCAACTGCAGAAGTTGAATACATTGCAACTGGGAGTTGTTGTGCTCAAAATATCTATCTTAAACAAAGAATCGAAAGATTATGGAGTGGCTCTTAACACTGTACCTCCGGTTTGTGATAATACTAGTGCAATAAATCTGACTAAGAATCCTATCCAACACTCTAGAACTAAGCATATGGAAATTAGACATCACTTTATTAGAGAACATGTATCTAGGGGTGATTGTGAAATCTTATTCATTGAATCTGAAAAATAGTTAGCTGACTTATTCACTAAACCACTTCCTAGAGATAGACTTAATATGCTTAGAACTGAATTAGGAATTCTGGATATAACTAGTATTGAATAACTAATTCTTTATGGTGATTATGATTTTTGTTTAAACAAAGTTGATAACATGTTCAATCGATTAAAATTGTCTCGAAAATCTTGAAATTATTTGTTTTAATCGATTGAAATTGCGAAATAATCTGTTGATTTTCTGATTCTCTATCTATGTTCATGATATGTTACCAGTTCAATCGATTAAATGAGGTTTTAATCGATTTATTTCAATAACCTTGTAGCTCTGCATGTTTTTCTTCTATAAATCAATCGATTAAATCTTCGATTCAATCAATTTATTTTACTTCTGACAATCTGCAATTGCAAAAACAATTGATTCCATGAAAAATCAATTGGTTACTTTTTTCTAGGAATAGTAGTGTATGCTCTGCCTCTAAACAATTACTGCAGATTGGGTTGAATGCATTTACAAGTGGATAAACTTCAACTACTCTCTTAAATATCAGAGATATCCAATAAAAGCTGATTGACCCTGATTGGATATCATATGTGAGGGTAATTAAGATGCATAGTAACAATTCTCTCTCTCTCTCCACCTTTACCATCACTGCGCTGAAGCAGAGCAGCAGTAAAACATTAAAGACAAAAAGATGAAGGGACCGGGTGTTCTCATTTCAACTTAAGCATACAGTAGTTTTTGAATAGCTTATACTTTCTTCTTGAAAAACATTCTCTCTTCTCTGTTTTTCTTCTGTTCATTCCACAAATCAGCATGCTCAAATGCACCAAATCCGGAAGGAAGAAGTTCAAGCAAAGGAGAGTCCTCTCGCCGCAATGCAAGAACCATTAGTAGGAGGGCGCATTGAATCATGGTTCAACTAGAACCAAGAGAAGATGGATTTGTTCATTCATGAAATGAGCAGGAAACAAATCAATATACCCAAGGTTCTAAAATTTTCATGGTTTGTTGCCGAAGGTTTCGCAGGGGTTCTGAAACTCATCGCAACATCGTAAACTTCGAAATTTCTGGAACTAAATGGTAGGATTTACCCCGACTCGATTAAAGTTTTTTTCACAAACTTGTCATTTGAAGGGTCTACTCTAAAAACTCAAGTCAAAGGAGTGGACATTGAAATTACTCCCAATGTCTGGAAAGAGGTTGTTGGACTCAAGGATGAAGGTGTAAAAGTCACCAAAGGGTATACCTCTAAGTAGAAGAATTTAACAAAGTTCAGTACTTTCGTTCTTGTCTCGAAGAATAGGCATGACTCCGTAAGTTCCTTCAACACCGGAAAGTTGAAGCTTGAGGAAAGGGTACTCGCGTTCATTATGTCCCTGGCAGCTCACACCTAGGGGGAGCAATCATGCAAGTACTAAATGAAGGAGATTTGGTATCGATGTACCGCATTCACCACGTAATAAGGGTGAACTGGGTTTTTGTCATCAAGGACCACATGATCAAAGCGAAAAGGCTAAGTGATTTCGGTATCCTTATGCAATATTGATTTCTAAATTTTTAACTCATTTTGGTGTTGATTTGGAAGGTGAATTAGTTGAAACTGTTCGTCCCACAAATGAGGTCAATAATTCTGTCCTTCATAAAATGGGGTTCATTAAAATTGATGGTGAATGGATTTCCAAAGAAGAAGCAGGAAGAGAAGAAGAAATCGAAGAAGAAGAGCAAGAGGAAGATGTCAATACCGGTGTCCCATGTACTTCGCAAAGAAGATCATCGAACCCGATGGAAGAGCAAGTGTCCATTAGAAATGATTCCATATATTCCACAACTTGACCGTGGCACGCCTCTCTCATAGTTCGAAAGAACCATGCTACATCGATGAATGAACTACAAACCAATCAAAGGAGGCACATGGAGATGACGGTTGCTCACGGGCTCGTCAGCATTATCTCGGATGAAAATTTCATTGCCGCATTTCAACACATCGACAACCAATTGGAAGATATCTACAACAGGATTGTTGATCTCAGCTTAATCAAGGTCCCGGAACAGGGATGAATGAAGTCTTATTTGTTCTTGTTTCTTTTCTTTTTATTTTTGGGTACCTACGTGGTACTATTGGACTCGTAACTAAAACACTTTATTTGATGCAATCAAATAGGGGAGAAGTGTTTGCTTAAAACTGTCACTACACACACACCACAAAATCATATATGTCTCTATTCTATTATTGAATTGTGCAGGTGCAGTGGATATTTGTCTCCATCAAAAAGGGGGAGATTGAAGCACTTGGTGGATTTGATGAAGATATATTCGAGTTGATATAGTTTAGTTTGTGGGTGTGTAGATGAATAGGTTAGGAGTTTAGAACTTAATCTCTTGATAGGCCAATACATCTTGTGATAAGCGCCTTAAAATGATGCATCTCAGTGAAATCATTTTTCTGCATGAAAAACTAACATTTAAGCATTAAAAGAACAAACTAAGTTTTTCAATCTGTTGAAAAGAAATTTCAATCTGTTAAAATCACTTAAACATAAGAAATGTTCTTATAGATTCGAAATTTCAATTGGTTGAATCACAGTAATCAACAAGTTAAAATATTCTTAATGAATTTTTCAAATATCAAAGGTTTCGCATTTTCAAACTCGTTAAAATATTTTTTAACCGTTGAAACACGTAAACTATTTTTTCAGTCTAAGTGCTTTTCAAAACTCCAATCTGTTGAAATACTTTTCAATCTGTTAAAACAAAGAGACTATTTTTTCTGACTAAGAGTCTACAGGATTTCAATCTGTTGAAAGGTTTTTTAATCAATTGAAACAGAGAGTTGTCATTCTTCATTAAGCTATTTCAATCCATTGAAAACACGAATCAATCGATTGAATGAAGTTTTAAATGAAATCAATCGATTGAAACGTCGTTTTAATCAATTGAAAAACATTCTGATCGATCATAATTTGATTCTGATCGATCATAACTTGTTCTAATCAGTCATAATGTTGTTATGATCGATCATTTTCGTCTCTGAATCAGTTTTTATCAGTTTACACGTTCTGGTTCTCTCTTTTACTCTATAAATACAGATTTGATCTATCTTTTGAAATATACAATTTGAGAAAACATTTGAAAGCAATCTTTGAGCAATCATATCCGTGACTTTCTTTGAGCATTTAGAATCTTTTCATATCATAAGGTGCTTTGATCAAGATTGTTGTTAATCAAAGAGAGAAAGTGCTGAGTTAGAATTGCTTCTGGACAATTGTACTGATAAAACTTCAGTCCAGGTTTTTTCTTTTCATACTCTTGTGTAAAGTGTGGTTGTGTAGATTGGTTTTTGATCTACACTGGTTATAGTAACTGGATTTGGTTACTCGGGAGGTTTCAAGAGTCTATCTTGTGGGTTTGTAAGATAGTTCTTGGGGTAGATTGGTGAATATCTACTCGGTTGTATTTTTCACTCGGAATTAGTGGAACTTGGCAGATTTGTCAAGAACTCGGATGTAGCTCTGGTAAAGAGTGAACCAGTATAAATTGTTGTGTTGAATTTCTTCTTTCATCTCTTTTATTTCTTGTCTATTTACTTGCTGTGATTAAAATCAAACCTACCTACACAAGAATTAAATAAAGGTAATTCATTCTTCCAAGAGAAAGTAAGTTTTGCGAAAAAGTTTTCTAAAGTTCAATTCACCCCCCCCTCTTGAACTCAACCATTAATTCTTTCAAAATCAACCCTATTTTCGAAAACCCTAATCCCAAGACTCCTAGTTCCGAAAATCCCAATTCCCAAACCCTAATTTCTCTACTTAAGCTTCTCTATGGCACTCAGAAAAGTAGAACAATCTTTTTCAAACAAAAGTTAAGTGTTGTGAGTGCCAGAGAACTGTTTGTTGGAGGAAAAAGGGGCTTTTGGAACCTGGTGTGGGCTAGAAGCGATAAGAATCACTAAATGGAGTTCTTAGTGGATTGTGTGTTGTGCCGTCTCTGGGGAAAGTTGTTCTTCATCTCTTGTGGGTTTCAAGAGAGGTGTTTTCTTTACTTTGTATTTTCAATTGTTATTTGTTTGTAACAACTTTGATTATTGTGACAGTGTTAATCCTCTGTTTGAGTGATTAGCAACAGGACGTAGGGTCTTTTGATCCGAACCAATATAAATCTCCTGTGTAAGACTCTATCTCTATCTTATTTACATTTACACAGATTTTTAATCGGTAAAATTTGGGAAAAAATTTGAAAACCTAATTTTTGTTAAGAAACCAATTCACCCCCACTCTTAGTTTTTGTCCGAACTACGCGAACATTCCGCTGCGCGATTCTAACAGAACACCTCCCTGAACAAATCAAAGGGATGAAAACACCTCCTAAACCCATAAAGGACGAAGGAGTAAGATAAGAACAGTCACACCAGGGTAATAGAGACAAAAAATTGTAGAATCCTGTAGAATGCCAATCTCCAAGAACAAGTGTGATTAACAATGAAAGCACAGAAGGCAGTAGAGAAGAGGATTTTCTCAGAAGGTGTAAAATATCTCTGTTGCCTTGCTCATAATTATTTTATCAAAACTGATTGAATGTAAATTGTATTTTCGAATTTTGTAATTGTTTGTTTTTTATTTTTCTTCAAAACTTAATTAAATAGAAAAATAGGATCAGAAAATGGTCGTTGGGCATTAATATTTTCGTGAATAAAAATCAGGATATATTCAAAAACATTTATTCTTCAAAATAAATATATTTTTCAAATTTGAATTGCCATAATTGATTATGTTGCCATTATAATCAATTATGACAGAGAAAATCATTTTTCCATTTGTGATGAATCATAATTGATTATGACAGTGAAAAATATCATGTTATGAATTTTATCACACTTGTGCTTTGGAGGCTTATGCATAATATTACTTCATCAACTTGTACCTCCATATCCAGTATTCTAAGACTCTATCTAGTCTTCAGAAATCATCTTGGGTTTTCTTGAATCATCATCTTTATCAAAAACATATCTTGGGCATGTAGGGAAATGTTTCACATTGTCACCAACGTCTTAAATTCGGTTTGTCCTTAATTTTTCTTGAATGGTGTTGACTTGAATGTAGTTGACTTGAATCATCATCAAAATCATCTCTTGGGAATGTAGGGACATTTACATCAATCTTCCCCTCATTGCTTTCACGTGGTTCACTCTACACATGAAAGTAATGAGGGGGAGATTGATGGAAATGTCCCTACATTCCCAAGAGATGATTTTGATGATGATTTAAGTCAACTACATTCAAGTCAACACCATTCAAAATGAATTAAGGACAAGCTGAATTTATGACGTTGGTGACAATGTGAAACATTTCCCTACATGCCCAAGATATGTTTTTGGTAAAGATGATGATTCAAGCAATCCCAAGTTGATTCCTGAAGACTAGGTAGAGTCTTTGAATACTAGATATGGAGGTACAAGTTGATGAAGTAATATTATGCATCAGCCTCCAAAATACAAGTGTGATAAAATTCATAACGTGATATTTTTCACTATCATAATCAATTATGATGCATCGTAAATGGAAACTTGATTTTCTTTGTCATAATTGATTATACTGGTAACATAATCAATTATGGCAATTCAAATTTGAAAAATATATCTGTTTTGAAGAATAAATATTTTTGAATATATCTTGATTTTTATTCACAAAAAAATTAATGTCCAACGACAATTTTCTGATGCTATTTTTCTATTTAATTAAGTTTTGATGAAAAATAAAAAACACACAATTACAGAATTCGAAAATACAATTTACATTCAATCAGTTTTGAGAAAAGAATTTTGAGCAAGGCAACAAAGATATTTTACACCTTCTGAGAAAACCTTCTTATCTACTGCCTTCTGTGCTTTCATTGTTAATCACACTTGTCCTTGGAGATTGACATTTTACAGGCTTCTACAATTTGTTGTCTCCATTACCCAGGTGTGACTGTTCTTATTTTTATTACCTTCATCCTTTTTGCATTGGTGGAAAAAGGATGTGTTTTTCATCCCTCGTGTGATTCTAGGGAGGTGTTCATCCTTAGTGGGTTTCTGAGGAGGTGATTGTCTTCTTAATTAGTTTACTTTTTGCTGGTTCTTCTGCTGAGTTGATTGTAATTTGTAAACTAAATTTAAAAGATAGTGAATTGGGAGTCACTCTTGTGTTAAGATTTGACTGGGAATTGGATGTAGGGTTAGCTATACCCGAACCAGTATAAATCATTATGTGCTCTTCTCTTTCCCTTATCTCTTTTCCTGATTATATTATCGCTTCCACTTTATCTGTGTTCAAACAAATTATTGTCTCACAAATAAATTTTTAATTTGGCATCTATTTTAATTTGTGCATCTATTCACCCCCCCCCCCCGCTCTAGATGCCATTTGTCTAACAAGTGGTTTCAGAGCTTGGTTAGATAAGATATTTCTAAACGATCTGTCAAGATATCTATGCAGAATCAGGTTTATAGGGAAGGAGCCTCAATAAACAGACCACCATTATTTGAAGGAGAAGACTATCAGTTTTGGAATGCGAGAATGGAAATATTTTTACAAACACTAGATTACAGTGTTTGGGATGCTATATTCAACGGTCCCTACATTCTGATGAGAACAACGGAGTCTGGAGTTGTTCCAAAGACTTTTGATCAATGGACGCCGGATAAAAATAAGCATGCCCATTATGATGTAAGAGCCCGAAATGCTATTGTTTCTGCCTTAACTCGTAATGAAATTTTCAGAGTCTCACAATGCAAGACGACAAAAGAAATATGGGACACTCTTGAAGTAACACATGAAGGAACAAATGAAGTAAAGCGAGCACGTAAGAACACACTCATCCAGGAGTATGAATTATTTCAAATGCAGCAAAATGAAAGCATCACAGATTTCCAGACACGCTTTACACATATAGTAAATCACTTGAAAGCATTAGGAAAAAGTTTTGACAATGAGGAGTTGAACACAAAAATCTTGAAATCCTTAGACAGGAATTGGCAACCAAAGGTCACTGTTATTACAAAATCAAAAGATCTTACAAAAATGAATATTGCTACTCTATTTGGAAAGTTGTGAGAACATGAGATGGAGCTACAAAGGTTAAAGAACGGTGAACAGAATCAAACCAAGACGATAGCTCTAAAAGCAGAAAAATCTTCACAAGACGAAAGCGAAAATGAAGGTAAGTTTTAGGACTCCGATATGTCTCTTTTTTTTAAACAATTTTTTTGCTTTATGAAGAACAAGAAAAAGAGACAACAAAGAAAGGAGAAAATAAATAAATTCCATTGCTATGAATGTGGAAAACCTGGTCATATCAAACCAGACTGTTCAGAACTTAAGAAAGAGAAGAAAGATGTGAAAGAGAAAAAGAAAGAGAAGAACGATACCTATAAGAGCAAACACAAAGCTTATATTGCTTGGGAGGATAATGATTCTTCCACAACACAAGAGAGTTCTTCCGAAAGTAGTGATGGAGAAGAAGAAGCAAATCTTTGCTTGATGACAAAAAGTGATGATGAAGCCTCATCACAGTAAGTAGTACAAATTTCTTAAATGAATATGATGAGTTATTCAAAGAATATCAAGATATGTATGAAGGTTTTACCAAGTTATCTAAGAAATACAATGCACTTAGGCAAAAGTTTAATGCATTAGAAAATACAGTTGGTATTCTTGAAAAGGAAAATGAGTGTTTAAAGAAAGATGTTGAGAAATTTAAAACTTTATTGTGAAAATTAATCATTTGGAAAATGAGATTTTCAAGTTAGACAAAATAATAAGCAAGTTTTCAAAATGAGATTAGGTTATCAAAGAGGGAATTCTAGCAAAGCTGGACTTGGTTATAAACCCAAAGAAATCTAGAACCTCATAAAACTATTTTTGTGAAAGAGTAAAGGAAAACAGATGTGAAACCAGTTTCAAAAACTTTAAGAAACTCATTTAGACCTTTTCAAAGAAAACCAACATGTTTTTATTGCATGAAATTAGGTCATACATCAAATAGATGTTACATAATACATTTTGGCATATCTAATGGCAACTAAAGGAACAAAGCATTTATACATGTCTAGATGATAGTTTGAGCATCTAATTGATTATCAAAATCGAATTTTTTTTCTTGTTGTCATAATCAATTATGTTGAAAGTTTGAATTTTGAAAGTTTGAATTTTAAAAATATGAATTTATGAAAATTTGAAATTATTAAAGCTTGAAATTTGAAGGTTTGAATTTTGAAAATTTGATATTTGAAAGTTTGAATTTTGAAAATCTGAATTTATGAAAATTTGAAATTATTAAAATTTGAAATTATTAAAGTTTGAAATTTTGCAGTTTGAGATTTTTTTAAAAATTTGCAGTATGAGATTTTTGCAATTTGAGATTTTTGAAATTTGAAATTTTGCAATTTGATATTTTTTTAAAATTTGTAGTATGAGATTTTTGAAATTTGAGATTTTTTGAAATTTGAAATTTTGTAGTTTGAGATTTTGAAATTTGAAATTTTTGCAGTTTGAGATTTTTGAAATTGAATTGGAATTTGGAATTTGAATTTGAAATTTGGGATTAGAAATTTGAATTTGAAATTTGGAATTTGAATTTGAAATTTGTTGCAATTTGAATTTGAAATTTGGAATATGAGTGCATTTGAATTTGAAAGTTGCCTAAATAAGAAGACTACAATTGTGGGAAACTACTGCATTTCATTCCATTATCTCTATAATCATTGTATTCCCCTATCTTTCTCTCTCTTCATTTGTCTTTGGTATCCTAGATATTGCCTCCTTAATATGATGTTCTTCTCTATGACACTTTGTAATGCATTATCCTCTCTATCTTGATTTATGTACTAATATGTGTAAATTTGTTCTCAATTTCTATTACAATATTTTTCATAATTATCAATGAAACAAGGAGATATTTTGATGATATTAATCTGTGTGAAACAGGGGGAGATTTTGTTTCTCTTATAATAATTTTCATAATTATCAATGAAATAGGGAGATATTTTGATGATATTAATCTGTGTGAAACAGGGGGAGATTTTTTTCTCTTATAATATTTTTTATGATTATCAATGAAACAGGGGGATATTTTTTGATGAATTAAAATCTGTGTGAAATTCTTTCCTATCTCTAAATTAAACAAGGGGAGTTAAGAGAAGTCTTTGATCATATGAGTTAGGGGGAGTCTTGTTATTAATATATCCAGGGGGAGATTAAGAGACTCTGACACTTGATACAAATTTGTGCTATACTGTGTTAATCTTGAGCTGGTTATATAGAGTCAAGCATTTTAATTCATTTCAGGTATTTCCTTGATCATCATCAAAAAGGGGGAGATTGAAAGCAAGGAGGGGGAGATTGATTGAAATGTCCCTACATTCCCAATACATGATTTTGATGATGATTCAAGTCAACTACATTCAAGTCAACATCATCCAAGGTGAATTAAGGACAAGCTGAATTTATGACGTTGGTGACAATGTGAAACATTTCCCTATATGCCCAAGATATGTTTTTGATAACGATGATGATTCAAGCAAGTCCAAGATTATTCCTGAAGACTAGATAGAGTCTTAGAATACTGGATATGGAGGTACAAGTTGATGAAGTAATATTATGCATAAGCCTCCAAAGCACAAGTGTGATAAAATTCATAACGTGATATTTTTCATTGTCATAATCAATTATGATGCATCAGAAATGGAAAAATGATTTTCTCTGTCATAATTGATTATACTGGTAACATAATCAATTATTGCAATTCAAATTTGAAAAATATATCTGTTTTGAAGAATAAATATTTTTGAATATATCTTGATTTTTATTCAAAAAAATATTAATGTCCAACGACCATTTTCTGATGCTATGTTTCTATTTAATTAAGTTTTGATGAAAAATAAAAAACACACAATTACAGAATTCGAAAATACAATTTACATTCAATCAATTTTGAGAAAAGAATTATGAGCAAGGCAACAAAGATATTTTACACCTTCTGAGAAAACCTTCTTATCTACTATCTTCTGTGCTTTCATTGTTAATCACACTTGTTCTTGGAGATTGACATTCTACGGACTTCTACAATTTGTTGTCTCCATTACCCAGGTGTGACTATTCTTATTTTTATTACCTTCATCCTTTTTGCATTGGTGGAAAAAGGAGGTGTTTTTCATCCCTAGTGTGATTCTAGGGAGGTGTTCATCTTTAGTGAGATTCTAAGGAGGTGTTTTCATCCTTTGATTTGTTCAAAGGAGGTTTTCATCCCTAGTGGGATTCTAGGGAGGTGTTCATCCTTCGTGGGTTTCTAAGGAGGTGATTGTCTTTTTAATTAGTTTACTTTTTACTGGTTCTTCTGCTGAGTTGATTGTAATTTGTAAACTTAATTTGAAAGATAGTGAATTGGGAGTCACTCTTGTATTAAGAGTTGACTGGGAACTGGATGTAGGGTTAACTATACCGGAACCAGTATAAATCATTATGTGCTCTTCTCTTTCCCTTATCTCTTTCTCTTTTCCTGATTATATTATCGCTTCCACTTTATCTATGTTCAAACAAATTATTGTCTCAAATACATTTTTAATTTGGCATCTATTTTAATTTGTGCATCTATTCACCCCCCTCTAGATGCCATTTGTCTAACAACACAAACACAATTTAAATTTTACAGTAATTATTTTAACATAGAAAATTTTAAAAAAATTAAAATAAAAATAATAATTTTTTAATAAAAAATTTTTGATAGTGAATTAACTGTGCTGCTTAGTCTAAAGAAAAAAATGTGCAATACTAAAGAAAATGGTGCTTAATTCAATCAAAGGGTTAAGTGTACCGCTTAAATCATACAGGAAGATGAGATTGGGTGTATATAGACAATTATGAAGTAATAGGACCAGAACATGGACGACAAGTGGCAGATGAAGAAATCCAACAAATCCAAAGATTTCAACATTAGTAGTGATAGCATGGTTTATAGTGTTTTAATTAAAAACTCATTTGTGTTGTGATAGCGTGTTTTTTTCTTCTTTATTTTTTTCTTTTAAATTTCCTTATAGATTATCACCATCAAACTTGTTATCTTAAGTAGGTTAACACAATAGCCTCACCATTCATTTGCCCAAATCATGAACACGTATTCCAAAGGAAAAGAAGTATAGTACAAGATATAATAAATAAAATTTTAAATAAACTTATATTCCAAAAAGATATTAAATCTATTTCACAATAATTCTAAACTCATTTTTTAGGGATAATGTCATATTATTGATATTTCATACTATTAATAATATTAACATTTGTCATTTTGTTTATACATTTATTATCTTCTCAAGAAATAAATCTTATATGAACATGCATCTTTTTATACAGTTCCAAACATTTATGCCACCTATTTCTAATCTTCTAAGATACCACCCAAATATTCTTGAATATAGTTACAAACAATAATTTTCTAAGATACCACTCAAACATTCTTGAATACAGTCACAAACAGTCACAGTGGGTTTCAATCCAAAGTCTATATATCATCTTTTAGAATAAGCAGTTTTAATACATACCATGGTTGCCTTGAGTATTTAATGTAATAGAAATTCCAATATATAAATATTAAAATGGTATACAAACAAGAAGAAGAATAGAAAGTGTATTAATTATCTAGAGGAAACAACGAGATTGTATTTATACACGATAAAAGAAAAGAAAAAAAAAAGGCTACAAATCTAAAATGTTAAAATCGGAACATCAATGTCGAATCAATTATGAATGAGATAATAAGTAGGCTCAGTGAGTAGAAAATTTGAGTTAGTTTGAACTTGTTATAAATTAAGATATCAAAAATGAAATTTCAAACTTTAAGAGTCCCCTCAAGTTTGGAGTAAATATCTAACATTCCCAACTTGGAACAAAGATAATTAAAAGTTGAGGAAGAAAGAACTTTAGTGATGATATGTGCAAGTTTCATAGTTGAAAAATAGGAAATGGTCTCACTAGAAAAAAATAGTATTTTATGATGACGTATTATAACAGTTCTAATTTCTCCATCATAATAAATTGGACGATGACAATTTTATAATTAAAACTTATTTTTTATGACTTTACATATTGATTCAAAATTGAATTGTCATAATAGATTTTATGTCGGTTTAATTTTGAACAATCATAGTAAGTGTTTTATAAACTGAAAATTTAGACACGGTTCAATTTTGAATCGTTATAATAAGTACTTATTATGACAGTTCAACTTTGAAATAACATAAAAAATGGTTTTGTCAATTTTAAATGAGACACTTTCTATATCAATTAAAATTAAACCGTTATAGTAAATACTTACTATGACAGTTCAAACCGACATAAAAAGTAGTTTTGTCAATTTTAAATGAAATATTTTTTATGTCGGTTAAAATTGAATTGTCATAATAAGTACTTACTATGACGTTTCAAAGAACCGACAAAAAAAGTTATTATCAATTTGAACCGTCATAAAAAAAATGTCCATATTTAAATTTTTCAATTTCGTTTTATCATCTTCATTTTTCTCATTTTCCATTTTTTTCATTTTCCATTTTTTTCACTTGTACATCAAAGAACTCTAGTCAACTTCTTTCTTTTGTTTTATTATCTCCTCATCACATTCATTTACTTTTGTTTTTCCCACGCTTGAACTACAATTTCTCACAATATTGTTTCTTCCTAATTTACAATAAAGGTAAAATATGTAAGCATAATCTCATTTTTCTATATTAGTTTATATTTTCTTATTTGATTTAATGGAGTGATTTAATATGTTATATTGCAATTATTATTATGATTTTTTTTTCTTTTATGAATGATTTTTCATCCAATTTAAGTGATATATTTACATTTTATGTTTAATTGTATTTTCAGTATGCGGATAATGCTTCGTTTAATTTTTGAAATTTGTTGCATTGAAACTATTTGATAAAATGTTTGTGAGAAATATGACTATATAAAAAATATTTAACACAAGACTTTTTGGGACGGATATTTAATAACCGACATAGAAAGTTATATTTTCTATGTCATCTGGATCTATGTTGGTTGTAGAACCGACATAGAATGTATAAAATAACCATCATAGAAAGTCATTTTTTCACTATTGTTTCATGAATCCCAAGTTGATTTTCTCCCGAGTTATATGGTAGTCAATTCTATATGTTTTGTCATACAAGACTTGGTTGGAGGCAATTTGATACCTTGATCTTCTAAAAAATTGTTTTGACCAGAATAATCTCCTTTAAAGGTGTTTATATTGTTGTTAGCACCATTCTTCTCATCATAGGATTTATGGCAAGGAAAAAAGTCATATTTCTTGTAACATGTTTTGATCGTGTGATAACTTCTTTCACAAGAAAACCATGTTTTATGTAGCATGTAGTTGTGTGCCACAATACTTGCATGACATAAAATTTATAGAGGTGGTAATGTTTACCTTGGGATCAAAATTTAACGATCCAAGAAGTTTCCTTCCTTGCCACTACACATAAGAAGAACATCTTGATAAAGAAGCAATAAGATCCATTAGTAAAATGTGACATTTAACGTTACTATTTTGTTCATTCAATCCTCTTAGAAATTGCATGACTTGATCCTCCCTCCTACGTTGAGATATGGTGTCTAGTGTAAATTAATTTGTAGTTTTTCTATGTTCCTAATTCATTCTAGACAACTACTCTACAAGATCTTTAGATTCTTGATTGTCACACAATAACATACACAAATCATTATAAGAAGACTAACCTTATTCCATGAAAATTCGTTCTTCAATTCCTTAGTTCTCCAACCTTTTTTTTTCAATATATCTCTTTGCCTTTATTTATTCTCTCACGGTTTTCTGATGGTTTACTGTGAAAAGAAACTTATTATCAGAGACAGAATCTTAATCCCCTTTTATTAGCCAACGTTCATCAAGTTGGTTATTGTATTTTTTGTTTTATTTTATCTTTATTTTATTATGACTTTCCATAATAATAAATAATTCCTTATATTTTATTAAATCATATTTGGACTCATCATTATATTTCACATGAGTCATATAACAAAATTAGTTTAATTAATTAATTCTAACATTATCTCACTTGACTCGTGATGTTATAACATTTCATGATATAATACTTAAATTATAATGTGCATTAAAGGACCTTACATAAATTGGTTCTATCATTATTCATAATTAAAGATACATCAACAACAAGAGTCATGGCAGTTACATGTCATTCAATCGACATGTTCCCTTCCATGTACTACTATATTATCTCTTTCTCCTTAACATTACTTTACAATGAGAAGTCCATAATGAGTTCAAGCATGTGTTATTTTTAATAATAATAACATAATTTGTTTTCTTCATCATAATTTGCATGCATATAAATAAAGAAGAAAACACAAATTTCAGAAACTTATACAATAAAGATCTCAGAGTGTCACATAAGCATTAATAATAACATTAACATTCAACATTCACTAGTAAACATAATTTCCATATTCTCTATATGGTCAGCAAACAATTTGGATGGTAATCCTTTTGTTAAAGGATCAACAATCATAATATCAGTGCTAATATGTTCCATTGACACTCTTCATTTATGAACTTCTTTAACGGGAAAGTATTTCAATTCCATATGCTTAACACCTTTGGAATACTTGTCATTCTTAGAAACAAAGACTGTTACAGAATTATCACAATAAGTTTTGAGCGGCTTGGCAATGTTATCGACTACTCCAAGTCCTAAAATAAAATTTTGCAACCAATTAGCTTGAAATGTGGCCTCAAAGCATGCCACAAATTCAACTTTTATGATTGATGCAGTAATGACGGACTGTGTACTTTTCCATGAAATCGCTCCTCCGGCTAAAAGATATACGTAACCAAATGTAGACTTTTGTGTATCCATACAACCAGAAAAATCTAAATTTATATATTCAATCATCGCAAGGTGACATATTTCATATAAGTAAGCATGTGATTCTTTATTCCTTGTAAGTATCTTTAGACTTTCTTTGCAGCATTCCAAAGATCCAGTCCAGGATTACTCTGGTATCTACCCAGCATAACAACTAAAAAGCTAATATCTGGCCTTGTACATGTTTGAGCATACATCAAACTCACAACAACATATGTATAAGGGATATCTTCCATTTGTTTTCGTTCCAAGTCATTCTTTGGACATTGCATGAAACTAAATGTGTCTCCTTTTTGTATTGGAATGGGAGATGTTGAACATTTATCCATTCTAAATCTCTTTAAAACTTTATTAATATATACTTTCTGAGACAAACCTAATTGTCCTTGTGATCTATTACAGAATATTTCTATTCCTATTGTTGATGTCGTCCCCTGTGCGGCAAAGCGCGGGGAGCGAAAAGTGTGAGCAGTCGCGACACGATGGCTGAATCTCGTATTTTCGTAAAATAGTTTGTTCATTACTTTTAGGATGCTCGATAACCAAACTAACATTAAAAGTGAGATTTTCACAAAAATGGGTTTTATGGAGTCGCCACCAATGTTTTAACCATAAACATTCAAAAAAGATAAAAAAGGCGTTGGTTGAAAAAAAACCAACTTTGGCCATTATAACCAGAGTCGAGTAAGGGAGTTAGTTACACGTGGGGAAGGTGTTAGCACCCCACAACGCCTCTTATGATGGATTAATTTATAAAATAAATATTTTTAGAGATTAGGCTTTTACCCTATTTATTTATTTATTTGCAATATTTATCTAAATGTCTACATGGCCCTAATTTTTAATGCCCATGAAGGAAAGCGATAAAAGATTAAGGATTTGAGAAGAACCTCCGAAGCGAGCTTTTATAAACCTTTAAACTTGAGGATTTTCGCAATCCCCTCGCACTCCTCCCTCGAACAAATAAAAATTTAAACTGTAGAGAGTCGGATGTCTCAAAGGAGATTTCCTTAACCGATTTTTTGCCTAAACGGACAATCAGAATGATCACTCAGAGTCTGGAACAAAGCCCAGGGGTGAAGAGGTCTCTAGAGGAGTCTAGAGGTGTGTGAAACAGTAAGGTCGGATGTCCTATTCATAGGCACAGTCACCAAGGAGGTCGGGATGGCCGTCCCAAATTTTGTCAAGCGGGACGACCGTTTGGATTTTGGGACGGGCGTCCCAGACTACCAAGGAGGTCGGGACGGGCGTCTCAGAATCGAGACGGGTGTCTCGGGTCTACGAATCAGGTAGGACGATCGTCTAGGATTCGGGACGACCATTCTGGATATTCTGACAATTTTTTTTCTAAGAAAACTCTCCTTTTCTTACATGGAGCCTAGTAAACACTACTACGAGCCCGATGAAGCCTTGTCCATCTTCAAAATGGAGGATTTCTGAATTTTGTTATAAGGTCGGACAAGATTTGGGGTCTACAGCTGCCCCCCCCCTTCACTTGACCGACTGGTTGTTGACGAATGTGTTGTAAGACTGGTTGGCGGGTGAAGGAGTTAACCCTCTTGCCAAGTCTTCCTTCGGATGTTCCTTTGATGTGGTAGCTGACCCTCCAGACGATGAATGTGAATGTCTTCATGTCTTCTCCCAGGTTGTCCACATGGTGTTCCCTTCGACCCTGTGGTGATGAGTACACACCCTCATCTGGTTTGAGTCCCCTTTTGTAAGACTCGTTGATGAGTATGAACTCTCATCTGGTTTGATGAGTACGCACCCTCGTTTGGTTTGATGAGTACCAACCCCATCTAGTTTGAGTCCCCTTTTGTAAGACTTGTCCTCAGGATGCTCCTTTGATGATGTAGTTGACCATGTGGTTGATGAGTATGAGCCCCTATCTGGTTTAATGAGTACCAACCCCCATCTAGTTTGAGTCCCCTTTTGTAAGACTCACCCACAGGATGTTCCCTTCGATCCTGTGGTTGATGAGTACGAACCTCCATTTGGTTTTGAGTCATTTCCTCTAACTGAACTGTGTGATAACGACTTACTAATCTTGGTCACGCGCTGACTCCATGGGGAGTAGTTATGCTTGAAACTGTTTTTGACTTTTCTGTGTAGTCATCCGGTGTGCCGAAGATTCTTTAATTTTGGGCTTTTACAATAGCCATCTAGCTTGTTGATTGTCGAAGATTTTTGGTAACTGCCTCTGAGGTAGGCAGGAATCCACTAAGGATTTGTTGATTTTAATGATGTCTGTGAGTAGGAAGATGCCTCATTGGAAGTGAAGACTTTCGGTTGCACTGCTTTGCCTATGAATAGGCTAATATTCCATTTGGGGATCCTGGTTCTTGCTTGTCAGGTCTTGCCTATGCATAGGCAAACGAATCTCTGACGATATGAGTCTGAAGATTGCCTTTGTAGTAGGCTCACTTTTCTTTTTGGTGATCCACCAGGGAATTAGTTGGTTTCTTAGGGATCTGATTTTGATTGCTCTCTGGGGGATGGAGTCTTGGTTCCTTGATTGATGCTGATAGGAGCTGGCTTTGTGAAGCTCTTATTCCACTAGTGGAATGGAATTTCTGATTCCTTGGTTTGGTTGCTTTATCCCCTTTTTTATGTGACCCACTTAGGGATTTATTGGTCTTCCTTTGTCATGACCTTTTTCTTTTTGGGTATCTACTGGGGATGAAGGGTTTTCTTTTCTTTTTCTTCTTGTTGAGCCCTTGACAGTATGGAGGTTTGAATCCTTGACTGTTTGATGATGGGCTTTTGTAAAGCCTTTATTCTCCATTGGGGAATGTGACGGAGACTTGATTAAGTATGCTCTGTAGACCCCAAATCTTGCCCGGACTCCTAATAAAGCCGAAGATCGCCCATTCCGAAGATGGTTAAGACTTTATCAAGTCCCTAGTAGATTGTTCTAGGTTCCATTTAGGATAGGAAGGGTTTTTAGAGGCATTAAAAAATGGGAAATCTGCCGGAAGTAGCAGATGGCCGTCCAGAACAGGCGGATGGCCGTCCAGAGCAGGCAGACGGCCATCCATGACAAGCAGATGACCGTCCATGGCACTTGAGAGTGACCCTGAGCATTATTCCAGGGTTTGAGGGAGCTTTCCGGTTTCCGTTAAGGTTGAAACCGGTTAAGGAGGTCTTTCTTTGAGGCATCCGGCCCTCGGTTGAGTGACTTTTCTTTGTTTTGCGGAGAGGAGCATGCTTGTAGAGTGCGGGGACTGCCAAAAAGCGTCCTCACGTTTTAGAAGAGATAATACAAAGCTCGCTTCGGAGGTTTCTTCTCTATTCTTTGTCTCTTTTACTGCTTTCTTTATCGCTTTCTTTGTGTGCATTAGATAGTAGAGCCATGTAGATATTTAAATTCTGCAAGTAGATCAGATAAGAGGGTAAAAATGTAATTTATTTAAGTATTTATTTTCTAAGTTAGTCTATCATAGGGAACCCGAAAGGGGCATTATGGGGGTGCTAACACCTTCCCCATGCGTAACTAACTCCCTTACCTGACTCTGGTTGTAATGGCCAAAGTTGGTTTTTTCTAAAACCACTGCCTTTTTCTTTTTTTACCTTTTTCAGTGTTTAAGGTTAAAACACTGATGGCGACTCCTCGAACCTATTCGAAAACCTCGCCCTTAGGTCTAACCCGGTTATCGGACGGCCTAAAGGCGTTGAACCGTTTCTTTCAAAGAAAACGCGAGTCATATAAAAACCATCGCGTCGCTCTGACCGCCTCTTCTGATGGCGGCGACATACTCGATGACTCATGTGGTGGCGATGCTGAGCCTTAGGGTACTATTTTTTTATTTATTTTGCCTCTAGAGTAGACAAGGATCTGCTTGGGAATGATTGAGCCTTTCCGTCGGGTTTTCTTTGTTGATGGTTGTGCTTTCTCTTTCTTGGGTAGAAGGATGGTGGCTGGAGTTTTGGGTTCTGGAAGCTCTTATTTTGCTTTGAGTTTCTTGATTAATAGTGACAACTTGCTCCGTTTTCTTGAGGGGGAGCATTATTTGGAGACTCGGTCTTGGCGCTTCTTGTTTTCAATCACAAAAATAGGACCTAGTTTCCTTATATGAATGATTCTCATTTTTTCCTATTTACCTAAAGAGTTTTTTATTTTTCATTTTTTATTTTGACAGAGTGGTTTTGTGCGGCTACTTGTGTGTGGATGTCCTAAATGTAATCTATTCTCTTATTTGATGCATTTAGAAAAGTTTGGACTTTCATGATTATGCTAATGGGCTCCTTTTTTATTTATATTTTTGGTTTAGCCCTAACTTTTGCCTAGACCGCCTTTTTGGGGTTTTTGATCAAACGGACTGCCTTAATTTTTTCCTAGGACATCTTAGCGGACTTTTTCCCCTTTCTTTTCCTTTTTTTTATGAGTGCCTTAACTTTTGCATAGACTTCCTGATGAGCCATTATTTTCCCGCATTTTCTTATCTTTCTGTACTTATCTTAATTGATGCATTGTGTTTAATTGTCTATTATTAGTGCATTTTCATTGATTGGGCTTCATTGGGCCATTCTTCCAAATTTTGCTTAATTTAGCATTAATTGGTCTAATTTTCGTTTCTAATTATTTTTAGGTATTTTTGGTGAAACAATTTTGAAGTATGGACACTAATATTGAGATGAAGAGAGTTTCCACATCATTGCCATGTCAGTTGCCACGTCACCTGCCATGTCACTGCCACGTCACTTGCCATGTCAACTGTTATTTCCACATCATATTAATGATTGCCACGTCAGCTAGGGTTTGTTTGATGTGTAATCCCGTATGGGCCAGCTTGGGCCCATTCCTAGGGGACTCTAGGGTTAGGGTAGGCTGGTATTTTTAGAGGAGCAATAGGAGGAGGAGACAGGCAGCCACTGTAGTTCTGTTTCACGTTTTTTTCATGCTGGTTTTCTCTGCATTTTAATTTGGACTGCACAAGACACAAGGAATGCACAGCCACCACACAACCGCCTTTCATCTTCTGCAATTTATATTCAAGTTTGTTTACTCTTCTGTCATTATTTTTCAATTCTTGTTTCGATTTTAATTATGTTTCTTCTATTGCGTTTTCAACTTTCCATGGATAGTTAAATCTTTGTATTGATTTTCTGAGAAGAATGCAAGTAGATCTTTGAGGTTTTGTTCTTCAATTTCATTTCGTTTGTTCTCTTAACTCTTCATCTTCTAATCTCAGTGTTGAATTATAATCTGTTTATGCTTAATAAACCGAAACTAATATCACAGTTTGCTTAATTCTATGTTAGAGATGAGATTATGTGATGTATGCAATGCTTAATTGTATAAGGATAATTTGAGGTTAATCTTTGTTAGGATTGAGCGCTTACCACTAGGCCAAAAGCTATAACTTTTAGTCAGAGTGAAACTATTTTTACTTAAGAGTAACAACCCAAGCGCCACGATTCGATTGTGACTCGGCCCACCCGGCCTCCGCCACAGGACAATTGATGCTACCTGCAACAATCTCCCCCTCAGCAATTGTCCTACGAGGAATCCCACTTGGATTGTGACTTGGCCCACCTAGCCTGCGCCACAGGACAATTGTGCAACCCGCAACAATCTCCCCCTTAACAATTTCCCACCAGGAATCGAACTCGTGACCTTGGCTCTGATACTAACTGTTAGGATCGAGCGCTTACCACTAGGCCAAGTCACAATCCAAGTGGGATTCCTCGTAGGACAATTGCTGAGGGGGAGATTGTTGCAGGTAGCATTGATTGTCCTGTGGCGGAGGCCGAGTGGGCCAAGCCACAATCGAATCGTGGCGCTTGGGTTGTTACTCTTAAGTAAAAAGAGTTGCACTCTGACTAAAAGCTATAGCTTTTGGCCTAGTGGTAAGCGCTCGATCCTAACAATCTTCGCTTAGTTGCTTAATTTTATGTTGGAATAAGGGTTAAGGAAAATTTGGGATTAATCTTCGCTTAGTTGGTTAATTTCGAATTGGAACAAGGGTTAAAGCTAATTTGAGATTAATTTTCGCTTAGTTGATTAATTCCGAATTAATTTCGTAATCTAGGATAAGTGACACTGCATTAGAATCAGGAAATCAATTGCATTTTAATCTGTTTTTAATCCGCATTTTATAATCTGCTTTTGTTCTGTTTCATCTAATATTTTAATTTTGAAAAACTCCTTTTTTTTGTTACTGTTCTAATTTTAAAAATTGATAAGCTTTGATAGAAATTTGTCATTTTTGGGAAACAACCTAGGAAAGCTTCCTAGTACTACATTTATTTGTTTTAATTATTTGACCGAAGTACGACATCGATCAAATTTGGCACTGATTGCCTGGAACCAAGATTTTTTATCTAGGTTTTCAATTTTTATTTATTATTTATGTTTTCATTTTTTTTGTTTTTATTTTATTTTATTTGAATATTTTATTTGATTTTCAGTTATTTTAATATTTTATTTGATTTTCAGTTATTTAAATATTTTATTTGATTTTTAGTTATTTAAATATTTTATTTGATTTTAAGTTATTTAATATTTGATTTTAAGTTATTTAATATTTGATTTTCAGTTATTTAAATATTTTATTTGATTTTCAGTTATTTGAATATTTTATTTGATTTTTAGTTATTTAAATATTTTATTTGATTTTCGGTTATTTGAATATTTCATTTGATTTTTAGTTATTTAAATATTTTATTTCATTTGTTGTTATTTGGATATTTTATTTGATGTTTAGTTATTTAAATATTTTATTTTTATTTTCAGTTATTTAAATATTTTATTTGATTTGCTCGTTATTTGGATATTTTATTTGATTTATAGTTATTTAAATATTTTATTTGATTTTCAGTTACTTAAATATTTTATTTGATTTTTAGTTATTTGAATATTTTATTTGATTTTTGTTATTTGGATATTTTATTTGATTTTTAGTTATTTAAATATTTTATTTGATTTTTAGTTATTTGAATATTTTATTTGATTTGTTGTTATTTGAATATTTTATTTGATTTTTAGTTATTTAAATATTTTATTTGATTTTCAGTTATTTGAATATTTTATTTGATTGTTAGTTTTTAATATTTTATTTGATTTTCAGTTATTTAAATATTTTATTTGATTTTTAGTTATTTAAATATTTTATTTGATTTTAAGTTATTTAATATTTGATTTTCGAGTTATTTGAATATTTTATTTGATTTTCGAGTCATTTAATATTTTATTTGATTTTAAGTTATTTAATATTTGATTTTCAGTTATTTGAATATTTTATTTGATTTGTTGTTATTTAGATATTTTATTTGATTTTTAGTTATTTGAATATTTTATTTGATTGCTAGTTTTTAATATTTTATTTGATTTTCGAGTTATTTGAATATTTATTTGATTTTCTATTTAATTTAACATTATTACTTCTCTTAATACTATTTTGATAGTCCACTTGTTGTTCTAAAACTCTTTTGGGTTAAAAAAAATAAAAAATAAAATAAAAAATAAATATAAATAATAATTCAAAAAATAATTTCATCTCTAATTTGTTTTTCTAGCTTTATTTTAAAAAAATTATAATTTTCATTGTCATAGGAAACTCTCGCATATAGCTTGGTAGTGTGAGAGTACATGTCTAGGATGGTTCCGGCTAGGAAAGACTTAGTACTTAAGTGTGTCCATTAGTGACCCACCTCTCTTTCCTGGGAACCTACCTGGTGTACTTATTCACGGTATACCGTTGTGATTCTAGTAAATAATTGATTTCTTTTTAGAATTTTTTTTTAACTCTTGGGAAATACATGAATTGTTGAACATAGTGCATGACTAGGAGCAATCCTGACCTTTTACAACCTTTTATTCCCGAGATAGACAAAATCTTTCATAGATTAGTTAAATATTCTAGGAATTCATCTCTTGAGTTTGAACCATTAGATAGTCATAGTGAGAGTACTGCACCTAATATACCTTCTTCTGATAATTTCCAAACTAATAACATGGGTGATCAACCTATTGGACCTCGTGAGAGGACTCTCAGGGAGATGGCTGCACCTGATTTCACTTATGCAAATTTATGTATCCAATACCCTGAAGAGGATGTACCATTTGTGCTTAAAATTGGACTAATCCATTTGTTGCCCAAGTTTCATGGTCGTGCAGGTGAGGATCCACACAAGCATCTCAAGGAGTTCCATATAGTCTGCTCCACCATGAAGCCACAAAATGTTCCTGAAGATCACATATACCTGAAGGCTTTTTCTTTCTCTTTGGAGGATCTTGCTAAAGACTGGTTGTACTACTTAGCTCCTGGTTCCATAACGAGCTGGGATGATCTGAAGAGAGTCTTTCTAGAGAAATTTTTCCCTGCTTCCAGGACCACTGCCATTAGGAAGGATATATCAGGTATCAGGCAACAGATGGGAGAGAACTTATACGAGTATTAGGAGAGGTTCAAGAGACTTTGTGCAAGTTACCCTCACCACCAAATATCAGAACAGCTACTGCTGCAGTACTTTTATGAGGGGATGAACACAATGGATAGGAGTATGATAGATGCAGCTAGTGGAGGAGCTTTAGGAGACATGACACTTGCTGCTGCTAGAGGTTTAATTGAGAAGATGGCATCCAATTCCCAACAATTTAATATGAGGAGTGATGCCATAATCCTTAGAGGTGTACATGATGTGGGTTCATAAGATTTAGTGGAGAACAAGCTAGAAAGTAAGATTGATGCCCACACCACCCTAGTCTCCCAACTTGCCGCAAATCGAGACCCGCACCACCCGCAAGGGTTTGTGGCATTTGTACTTCAATTGAGCATCCCACCGATTGCTGCCAATTATTGCATGAGTCTACAGTGTTCTAGAGCTCCACAAGCTTATGCAAGCAAACATTTTCAATAATAGGGCTCCGAACCAACAACATAATTCCGACCTCTCAAGTAATAGATACAATCCAGGGTGGAGGAATCACCCAAATCCGAGATGGTCCAATCGCAGCAGCACCAACGAGCAGTGAATCCTTTGCCACCACCACCATTTCGAATTCTGCTGGTCCAAGCATACCTTATGTGCCTCCACCAATGCAACAACAATATCGGAGGCAGCAAAATGAAGCACCAGCTCCTCAACCTTCTTCACCTTCATTAGAGGAATTGGTCAAACAAATGGCCGAGATTAACATACAGTACCAACGGAAAAATGATGCCTCCATTCGGAGTTTAACCAACCAGATTGGTCAACTAGCTACTGCTGTGAATCAATTGCAAAATCAAAATTCGGACAAGCTCCTCGCACGTATCGTGGTTAATCCTAAGAATGTGAGTGCCATCACATTGAGGTCGGGAAACGGATTAACATACCCACTGCAACACCTCCACCCTCATCTCGTAGCCGCCTCGGTTCCTACACCCGAGCAACCGGTTGGTAGCCGAAAATTGCATATAGATGGACCTTCTTCCAGCCTCAGCTTCGACTCGCAATGACCTCCTATCCCTCTTCCATTCCCTCCCAAAGCAATTCCAAGCAAAAAGATGGAAGAGGTCGATAAAGAGATTCTAGAGACCTTTAGGAAAGTTGAGGTGAACATACCTCTGCTTGATGCCATCAAGCAAATTCCCGCATATGCTAAATTCTCGAAGGAGTTGTGCACCCACAAGAGGAAGATGAAGGGCGAGTGAGACAATCAGCATAGGCAGAAATGTGTCTCGCTTTGATAGGTAAATCTGTTCCTTACATTCCTCGATAAATGTAAGGACCCGTGTACATTCTGCATACCTTGTATTATTGGCAATAATAAATTTGAGAATGCCATGCTTGATTTGGGTGCTTCAATTAATGTTATGCCTTTGTCCATTTTTAATTCTTTATCTCTTGGACCTCCGCAACCTACGGGTGTGGTGATACAACCGGCAAATAGGCGTGTAGCCCACCCTACGAGTTTCATTAAGGATGTCTTAGTTCAGGTTAGTGAACTTATTTTTCCTGTTGATTTCTATGTGCTTGATATGGAGGAGGGATTCTCCCATGGATCTGTCCCAATCATTTTAGGCAGACCATTTTTGAAAACAGCCCGAACCAAGATTGATGTGTATGATGGTACATTGTCCATGGAATTTGGTGATATTATTGTCCATTTCAATATTCTGGATGCCATGAAACATCCATCTGAGTGCCATTCTGTTTTTCGTGTTGAGATCATTGATGATGTTATTGATGAGTATGTTTCTGATTTTCATTCCTTACATGCTAGGAAACATTATTTTCTTTCTGATCTGTATACTTCTTTTGCATGCACCGAATCCGAATCTGATTTTGATATTGACATTGATCTTCATTCTAATCCTGAGTTATATTCTGAATTTAAATCTGATCATATGTCCGATGTTTTGGGTGTTGTACCTCCTATGGATATGAGTTCTTTAGAGTCAGGATGCACTAACCATGTTGTAGGAAGTATACATGAATCGACTTGCGAGGTTGAGGTACAGAGCTATGGAACCCATTCTTCTTCCCTCTCCGGTTCCTTCGTTCGACCAACGACCCACTCCAAAACCGAAGACTTTACCGGAAAACCTCAAGTACGCTTATTTGGAGGATGATGAGAAGTTTCCAGTGATCATTTCCACCTCCCTTGATGATGTTCAAGAGGAGAAACTGTTGCATGTTCGAAAAGGCATAAGAAAGTCATCTACTGGACCCTAGCGGACATTCCTGGTATCGGCCCATCCACATGCATGCATAGGATATTATTGGAGGATGGAGCCAAACCAGGTGAGACGACCACGCAGACGACTCAACCCCGTGATTTTGGATGTTGTGAAGAAGGAGGTGACCAAGCTTCTTCGAGCTAGGATCATCTATCCTATATCGGATAGTCGATGGGTGAGTCCAGTCCAGTGTGGTCCCCAAGAAGACAGGCCTCACTATTGTGAAGAATGAGAGGAATGAGCTCATTCCCACCGAATACAAAACAGTTGGAGGGTCTCGTATCGACTCATCGAAGGCTCAATGAGGCAACACGGAAGGATCATTTTCCACTCGCCTTTCATTGACCGGATGCTTGAGCGTCCGGCGGGTAAATCTCATTACTGCTTTCTGGATGGTTTCTCCGGTTATTTTCAGATCCATATTGCTTCTGAGGATCAGGAGAAAACCACATTCACCTGCCCCTTTGGCACTTTTGCCTATAGGAGAATGTCTTTTGGCCTATGCAATGCCCCTGGTACCTTCCAGTGGTGCATGCTTAGTATATTTTCAGATTTCCTTGAAAATTGTATAGAGCTGTTTATGGATGATTTCACTGTGTATGGATCCTCGTTTGATGCATGATTAGATAATTTGGATAGAGTGCTTAATAGACGCATTGAAACTAATCTTGTTCTGAATTTTGAAAAATGTCACTTCATGGTAGAACAGGGTATAGTTTTAGGGCATATCATTTCTAGTAAGGGCATAGAAGTGGATCCTGCAAAAATCTCTGTTATTTCACAATTGCCTTACCCCTCTTGCGTGCGAGATGTTCGATCTTTTCTTGGCCATGCAGGTTTCTACAGGCGCTTCGTTAGAGACTTCAATAAGAAGGCCCTTCCACTATCCAATCTGCTTCAGAAAGATATTGAATTTGATTTTGATGACAGGTGCAAAAAGGCATTTGACTGCCTCGAGGAAGCATTGACCACCACTCCTATCATTCAGGCACCTGACTGGACAGTCCCATTTGAGTTGATGTGTGATGCATCTAATTATACATTGGGGGTTGTCCTAGCACAGAGAGTTGATAAGCTGCCTCGGGTAATATATTATGCTTCCAGGACTTTAGATGCTGCCCAAGCAAACTATACCACCACTGAGAAATAGCTTCTTGCCATTGTGTTTGCTCTTGATAAATTTAGATCATATTTGCTTGGTTCTCGTGTTATTGTGTTCACTGACCATGCAGCTTTGAAGTACCTACTAAAGAAGGCTGAGTCAAAGCCTCGATTGATTAGGTGGATACTCTGGCTCCAAGAATTTGATTTGGAGATCCGTGATAGGAGTGGAGCACAAAATTTGGTTGCAGACCATTTGAGCAGAATAAAGAGGTGTGCTGATGATGCTTCACCAATCCGGGATGACTTTCCCGATGAGGGTTTGTTTGCACTTTCTGCTTCTTTTCCAACACCTTGGTTTGCAAACATTGTTAATTATCTTGTAGCTTCTGTTTTTCCTCCCTTAGCATCCAGAGCTCAATGTGATAAACTTAAGAGGACAGGTTACAAGGAGATGCATTCCAGACCATGAGATTGACTCGGTCCTGCAATTTTGTCATTCTTCTGCAACCGCTGATCATCTTGGCATTTAGAGGACAGCTCGCAAGGTGCTTGACTGTGGTTTCTATTGGCCCACCATCTTCAAGGATGCGTTGAGAATTTGCAGCACTTGTGAGCAGTGTCAGAGAGTAGGAGGGTCCCTTACATGGAGACACCAGATGCCCCAACAACCCATGTTGTTTTGTGAGGTGTTTGATGTCTGGGGTATCGATTTCATGGGTCCCTTCCCTGTTTCTTTTGGTTTTTATTATATTCTCCTTGCTGTTGATTATGTTTCAAAATGGGTGGAAGCCAAAGCCATCAGGACTAATGATGCTCGGGTTGTTGTGGATTTTGTTAGATCTAACATCTTTTGCAGATTTGGAGTACCCAGAGCCATTATTAGTGATCAAGGCACCCATTTCTGTAATAGGTCCATGCAGGCATTGCTCAAGAAGTATGGGGTTGTTCACAAAGTCTCTACACCTTACCACCCCCAAACTAATGGGCAAGCTGAAATCTTAAACAGGGAGATCAAGAGGATTTTAGAGAAGATTGTCCAGCCTAACAGAAAGGATTGGAGCAACAGACTGGAGGATGCTCTTTGGGCGCATAAGACTACTTACAAGGCACCTATAGGGATGTCTCCCTATCGGGTTGTCTTTGGTAAACCATGCCATCTACCAGTGGAGATAGAGCACCGAGCATATTGGGCTGTGAAATCATGCAACTTCTCACTTGATGAAGCTGGAGAGGAGAGGAAGCTACAGATTAATGAATTGGATGAGATCCGTTTGGAAGCTTATGAGAACTCCATGTTCTACAAAGAGAAAACTAAGAGATTTCATGATAGCTCCATAGCTAGGAAGGAGTTCTTTGTTGGTCAGCAAGTGCTATTGTACAATTCCAGATTGGGTCTCATGGGTGGTAAGTTGTGTTCAAAGTGGATTGGACCTTTTATTGTTACTAATGTTTATCCTAATGGTGCAGTTGAAATTAAAAGTGAATCCACAGAAAAGAGCTTCAAGGTTAATGGCCATCGACTGAAACCATTCCTCAACAATCCTTCTCTAATGGATGTAGTTGTGGAGGAGATATCCCTGATTGATCCCACTTACCTTCCACCATGACTTAGGGAGTTCTCTTTTTCCTTCTCTTTACTTTTATTGCACTTGTCCAATTGGTGATTTGATTGCTTGACTTGATGTTATGCTACATTGGGACAATTTTTAGTTTAAGTGTGGGGGAGACTGTTCTTTGTTTTCTTTGTTTAGGATTTTTAGTTTTCTTTGTATTTCAGGTTCGTGTTTTGTGTACAATTTGCATGTTTCTTTTGGATCTCTGGGTTTTGTTTAGGTTTTGGGCACTTTCTTCACTCTTAGATAGGAGTTGCTTTATGCTTTTTGGATTGAAATCCCTGTTTTTCTCTGCTTGTCAAGTTGGTTACGATGTTTGAGAGGTTGAATTGAAGGCGACAATCTTACCCTTTGTGAGGAATTGAGCCACTACCTATTCTTTCTTGAGTGTTATGCCTCTTGATTGCTTGCACAGTAGCCTTGGCTTGACTCTGATTGATACTTCTTGATTCACATGCATGTTTGGAGATGATTAAGGCATTTTTGTTCTGATTAGCCTCTAGCCAAATGAGCCTACCTTGAATTAATTCCTTTGATAGCCCCTTTGAGCCTATGTGTCCCTTTATTTCTTTTGAAGCTCATTAAAAGCCTTAAGTGAAAAACCATGATTACCTTAACCTTAGGGATTTTTGGAGCTTTGGAATTGTTTTGGGAATAAGTTATTGAATAAGTGTGGGGTGCATTTTGTATTTCATTAGATAATGTACTGGCTAGTTGGTTATCTCTGATGTACAATTTTTGTGTTTTCCTTTCAGTGTATTTCATGTAGTTCAAAAAAAAAAAAAAAGAAGAAAGGAAAGTTGTGGTTGAGGCAAAAGACAATAGAGGAGGTTTGATATTAGAGGTTTGTTAGAGGTTTTTGGGCATGCATCTTGTGCTTATTTTTGACTTATTCCCCATTGCTCCTCTAGTTCCTTTGGTTCACAACTACTTATCCCATATGATATCCTCTACCTTGTCCCTACCCCCATTACAACCTGAAAAGACCTTCTGATCTTTTTGTGCATGTGTGTTGGGTGTTGAGTTTAGAGGCTTGCCAAGTCAATCTGTTGTTTTCTTTTCTTGAGTATTTTGAGAGTATACAGTAGCCTAGACACATGAGAGATACAATGCATCTTGTGAGGTTTTGTCACTTTGATTCACCTTTTGACCTGATTGACCTCTTGGCAGGTTTTGAAATGCTTGGATGATTTCCATGAGTATCTGGTTCCTCTGAGTCTTTGTGTGTTGGATGTTGTCTACACCTTTCTTTTCCCAGGATTCGTTAAGGATTGTGTAAATTTGTTTGTGTTTTGTGTGTCTTCTTGTTCCTGCTCCTTTTTGTTATGTCACTCTCTTCGATGTCTTTGGAATTGCTCCTTGCTTTGCTTCTTGATTTTTCCCGGGAGTGCAAAAGGCTAAGTGTGGGGGAATTTGATAAGCCATTATTTTCCCGCATTTTCTTATCTTTCTGTACTTATCTTAATTGGTGCATTGTGTTTAATTGTCTATTATTAGTGCATTTTCATTGATTGGGCTTCATTGGGCCATTATTCCAAATTTTGCTTAATTTAGCATTAATTGGTCTAATTTTCGTTTCTAATTATTTTTAGGTATTTTTGGTGAAACAATTTTGAAGTATGGACACTAATATTGAGATGAAGAGAGTTTCCACATCATTGCCATGTCAGTTGCCACGTCACCTGCCATGTCACTGCCACGTCACTTGCCATGTCAACTGTTATTTCCACATCATATTAATGATTGCCACGTCAGCTAGGGTTTGTTTGATGTGTAATCCCGTATGGGCCAGCTTGGGCCCATTCCTAGGGGACTCTAGGGTTAGGGTAGGCTGGTATTTTTAGAGGAGCAATAGGAGGAGGAGACAGGCAGCCACTGTAGTTCTGTTTCACGTTTTTTTCATGCTGGTTTTCTCTGCATTTTAATTTGGACTGCACAAGACACAAGGAATGCACAGCCACCACACAACCGCCTTTCATCTTCTGCAATTTATATTCAAGTTTGTTTACTCTTCTGTCATTATTTTTAAATTCTTGTTTCGATTTTAATTATGTTTCTTCTATTGCGTTTTCAACTTTCCATGGATAGCTAAATCTTTGTATTGATTTTCTGAGAAGAATGCAAGTAGATCTTTGAGGTTTTGTTCTTCAATTTCATTTCGTTTGTTCTCTTAACTCTTCATCTTCTAATCTCAGTGTTGAATTATAATCTGTTTATGCTTAATAAACCGAAACTAATATCACAGTTTGCTTAATTTTGTGTTAGAGATGAGATTATGTGATGTATGCAATGCTTAAAAAGGAAACCCGTAACCACGCTTTCACTTACATTAAAAATTTAAACAACTAACGAAAGAGGGAATGCACCTTTACCATAGGGCAATGGAAAGAATCCGCGTAAAACAAAGCGGTGGCCTATGCCTCAAAAAAGAGGGAGAGAGATCTCTCGTCAGGTCTTGGGTAGTTTGCCGGAGGTGTGAAAGGTGGGCTTCACCTTTTTCTGTAGAATTGTATAAGGATAATTTGGGGTTAATCTTCGCTTAGTTGGTTAATTTCATGTTAGAATAAGGGTTAAGGAAAATTTGGGATTAATCTTCGCTTAGTTGGTTAATTTCGAATTGGAACAAGGGTTAAAGCTAATTTGAGATTAATCTTCGCTTAGTTGATTAATTCTGATTTAATTTCGTAATCTAGGATAAGTGACACTGCATTAGAATTAGGAAATCAATTGCATTTTAATCTGTTTTTAATCCGCATTTTTATAATCTGCTTTTGTTCTATTTCATCTAATATTTTAATTTTGAAAAACTCCTTATTTTTTGTTATTGTTCTAATTTTAAAAATTGATAAGCTTTGATAGAAATTTGTGGTCTTTGGGAGACGACCTAGGAAAGCTTCCTAGTACTACATTTATCTGTTTTAATTATTTGACCGAGTATGACATCGATCACTACCCTTTTTTGGGGTTTTTGATCTAGCAAGTTGCCCTAATTTTTGTCTAAGAATCTCCTAGCAGGCATTATTTTTTTTTTTAATGCTTCCCTATTTTAGATGAATGATTTGATCTTGACAAAAGGACTTTGCGCATATTTATGATTTATCAATATAGAGACATTTCCATAAATTGATCAAGAGAAAAGAAATGAAAGAGAATTTTATTGATATGCATGAGCAAAAGGTTTATTTCTTCTTCTTCTTCTTTTTTATAGAAGGATTACAAGGGGATTTTGAAGAATGGATGACCAAGGTTGGCTACACTGTGTGGGCTTCAACAATCATGTCTCTGATATATACCCCCCTTGTTCTCCTAGTTGCTTCAGTAGAGATGCTCGAGCCCGGAATGAAGACTATACAAGTTGTCTGCTTCTAGAAGGATGTTATCTTAGCTGCCTTTTGGTTTTCGACTAATATAACCATTGCTCTTAGGAGAGATTTTTTTTTAAACCTCTAAATTTTTCCTAGGACATATCCTAGCAAGGGATGTGGACCCTAACTTTTGCCTAGGATGCCCTTTGCGGGTTTTCATTCTGGCGGGTCTTGATCAATGTCTTCAAGCATAATACTTCTTCAACACATCGGAATTGACTAGGTGTCGAAGTTCCTCTCCATCCATGTCGGCGCAGATAAAAGCTCCTCCCGAAAAAACTCGCTTAACCATGAAGGGCCCTTCATAATTTTCCGCCCATTTTCCAACTTTGTCTTTTTGGGCCGGAAGCAATTTCTTTACCACTAAATCCCCCTCATGGTAAGTATGCGGGTTGACCTTTTTGTCGTAGGCCCTTTTGATCTTCTTTTGATAGGCTTGTCCACAACATATGGCATCTAACCGTTTTTCTTCGATTAAGTTCAACTGGTCGTATCGGCTTTGGACCCATTCAGCTTTGTCAATTTTGCTTCCATGATAACTCGTAGGGAAGGTATTTCGATCTCTATCGAAAGAACGACCTCCATGCCATATATAAGGCATAATGGAGTAGCTCTTGTGGAGGTCCATACGGAAGTTCGATAACCATGAAGGGCAAAGGGCAACATTTCATGCCAATCCTTGTAGGTTTTGACCATCTTTTGGATGATCTTCTTGAAGTTGTTATTGGCTATCTCTACTGCACCATTCATTTTAGATCGGTAGGGAGAGGAATTATGATACTGAATTCTGAAGTCTTGGCATAGCTCTTCCATCATCTTGTTATTCAAATTGGTCCCATTATCAGTAATGAGGCGATGAGGGATGTCATACCGACACAAGATATTTCTCTTCATGAAGGTGGTTACTACTTTCTTGGTCACATGAGCATAGGATGCCACTTCCACCCATTTGGTAAAGTAGTCAATGGCCACCAAGATGAAGCGATAACCATTAGACTCTTTGGGTTCGATAGGTCTAATAACATCCATGCCCCACATAGCGAATGGTCATGGTGCACCTAAAATGTTGAGAGGTGTCGGTGGGACATGAAGATTGTCGGTGTAGACTTGGCACTTGTGACATATTTTGGCATATCGCTAACAATCACCTTCCAATGTGGACCAGAAGTATCCCTCCCTAAGAATTTTCTTTGCCATGACATGCCCTGGCATATGGGTCCCGAAGATTCCTTCATGGATTTCTCTAATCAGAGTTTGAGCTTCTTCCCGGTTTACACAACTTAATAGGTTGGAATCAAAATTTTTCTTGTAGAGGGTTTCTCCTATTAGCGTGAATCCCGCGACTCTCTTCCGAATGGTCCTTTTATCATTGTCACTAATTCCCTCGGGATATTCACCCTTCATAAGGTATCGCCTGATGTCATGATACCAAGGGGATATATCTTCCTCGCTGTCTACTGCCATGAAAAAGGCTTATTTGTCATGCAGTCTGATATGGATGATAGGCATTTCATGTTCTTGATCTAAGGCGAACATGGATGACAGAGTAGCGAGGGTGTCTACAAACTGGTTGTCTTCCCGAGGAATGTATTCGAAAATGACGATTTCCATCCTCGAAGTCATATTACGAATATGCTCTAGATACAGGATCAATTTGGAATCCCTGGTTTCCCATTCACCCTTGAGTTGGTAGATAACAAGGGATGAGTCACCGAACACCTTGAAATTGGTTACCTCATGATCTAGAGCCGCTTGATACCCAAAGCACAGGCTTCATACTTGGCCAAATTATTCGTGCAATCAAAGTTCAGCCTAGCCATTACCGGGATATCTTTCTTTTCGGGAGATATTAAAACAGCTTCAATCCCATGTCCAAGCATGTTCGAGGCTCCATCGAAGAAATGGTCCATGCATTATCTCTGGGCTCTTCGTGTTGAATATGCATGATATGCTCATCTGGAAAGTCATCTTGTAGGGACTGATATTCATCTGTTGACCCGTGCGCTAGGTAGTTTGCTAGAGGACTACCTTTGATATCTTTTTAGGTGACATGAATGATGTCAAACTCTGAAAGGAGCACTTGCCACCTAGTTATCTTTCCAGTCAAGATGGGTTTTTCGAATAGATACTTGATTGGGTCCATTTTGGAAACCAGCCAAGTCGTATGTCTAACCATATATTGTCGGAGACGTTGAGTTTCTCACACCAATGCACAACATGTTCTTTCAAGTGGTGTATAACGGGTCTCATAGTCTATGAATTTCTTGCTGAGATAATATATGGCTTGCCCCTTTTTTCCCGTCTCATCTTGCTGACCGAGCACACATCCGATAGACTCTTCGAGTACTGACAAATAGAGGATCAGATGTTTTCCTTCAACAGGCGGCACCAATATTGGTGGATTAGTCAAGCACACTTTAATCTTTTCAAAAGCTTTTTGGCACTCTTCATTCCAAACTGTCGGTTGATTGCAACAGCTTGAAAATGGGTGCACACTTATCTGTTAGTTGTGCAATGAACCTTGCATTGTAGTTTATTCAGCCCAAAAACCCTATAATTTTCTTTTCTGTTTTTGGTGGGAACATTTCCAAAATTGTCTTTGTTTTATCAGGGTCTACCTTGATTCCCTTTTTGCTAACGATGAACCCAAGAAGTTTACCCGACCGTACTCCAAAAGTACACTTAGTCGGGTTTAGCTTAGGCTGATACTTTCAAAGTCGATCAAATAGCTTCCTCAAATATTGGATGTGGTCCATCTCATTCTTGGATTTGGTAATCATGTCATCCACATACACTTCAATCTCTTTGTGGATCATATCGTGGAATAACATTACCATGGGTCTTTGATAGGTAGCCCCCACATTCTTGAGCCCAAAAGGAATTACTCTATAACAGTATGTTCCCCATGATGTGATAAAGGAGGTATTTTCTCTATCTTCAACAGCCAACTTAATTTGGTTATACCCCACATATCCATCCATGAAAGAATAGAGTGTGTTTGTGGTGGTGTGATCTACCAACATTGTTCAACATACAAGGACTTGATGTTGAACTTACATGGACATGAAGCTTGTTGATTTTGATGATGATTCAAGAACAAAGAACTTAGAGAGTTGAAGACTTGTATTCTTGTGTAATAACTCTGTTTTGATTAGTTTGAGTCTGTAATATTAGAGTCTAAGAAAACCAGTACATAGTCTACTCTTTAGAAGCTTCAAAAACTTATTTTTATCAAAAACTCACGGGTTTAATCGATTAAAATACCAGATAATCGATTATTATAGAGAGAAAAATCATTTTCTGTATCAACTCTCTGTAATAATCGATTAACACTTCTGTTAATCAATTAACATGCCTGTTAATCGATTAATAGGGCAAATCATCGATTAAAACAGTGCGTTGTGGGTTCCTGTTGATTTTGGCTCTGTAATAATCGATTAACACTTGAGATAATCAATTATTTCAGTCATATTTGCATTTTGAACTTCAAATTAAACCTATTTTCGAAAACCCTAATCCCAATACACCAAGTTTCGAAAATCCCCAATTTCCAAACCCTAATTCATCTACTTAAGGTTCTCTAAGGCTCTCAGAAAATTGAACAACCTTTTTCAAACAAAAGTTGAGAGCTGTGATTGCCAGAGAACTGTTTGTTGGAGGAAAAATGGGCTTTTGGAACCTAGTGTGAGCTAGAAGCGATAAGAATCATTAAGTGGAGTTCTTGGTGGATTGTGTGTTGTGCCATCTCTAGGGAAAGTTGTTCTTCATCTCTTGTGTGACTGAAGAGAGGTGTTTTTGTTACTCTATCTTTTCCATTGTTATCTGTTTGTAAAAACTTAATTATAGTGACAGCGTTAATCCTCTGTTTAAGTGATTAGCAATTGGACATATGGTCTTTTGATCCGAACCAGTATAAGTCTTCTGTGTAAGACTCTATCCTTATCCTATTTACGTTTACACAACATTTTAATCGGTAAAATTTGGGGAAAATTTTTAAAACCTAATTTTTGTTAAGAAACCAATTCACCCCCCTCTTGGTTTTTGTCCGTTCACGCAAACATTCCGCTGCGCGATTCTAACAAGATATCAATGTGTGGTAAGGGGAAACCGTCCTTTGGTCTTGCACGATTTAAATCCCTATAGTCCACACATACTCTGATCTTTCCATTCTTTTTAATGACCAACACGATGTTGGCCAGTCGCTTGGGGTATTTGAACACGATTAAGAAGTTAGCATCCAATTGTTTCTGCACTTCCTCCTTAAGCTTTAAAGACCATTCGGGTTTCACTCTTATGAGTTTTTGTTTTATCGGCCGAAATCCCTCTTTCAACGGCAACTGGTGCTCCACAATGCTCGTATCAAGTCCTGTTATGTCATGGTAGGACCGAATACGTCCTCATACTCTCTTAATAGTTGTACTAATCCTTCCCTAAAGTTATCATCGATTTGGATACCAATACTTATTTCCTTCTTATCATCTCCTTGCCCCAAATCAATGGCCTCGGTTTCTTCCTAGTAGGGCTGTATAGATCGACTTTCCCTTTCTAGCGACCTTTGCATGTCTGGGGAGACGGTCCCCTCCTCATTATCTGACCTAATCCATTCGCCTTCGGCTTTCGGATCCCACATAGAGTCCTCAATCATACACATATTTGTTTTCTGGTTCTATTTAGGTTTAAATTTTATTATCAATCATTTTGAAAGAATAATAAAGGAGAAAAGAATGGAAAAAAATATGAATACCATGAAAATGCCTCATTCTATTGATAAAAAACAAAATATTTACGAAGCCCTTTTAATCAAAGATCTCGTGCCCACGGGCAGGGACCGCAAGAGATACACCGAAAGCTTAAAAACATGTGAATACTAACATAAAGTGCCATAATCAACAGGTCTTCTCTATCCAACCCTATTATTTCAGTTGCGATAGAGGCTTGGTGTCCACATTAGGAGCGGGAGCATCAAAAGGGATCCACCCAGCATCCAACAACTCTTGAATCTTATACTTCAAGGTCAAGCAATTCTCCACAGAATGTCCAGGAGCGCTTGAGTGGTAATCACATTTTTCGCTTGGCTTGTACTAATCAGGGTAAGGTGGATCCATCTTTCTCGGAGGGACACATGCTAGGAGTTTGACCTCTCTCAACTTTGGCAGCAGACTCCCATAGGAGGTTGGAAGGGGAGTAAATTTCCTCTCTTGATTACGTGACTGCCTAGCTTGTCGCGAAGAGGAAGAAGGAGTAGCAAGGTTGATGGCATTCATGCTTCCCTCCTTCTTCTTGCCAAAGAACTTCTTGAATGATGCACTGGATGAGGAAGGTTGTGCAATCCTCCCACTCTTTAGTCCTTGCTCCACTCTTTTGTCGATGGTCACCACATCCGCAAAAAGGGTCGACGTGTTCCCTATCATCTTATCATAATAGGGACCTGTCAACAAATTAATGAACATGGATACGGTTTCCTTATCCGACAGTGGGGACTCCACTTGGGCGGCTAACTCCCTCTAACGCTGAGCATATGCCTTGAAGGACCCGTCGCTTCTCTTGCTCAAAGCTTGTAGATCTGACCTATCTGGAGTTAGGTCAATGTTATATTTATAACGATGAAGGAAGGTGTCTGCTAGCTGTCTCCATGTTTGGACTTGTCCCCCTTCCAATTGCATATACCAACTCAAAGACGAGTCGGCCAAGCTCTCCTGAAAGTAGTGGATCAGGAGTTTCTCATTGTCGGCATATACAACCATCTTACGGCAATACATTGTAAGATGGCTCTTGGGACAAGTCATTCCCATGTACTTGGGAAAATATGGAACCTTGAACTTGGGAGGGAATTGAATATTTTTGACGAGGCACATGTCGGTCGTCTCCTTCACATCGAAATTGTGTCCCTCCATAGCCCTTAATCTCTCCTATAGGGCAGAAATTTTTTGCTTGGAGACCTCGGGAGACTGAATGAGTATTGTCTTCATGTCAGGCTACACATGAGCTCCTTGTTCATGCTCATGGGCGGGTTCCTCCTCTTCCTCATGAGGAGAGGCATGGTCATTGTGGGGACCTTCATTCTGTAGGTGTTACTGGCGCATTAGCTCCATTAACTGCGCCATCCGATCCTTCATGGAATTAAGCTCGGTGGTGAACTTGCGGTTTTTTCTTCCAACTGCTCCATCCTCTTAGCTCTTTGTGTGCGGATGAGGACAGGAAGAAGACCAGCTATTAGACAAATGGCATCTAGAGGGGGGGGGGTGAATAGATGCATAAATTAAAATAGATGTCAAATTAAAAATTTATTTTAAGATGTCCAATATTTATTAATTCAATTTTAATTATCAAATTGAACAAAGATAAAATGGAAGCAATATAATCAGAGAGATAAAATATCAACAAGATAGAGAAAGATAGAGATAAAAATAAAGGGTGTAAGGAGAGTAATGCAGTGAAAAAGGGATAAGGGAAAGAGAAGAGCACATAGTGATTTATACTAGTTCGAGTATAGTCAACCCTACATCCAGTTCCCAATCAACTCTTAACACAAGAGTGACCCCAATTCACTATCTTTTAAATTCAGTTCACAAATTACAATAAACTCAATAAAAAGTAAACTAATTCGAAAGACAATCACCTCCTTAGAAACTCACTAAGGATGAACACCTCCCTAGAATCCCACTAGGGATGAACACCTCCTCTGAACAAATCAAAGGATGAACACACCTCCTTAGAATCCCACTAAGGATGAACACCTTCCTAGAATCCCACTAAGGATGAACACCTCCCTAGAATCCCACTAGAGATGAACACCTCCTCTGAACAAATCAAAGGATGAAAACACCTCCTTGAACAAATCAAAGGGATGAACAGTTTCCACACAAGACACCAAAAAGAACACAACAGAATGACAGTGACTACTTAAACCCTAAACAAGGAATTTTACAATCAACCACTTAAGCCCACAAAGGGTAAAGGTAATAAAATAAGAACAATCACACCTAGGTAATGGAGACAACAAATTGTAGAAGTCTGTAGAATGTCAATCTCTAAGAACAAGTGTGATTAACAATGAAAGCACAGTAGGAAATGGAGAAGAGAGTTTTGGTAAAATATCTTTGTGGCAATGGAGAAAAGGGTTTTCTCAAAACTTGTAAAATATCTTTGTTGCCTTGCTCAAAATTCTTTTCTCAAAAATGATTCAATGTAAATTATATTTTCGAATTCTGTAATTGTGTGGTTTTTATTTTTCATCAAAACTTAATTAAATAGAAAAATAGCATTAGAAAATGGTCGTTGGACATTAATATTTTTGTGGATAAAAATTAGGATATATTCAAAAATATTTATTCTTCAAAACATATATATTTTTGAATTTTGAACTGCCATAATCGATTATCTCCTCAGCATAATCGATTATGTCAGGGTAAAAATCAATTCCTCAATTCCGATGCATCATAATCAATTATGACAGTGAAAAATGTCATGTTACGAAATTTTATCACACTTGTGCTTTGGAGGTTTATGCATAATACCCCTTCATCAACTTGTACCTCCGTATCCAATATTCTAAGACTCTATCTAGTCTTCAGGAATCATCTTGGGCTTGCTTGAATGTTGAATGTTGTTGACTTGAATCATCATCAAAATCATCTCTTGGGAATGTAGGGACATGTTTCACATTGTCATCAATCTCCCCCTCATTGCTTTCACCAGCCACTTTCTAGAATGAAAATGAATTAAGGATTTTTATTTTTGTTTTTGAAACGAATGATTAGTATGGGATGGATATGCCTTAAGACAATAGCTTCGGTATCCTCCTTAAAGCTTATGCTTCACAGAGCACCACACCCACCTCGGTGTCATGGTTCCTTCCCCATCATGAATTGACAAGTGAAACGAAGGTTACCACACCTTAGCACACTTGTCCCTTCCATGTCATAGATTGACAAGTATGACGAAGGTTACAAACACATTTGGATCTCTTTTGCCTTTGTCTAAGGATATCTAGTGCCCCCTAGAATGAATGTGTTTATGCATGAGAGACTTATTAGGATGATGCGTATGCATGCTTTCCTTATGCATTTATTTTCTCTTTTGGTTTTACCACTCCTGAAATGATGAGAGTATGAATGATTTGACCTTGTCAAAATCGTTTCATCATATTTTCTTATTATTGTTGCTTTTTTAGGCTATTGTATGATCATTCTACGCTAATGCAACAAACAAATGCAACAACCATATACTCAAACAATTCACACATCCACAAACATAATGATGACGTTTAATCACAAAGTAGGGGTATCTTGTAGAAAAGTACATAGTCAAGGTAGGTTTTAATTGTTCTCACCAAGGTCAGGTCCTCAAGGTGCCCCCACTATAGAGTCTCCACGTCTCTCAGCCCTCAAACCTTGCATGGCTCAAAGGTTGTGTCGACGTCCTGCAAACTGAGAGAGGAGGGCTATCACCTTGAGTGGTGGTTTCCGATAATGACCTACTGACACTAGGGCCATTACCACGGTCGGTCGTATATGTCACCCACTCCCTAAGATTTATCACTCATTCCCCCGGGTATAGAGGGATTGTTATGTGAAATGGATGTGTACAATTTATTTCAAATAAGAGCGGAAAATAATCATACAACAGTTATTAAAGTCATACAGATAAAACATGTTACACATAAAAAGAAGGGTAATAGCGTAATTTCAAATCTTTTATTTTCTTTGAATTAATCCACCACTAAATGGGATCAACTCTCTAAGCTTCCCTAGTGGAGTCACCATCTGTCGCCACAATCCCCCGCACGCCGGAGTGCAAGGAGCAAAAAGTGCAAGCGGTCGCAACACGAAGGCTGAATCTCGCGTTTTTGTAAAATAGTTTGGTCATCACTTTTAGGATGCTCGATAACCGAACTAATCTTAAAAGTGAGGTTTTCACAAAAATTATGGAGTCGTCACCAATGTTTTAACCATAAACATTGAAAAAGGATAAAAAAGGCGTTGGTTGAAAAAAAACCAACTTTGGCCATTATAACCAGAGTGGGATAAGGGAGTTAGTTACGCGTGGGGAAAGTGTTATCACCCCACAATGCCCTTTTTGGGTTCCTTATGATGGATTAATTCATAAAATAAAGATTTTTAGAAATCATGCTTTTACCCTATTTATTTATTTATTTGCAATATTTATCTAAATGTCTACATGGGCCTAATTTCTAATGCACACAAAGGAAAGCGACAAAAGATTAAGGTTTGAGAAGAACCTTCGAAGCAAGATTTTATAAACCTTTAAACTTGAGGACGCTTTTTGGCAATCCCCTCCCACTACACAAGCACTTCTCCCTCGAAAAAATAAAAATTTAAATTGTCGAGAGCTGGATGTCTCAAAGGAGACTTCCTTAACCGATTTTTTGCCTAAACGGACAATCGAAATGATCACTCGGAGTCTGGAACAAAGCCTAGGGGTGAGGAGGTCTCTAGAGTACTCTAGAGGTGGGTAAAGGTGTGTGAAATAGTGAAGTCTGACGTCCTATTTATAGGCATGCTCACCAAGGAGGTCGGGACGACCGTCCCGAATTTTGTCAAGTGGGACGGCCATCTAGATTTGGGCACAGGCGTTGTATTTATATGTGATAAAAGAAACAAAGGTTACAACTCTAAAAGGTTAGATCCGAAACATCAATTCCAAATAATCCATGATTGAGAAAGCAGTAGGCTGAGTGAGTAGAAAGTTCAAGTTAGTCTGAGCTAATCTAAGTTCGAGATTTTCATACACCAAGCACTACTACAGAATATGTTTTCCATGTCGTCATTTAACGTTGGTTAAAGCTGAGGCGACGTTGAGGTTGGTTAAAAAATGACGTTGAAAGTTGAATGTTAAACACATTCTACGTCGATTTTTAACCAACCGATATAGAAATTACTTTCTACATCGGTTCCCAGATGAATCGACATGGAAAGTCTTTTTATTTACACATTTTCTACATCGGTTCTAATTGTAACCGATGTAGAAAGTGTTTTTATTTATTTTTAGCCGAAAATTCATTTAAGTTAGAGAATTGTCACTGCGGAACTCAAACCTAGTACCTTAGAGTTGAAGGTTGATACTCCAACCACTAAGCTACTAAGATTTTTTGATAAAAACTTACAAATAAATTATATTTATATACAAATAAATGTATATCCATATAAAATATATAAATACAAATATATTTATATATTTTGATATATTTATATATATTTATATATTTATATGTTAGATGTGAGGGCGCCCTCGAGGGTAAAAGTGAGATTGACTCTTGCTTGAGCAAAAATACGTTAAAGCTCACAAAAATTCACTCGCTCAAGCAAAAATATCTCGCTTGAGCGAATATGTAGCTTGAGCGAATGACGCGTTTCCCAAATTTATTTTATATCATTTTATAAACAAATTATAAAAATTATATTCTGTCATTAAATTACAAACTCATATAAAGAGACCCGCTTACAAATTTGACATCAAATTTTGAAAACCCACTTGACACACACTTTCATCTTCGAGCGTTCCCTCACATCCAACATATAAATATATAAATATATAACTATATAAATATATCAAAATATATAAATATATTTGTATTTATATATTTTATATTTATATATTTACACGGATATATATATTTATTTGTATATAAATATAATTTATTTGTAAGTTATTATCGGAAAATTCTAGTAGTTTAGTGGTTGGAGTATCAGCCTCCAACTCTAAGGTACTGAGTTCGAATTCTGTTAGTTCTCTTACAAATTTAATTTGGTAATGATTCAAACTTCTAAAAAATATAATAAATAATAAAAATATAATATAAAAGGGAGGGGGACCTCTAGATAAATAGAGAGGGGTTGTAAATAAATAAAAATTATCAATCTGAAAAATCAAACTTTTCACATCGGTTATATAGAATCGACTTTCAATGTCGGTTAATACAACGTCGGTTGTGAAACCACTGTTGAAGGTCTTCCATAATCGACGTAAAAAGCCTTATGTGTAGTAGTGAAGATAACATAAATGAAATTTTGAGCATTAAGATATCACCTATTTCTAATTTTTTAAGATACCACTCAAACATTCTTAAAACCAGTCATAATCACATTAAAGTCACTTTCAATCCAAAGTCTAGACCACATTTTTGAATAAGCAATTTCAATACATACCATGTTGCCTTGAGAGTATAATGTAATACAAATGCCGATAAATATAGAGAAATCGCCCACTTATTCAACCATAGCACCAAGAACATGTCACCCTCAGCACTAAACACAGTGAACTGCATCCAAAACCATCAACATTACATTTGACCACCTCTTATTAGGTAATTTCCAAATCATAGGGATCATTCTAACATATTTAGGAGCATGTATTTCGAACACTAATGTGCTTAAGGATGAAATAATCTCTAATACTATTCCCATTACTCCTCTAGATAGTTTTCTAGTGGATGCTAAATTAGATTTAACCATTGACATAGTTGTGGGGTAGTTAATTGGAACATGAAATATGCTATAATTTCTCATTTTTTAAATAATCTACATAACGGTAATTATGAGCACAATAATAACATATTTGACTTTAGTGATGGGTTTCCTATAAACCAATGTTAGTATAGAATCAATAACCTCTTGGACCCAATCCAAAAATTTACGAGTACACTTAATGACAAGATGTTCAATTATTTCTTTTGCCTTATGACATAGAACAGAAAGAGACCCCTTGAGTGGAGCAAGATTACGCAATACTATCCATAATACAAGTGGATTTATAGGTGGAATATTCCTATTCCAACTCACTTTGCTTTATCTAACATCGTTACCTTTTTACCTACAAAATTTCATGAGTTCAGTGTTAATATCCCATATTCATATTCCCTCCAAGTTGCCTTATTTTCTTTATTAATAATAATATGTCTTTGAGCTATTAAACAATGTTGAGTTTGAATCTCAACTATGTACTTAAAAAGTCCAAACTAATTAAGTATATTTTATCTCATCTAACTTATGTGGAGAAGGGCCTTATAAGTCAGGAGAGAAAGGGATAATTTTTCCCGTCTTTGAAAGAGAAGGAGAGAGAAAATCATTTGACATATTTACCACTGGAATCATCAATTGGAAGTCTATAGTTGCAAAAATCAATTACACTATTGCTCTATTTTGGATTTCTCTTTATTTGTTCTTTAAATTTTAAGAGTATTATTACTTTGATTTATTTTACTAATTATAAGTACTTGTTTGTGTATTTGATTTAACTATCTTATATTCATATTTTATTTTAGTAGAACTTGATTGATTGGCTTGTGGTCTATGGATTTTTTTACTTCTCACATTGAGGAGGACGTGGGACAAGACCGGGATCATTAGAGACACTAGGAACAATCAACTTGAGTAATGGGATATGGAGTACTTGCTGGATGGAGTGAACATCTTGAACGGATGAAGGGCAAAAAGTAATTTATTTAAAGAATGTGACATTTAGGGCCGGAAGTATGGGGGCGTATAAGGGCCATGACCCCCACCCCAAATCATTATATATATATATATATATATATATATATATATATATATATATATATATATATATATATATATATATATATATATATATATTCTTTATCTTTTATTTTCTTAATTTTTCCATTTCAACTATATATGTATATATATATATATATTCTTTATCTTTTATTTTCTTAATTTTTCCATTTCAACTTTTTGTCTCAAACATTAATTTTGTCTATTTAAATTTCTATCTTTTATTTTTATTACTCATTTACTTTCATATTATTCTCTTTCACAATTTCATTTTATAACATAAAAATTATAAGGTTTTCTCTCTAGTTTTTAATTTCTTTTTTCTTTTCTACAGTTTCATCTCTATAACATAAAAAGTGTACTTTTTTGTTCTTTTGTTTTTTAATTTTTGTTGTCTTCTGTTCAAGAAGACATGAGACAAAAATAAAATAAAAGAGATACCTCACAATAATTTATTTAAAGTAAAAATAATAAACAAATTTATTTTCTTTATTATTTTTGTTTATCATTATAACAAAGTAGCATGAGTAATGTAATATAAAAATACAAAATATTGATTTTTTTTAGTTTTTATAAATTAGTTGGTTGTTTTAATGTTTTATGATATTCTATTTTGATGTTAAGATGTGAACAAAAAAAATTCAATTTAATTAAAGATATCAAAAAATAAAATTATAGACTCATTTTTTTAACAGAGAAAATAGGATAGATGAAATAAACTTTATTTTGCAAATTTTAAATTCAATTAGTAATTTTGAACATGTAATATATTTATTTTTATATGATAATTAATTTGTATATATTGGTCCCTTTCATTTAAACTAGCTAGTTTTGCCCCTAGTGACATTGGCAGACATGTTGCCATATTTGTTTATTTCAGAAAAGTAACATTAATATCCTTTTTGAAGTGAGAGTAGCCTATGAAGACACATTTGATAGCCTAGCTAAAAAGTTTATCTAATCTTCGGGATAAACCATGAACAAAATATACACAGTCAAACACATGAGCATTGTAGACCCCTAATTTTGCCCGGCCTCTCAACATAAAGGCTAGGGAAACTTCACACGAAAATAAAGTTCACCCGGCTTCATATCAAAAACCGAGAAAGACCTCCCGCAACAAGACGGGGTTCACCCATCCACACAATAAAGACTAAGGAGACTTCCTACACGAAGATAAAAGCTCGCCCGGAATCTTAATAAAGGCCAAGAAGACTACCTATATGAAGATAAAGCTTCAACGGACATCTATCGGCATCAATCTACGTCCGAAAAAGGAAAGGAAAGCTTCCCGGGTGTCCCAGAATGCGAAAACAGGCCAAGACAGGTTGGGACAGCCGTCCCAAACATCAAAAGACAAGTGAGACGCACGTCTCACCTTTGGGACGCACGTCCCAAACCCCAAAATTCAAGTGGGACGGCCGTCCCAACCCAAACTGGCCGTCCCACTCTCCCCCCAGCTTGGCCCAGTGCAAAACGCACAGTTGGGACGACCGTCCCAACCCAGACGGTCGTCCCAGATTTCCAGGCAGTGAAATCTATAAATAGGAGCCTCATTTGTCATTCTCCACACCCCAGACAACTCCAAGACTTGTCTTCTTCTCTCCCTCCTTCGAATGATCTCTCTGATTGCCTTTAATAGGTAACAATCAGTTAAGGAATTTGTATTCCGGCATTCGATTCTTCTAGAAAATTTTAGTCTAGTCGAGTTTATTCGAGAGGAGAGTCATTGTAGAGTGAAGGATTGCCACAAAGCGTCCTCTGTATAAAAGACTTATAATATAAAGCTTGCTTCGGAGGTTCTTCTCAATTCTCTTCCCTTTTATTGCTTTATTTATTGTTTTCTGTATGCAATGTAGATAAAACCATGTAGATAGCCATATTTAAATACTGTACGAATAAAATAGGGTAATAGCGTAATTTCTTGTAATCTTTACTTAAATGAATTAATCCATCATAGGGAACCCGAAAGGGGCGTTGTGGGGTGCTAATACCTTCCCCACACGTAACTAACTCCCTTACCCGACTCTGGTTATAATGGCCAAGTTTGGTTTTTATTAAAATCAATGTCTTTTTCTCCTTTTCCAATGTTTATGGTTAAAACATTGGTGGCGACTCCAAAAGAACCCTTTTCGAAAACCTTGCTTCTATTAGAGGATAGTTCAGCGTTGAGCGCCTTGGAAGCAATGAACATATTTTTAACAAAAAACGCGAGTCTCAACCATCTTTTCGCGACTGCTCGCATTAACGTTCGAGATGTCCCAGGACGTCGGAACGGACGGCGGCGACAGATGGCGACTCCACTGGGGAAGCTAGAGAGTTGATCCCATTTAGTGACGGATAAATTCAAACTAAGTAAAGATTTGAAATTACGCCTTTACCCTCTTCCGTATGTTTTATTGTATGGCTTTAATAAATTGCTGTATGATTATTTTCTGCAAATTGTTTGAAATAAAAATTGCACACAAAAACCCTTGCACACAACAGTCCCTCTATACCCGGGGGCAAGAGTGAATACCTATAGGGAGTGGGTGGTAGATACGACCGGCTTGTTGGCACACGGGGCTACAACCGTTGTCGGAAACCACCAACTCAAGGTGATAACTCTCTTCTTTTGGTCTAAGGATGTTGACACGGAGTTCCGTGCATGACCCGAGGACTGAGAGATTGAGAGGTCCCTATAATGGGGGCACCTTGGGGACCTTTGGCCTTGGTGAGAACAGTTAGAACTGCCTAAACCAAGCACATTTCTGCAGGAAAATCCTACCTCGTGATTAAATAAGCATGGCTCTGCTCGTGGATGTGTGAATTGTGTGTGCATACGTTTGCTGCATTTGTATTGATGCATTAGCATAGGGTAATCATACAACAAACAAAAAAATGAAAAACCGTAAAAATCACAAAAAGTGATAAGATAAAAGACCTTTATCTCAGACAGTCTTCAGTTAAGCTAGCCTGGTTTTAGGTTCTTTGTAAGCTAAGTAGCCACGTTGACCGACAGAAGAGATAAAGGGTCATAAAAAACATAAAAACAATCAAAGCCATGAAAATACCTATGTTACAAAATAAAAGTTTTTTAACAAAAGTCCTATAATTCATACCACTTGTTGCTCATAAAAAATAAAAAAGAGAAGAAAATAGGACTCTCTTCATTAAAATCCATAAACATTCATATAGATAAGCTTTCTTTTCAAGAAAAACCCAGTACTATCATACATCATATTAGGAATAAAACATGATAATACTTAGAAAAATAAACACTTGCATACATGCATTTACAAAAATTCATCCTCATATCATGCATTTTCACTTTTGCTAGATAATGGAGGGATCCGGTAATAGACAATTAAAGAAAGTGGAGATCCTTTTATGCCGTGTAGAGAAGTTAAGGCAGTTGTGTACATATATGCCGCCAGAGGTCTGTGCTAGTTTTGAGAAGTCTTATGGAAGAATTCTTGACCTCTTGAAGATCAGTATTGATCCGATAATTGTTAGAGCATTGGTCCACTTCTGGAGTCCCAATCTACACTGCTTTTAGTTCTCGCAGTTTGACTTGGTACCAACCTTAGAAGAATATGAACTCATGGTCAGATGGCCTCAGTCAGTTGGGGTCTATGTTTGCTCGGGAGTATACATAGTCGTGAGTAAGGTTGCTACTATCATACGACTGCCTCCTCATCAATCCACCCTAGAGGGAAAAGGGAATATCAGAGGTTGGAAAATGGCTGTAATAGAAGACCACTTAGTTTCTCTGGCTGAAAAGAAAGATTGGTCTACATTCAACAAAACTCTAGCATTGGCAATGCTTGGAATCATATTATTCCCATTTCATGTGAACATTGTGGATCATGCTGCAATAGATGCATTTTTTTCCTGGGATGTGTACTCAAAGAGTCCTATACCTGCAATCCTCGCTGACACCCTGCTTTCCGTAGATTTTTTCCGACAGAAACAGGGGAAAACACTTAGATGCTGCACTTCATTATTATACGTGTGGGGCATTACTCATTTTTATGCTTCAAGCCACATGGGCGTATTTCCTGATCCTCTAAGGAGTTTTTAAAAATCCCTCTTCAACATCGTCAAGCTTTAGAGTGGAAGACCGAGTTAGAAAGCTGGAACATAGAGCACGTATCATGGGTTTGCCCTTGGTTCCGACCCAGTTATATTCTCATACGATGCGTAGATTACCTGAGCATACCACTTCTAGGTCTCAGAGGTTGTATAGCCTACTCTCCTAAGATGGCTATGAGACAACTTATGAGAACCCAGACCGCGCCAACTCAGGAAGAGCTCAGGAGGCTGAGTCTATGCCATTATTCCCATAGCTTTGAAGAAGTATCTGTTGTCCGGAAAGCATGGGAAAGACCAGTCTACATGGGAGATAAAGAACTCGGAAAGGTTCAGGTATCTACATCCCATGAATATGAAGAATGGAGGAAAAATAGAGGGATACCCCAACCATCTGCTGCATTCACCACAACGTTAGTCAGTGAAGAGCTACAATTGCAGGTCAATGCCTTAAACAAGAGGGTTGAAGTCATGAAAGCACAGCTAAGGGCTTTTGAAGAAAAAGAGCAAGAATCAACCCTTATAATAGATGGTCTAAAAAGGCAATGTAGAAAGAAGGACCATGAAATAGAGCGCCTTAAGAATGATTGTGTTGATTATCAAGAAGAGACTAAACAAGCAATGAAAATTCCAAGGCTTGAACAAGATAGTCTATTCCGGGATATGAGTGATGAAATAGCACATCTTGAGAGTGCGCTTGCAGAACAGGCAAAAACGATCAAGTTAATACAGGATGACCTAGCAGAAACTCGGTCAGAAGCACAAAAGTGGTGGGAAACCGCTAAAAAATACAGAAAAGACCTAGAGGAGCTACATGATAAAGAAAGAGATGGGTTAGCTCAATATGGTCAATTGCTTCGTGAAAGAGACCAAGTAATAGAGAGGTCTGACCAACAACATGCCTTGATCGTTCATCAAGAAGAAAAGATAAAAGAGGCTCGTCGATATAATGAAGATATGAGCCAGGCGGTACATGAGCAAATCAAGATGCTCAGAAATCACATAATAACAGCTGAAGATGAATTACGAAGAAAGCCTAATTTACCTATAGGATTCTTCAAGCTTTTTCGCTTTTGTCAACACTTGCTTCAAAGCATTGTATAAAAGGATATACACTTTCTAATAAAAGGATTTTTTTTTCTCCTTAAATTGTCTATTGCATTCATAAGTTGCATACATTCACATATCCCTCCTCGTTTTAATAATAAAGATAATAAAAAGAAAGAATTAACTGATGTGCTTTCTACAAATCAGAAAAATGGAAAAGAAGCCTTTCGTCATCAAAATCTCTACGACGGTCGATAAACCCGAAGATAATAACAAACAAGCACCGTTAATCATTCCAATCGATAAAAGGGAAGAAGTAATAATGCCTTTACGTTTATTCGTGCCGCATCCTTTCCCTTATTCATCAAATAAAGTTGTACCTTGGAGATACTCAGAAGAATTGCCAGTTAATCAAGATATCTCCAATATAGTCGGTATTGGGGGCATGACTCGAAGCGGAAGAATATACTCCCCCAAGGAATTACAAGAAAATACTCCTAAAGAGAAGGCGAAAAATAAGGCCGAAGAAGAAAAGGAATCCAAGGAGGAGACAGATGAGTTACTCCAATACATAAGACAAAGTGAGTACTCTATCATCGATCAACTCAATCGTACTCTAGCAAAGATAACTTTGTTATCACTCATCATGAGTTCGGAACCGCATCGAAACGCATTGTTAAAGGTTTTGAATGAATCATTCGTTCCGCATGCAATATCCCAAGACAAGTTTGAAGGAATTATTGGTAATATTACAGCCAATAATCACCTTACCTTCACTAATGAAGAACTCCCTATTGAAGGGTCCAATCATAATAAGCCCTTGCATATTTCGTCAAATGCAAGGAATATCTCATTTCCAAAGTTCTTGTGGACAATGGGTCATCCTTAAATGTTATGCCTAAAAGTACACTCAACAAGATAACAGTGCAAGGAACCCACATGCGCCCGAGTAATACAGTTGTTCGAGCCTTTGACGGATCAAGACGTGAAGTAGTAGGAGAGATTAGTCTACCAATTCAAATTGGCCCTACTATCTTCAACATAGACTTCCACGTGATGGACATCACGCCGACATACAGCTTGTCTCCTTGGTAGACCTTGGATTCATAGCGCTAAGGCAATACCTTCAACGCTCCACCAGAAAGTCAAGTTTATGACAAATGATAAACTAGTCATAGTTCAAGCTGAAGAAGACTTTCTGATTAGCAAACCGTCTGTCCAACCATATGTGGATGCGGCTGAAGAGGCTCTTGAAACATCTTTTCAAGCGCTCGAAATTGCCAACATAGAAAGACTCCCTAGTAATATGAAGGTGGCCCATATGATGAAAAAATATGGATATCGCCCAGGACAGGGGCTCGGAAAGAATGCTCAAGGGATAAGAGAGCCACCAGAGTTCAAGGATAATCCGCTAAAGTATGGTTTAGGGTACGACCCCACAAAAGATCAAACCATACGGAAAGCAGGAAAGTCTTACCCCTCGAAGACGATATTCCGAAAAGGAGGAGTATTAGCGCAAAGGGTAGCGTTAGTCATTAGGTGTCCTTCTTCTGATTTTAAGGGATGTAAACCTAGTGACTATTAGAGATCACTCCTCGGGGTATGTCCGGCCCCCGAGCATCTTTAGGGCACACATTTCCCTGAAATTACAAAAGAATGTTATTCTTACTATCTGCTTCTTTTCTTACTAAATGTATCTATACCCCATTTTAATAAACAAGGTTTAGATAAAACGTTTTGTTCCAAATGCGTCTGAACAATTAAAGCGCTGCAAAGTAAAGTAAAAATGATTGACTAACTAGAAACACAAATGAAATCTATCTTGACAAAATCAAGTTTCGACAATGTTGTGCAAAAAAAAATATATGCATATAAAAGAAAAGCCCGTTGAGGCCAAAGGCCGAGACAAGAAAATAAAAGGGCAAAATACCCAGTAGGAAACCCACAAAGGGGGCTGCACAAAAGTTAGGGTAAACCCGACAGGAGACCCGAACAATAATAAAGGGTAGCCTGGGCAAAAGTTAGGGTTATTAAAAGTCCGCTAGGTATTCCTTAAAAATAAAAACAAAAAAGGGAAACCTAGACAAAAGTTAGGACATAAGCACAACATCCTAGACTGAAAACCTGAAAGGGCGGCCTAGGGAAGTTAATCGATCGCAAAAAGGCGCCATAAATCAGTAAACAACGATGCCACATCATAAGAATGAAACGTTTATCTAAACTAGCCTAAACACCGACCAACCTTGGCTAGCCATTCTTACAAAAACCTCTATTATAAAAAATATCCCTCTAAAACACAAACCTTTGTTGTAAATCCTTTTCTTTCTCTTCTCTTGACCATTTCACTATAAAGCATTCAAGTAATAAAGGGGAATGTGGTAACATAGTGATCAATAGGAAGGTCGAAATCCCTAAGGAAAGGAAGGAGGGCATTGATATGGCAGTTGCCCTACGAACAGAAGATAGTTCTTCGGCCATAGCAAAGAAAATTCCGAGACGGCAAATCAATACAGCTTAGCTTGTTGATCAAGAAACAAGATGACGTAAAGGCACAACAACGAGAATGCGCCCGAAGTCAAAGCACATCGGTTAAAACTTTCGAAATATTAACTGAAATAGATCATAGGATGCATATCATGAAGCATTACATGCATTAAAGCATAAATGAAGGGAATCCTATCTTCAGTTTCATCAAAAAACACGAAAATTAACTCAAAAAAAACAAAAAATCAACATAAGAAGCTTGAGACGGCCGTCCCAAAGTCCAGACGGCCGTCCCAAGTGCCCAAATTCAGTTGGGACGCACGTCTCAGATGGGGGTTGGCCTGTGTGTAAATTTTTCAGTTGAGACGGCTGTCCCAACCCAGACGGTCGTCCCAAACCTCCATGCGCGACCTATATAGGTGGGGCGCGGGTTTTGGCTCCAGTACCTCAATCCAAGCTTCCTATCTTGCTTTTCCTCCTTCTCTACACACTTTTAGTATCCCTAAGAGAGTAGAGCTCACAATGGAACGTGGAGAAGCCTCATCCAGGAGAAAGCGCACCGGGATCTGCCGCGAAGAACTCCTGTCACCGACATGTTGCTAGCGGAGGCACATCAACAACGACCGGCAAATATCCAACAATTTGCCCGGTATCCTATGCTCGCGACTCGGATTTTAAAATTTTAGCTACATTTGGCTGGGAGCAAGATGTCGAGAAAGTTCATCCACAACATAGGATGGGACTTTCGCTCCGTGAGCCACCTACTCGGATCCACCGCACCGCCACAATGGAATTTCTTGCCTCTGTCAATATGATGGAAATGCCATCCGCAACTCCCGGAGTGCCACCAACTCAAGCTGTCTCCTACTGGATGGAGGGAGCCTCACGGACCACCGTTCCGGATGACTTTAATGTCATAATGGGTTTCTACCAACGAGCAGATACAAGAACACCAGAATACCGGTCCGCATATCTGGAAAAACCTGCTGTTCTCACCACCACTAGCATGTGGAAAGAGATCACTGGAGCTCACAACCTGCCAACTCACTTGAAGGGGGCATCCTTTTCTCCTCCGCTCCGCATATGCCATAAACTGTTTGTCGGGACCCTACATAGCTGTAAGGAAAGCCAGGGGAAGGTAACGCTGGCTGACCTTTTCATCGTCTATTGTATGCACCAGGGGCATAAGTGCAACCCGGGATACGCATTCCTGAAGGCCATAAAGGAATGCGGTACTCGGGGACCAGCAGGAGCTATCATGATAGCTCCCCTCCTTACCCCTTTGGCTGAGTATTGGGGATGCACTAATGGAGAAGATCTCCCAGCTGAACTCCAACCAGAGCCGATCAACGGAGGAGTGTTGACACACATGAACATCCTCAGCAGGCAAGGGACAGGGTTCATCTTAAACCCTATCATCTCGATTTCATGGGATATGCGCGACTTCAATACGCTGCAAGACATCCCTACTACCTCCGAATCCCGCAGCGAGCCACGCGATCCGGACTTCCCGGCCTCGTACCAACGCCCGGACGAGGAGCATGCATACATGGAAGGAGAGTTCCAGTTCATACGCCGGCAGTTTAGTCAGCTGACCGTTAGGCAAGATAGGACGGACCGCCAGATAGAGAGCTTGGTCCAGAATCAGACGAGGTTCTAGCGCCGCCTACTCCGCCGCTTCCCTTCGCCAGTACCGTCCTCCCACTCCAGTCCAGAGGCAGATGATTAGGAGGAGTCTTTTTATAATTTTTAGTATTTTGAAAAATGCTTGAATGTATCAAACAAAAAGCAGTAATAAATAAAAGTAGTTATTTCTGTTTCATATTTCAAAAGCCCATGTGTACAAAAACTATAAAATAAAAGGCACACATGATATACTAAAAAGCCGGATTTCAAAAATTCGCGATAAAATTTGTTAGAAAAGTAGTTTTAAATCAAGAGGGGGAGTGAATTGATTTTTGAAATTTTTTCGCAATACACAGATTATCTAATCCGAAAATTAAGTTTACTAATCAATTCACGAATTCACAAAGTAATTAAGCAATACAAGCGCAGCAACTGAAATTAAAGAGAGAAAGGTTAGGAAAGATTTCACCGGTAATTTTATACTGGTTCACCCAATACCAGGGCTACGTCCAGACTCCAGCCAAATTCCAGCTGGGTTCCACTAGAATAGATGTTTTACAGACTCACCCTCTTACACCTATTCTAACACCAGAACCAATTTCCAGTTCCTGACTTTAACCTTTCCACCAAGAACCAAATTCCAGTTCTTGGAAACCTCCGCAACCAAATTCCAGCCGCAGAGAAACCAGTGCCCAAATTCCAGGCACCAAACAGTACAAGAACCAAATTCCAGTTCCTGCACTTAACCTCTCCACCAAGAACCAAATTCCAGTTCTTGGAAACTTCTACAACCACCTACCAGCTGCAGAAAAAACTTGTACCCAAATTCCAGGTACAACACAATACAAAGTAATGAAAAAGAATTTACAAAGAAGAGACTTAGAAAGCTCAAACCGGATTACTCTAATCCACAGTAAGTTTCTTCTTCAAAGGATGCAATATGCCTCAAGAAAGATTTCAAAAGAAGTTCACAAAAATAGTTGTGTATCTTTCTTGAAAAGAATGCTAATAGTTGCTTGTATTGATTGCTTGAATTGTGTAAAAACTGATATTCAATCTCTTGTTTCAAAGTTTCAAGCAAAACTGTTTTTAAAGAGAATTTTCAAATCTGCTGCATTAATTAATCTGTTGAAAGTTTGTTTTAATCTGTTGAAATAGCCGTTATAATCTGTTAAAAGTCCTTTCAACCCATTAATGCATTCTTGATCTTTAACAGAAAATGTTTTAGTTGATACGACCACGTTTTTATCAGTTAAAACGTTTTACAAACATTTTCTAAGTATAAAACAATCGATTGAATCGCGTATTAATCGATTGATATGTTTAAAAACCTTCTTATAAAACTTTCTAAGTTATTTTAGCTGATATAAAGTCGTTTTAATCGATTGAAAATCTGCACATATATTTTCAAGTCATTTTAATCGATTGAAAGTTCGTTTTAATCGATTGAAAAGATTTTCTAAGTTATTTTAATCGATTGAAATACGTTTTAATCGATTGAAATAAGTCTGATCGGTCATAATTCAATTCGATCGATCATAACCAACTCGATCGGTCATAATTTCATTCTGATCGATCATCCTGACTTCCAAAGTGGTTTTAATCGATTGAAACGTGTTTTAATCGATTAAAATAATTCTGATCGCTCATATTTAAGATCTGATCGATTATATTGCATTCTGACCTATTATATTCGAATTCTAATCGGTCATAAAGAGTTTTAATCGATTAAAAGAAGTTTGTATCGATTAAAATATTGTAAAAACACTTTTTAAGACATTCTAAGTGTTTTAAATTGATTCTTTCAAACCTGTATCAGTTAATAACTTGTTTAAGAAAATTCTTTGCCAAAATGCTTTTGTTTTTGATTTGTTAAAAACTGTTTTTGAGGCATTTTGCAAGATGAGTGAAGAAGCTTTATGCAGTGGAAAAGGTAAAGTGGTTTTACCTAAGCTTTCTGTTTAGACACACTAAGTCTTCAGCTCCTTTGTTCTGAGTGACTTGTTTGACAGCTGCAGAGTTGACCCTTGACTTTATTTTTGACTTCATCAAATCAATGAGATCTTTGCTAGGATCACTTTCAAAATTAAATCGCGATAGAAAAAGGCAAAATCAAAATTATCTTCAGCAGAATAAGGAGCTTCAAGGAAACTAGTTCCAACCATCAACCTTCTACACCAATAAAAGAAGGAGAAGAAAAGCCAATGGAAAAGACTTAATCATCCTCAAGAGGATCCTTGCCCATTTAAAGGCAGAAAAATACTCCCTGACTCAACACCACCACATGAGTCATCAAACATAAATCACTTGGAGCTGCAATCAGCATCCTTCCATCCAGAAAAGACATCAACAAAGAAGAAAGATCGGCGGAAAGGCTCGACCATCCCCAAGAGGATCCTTGCCTACTCCAAAGGCAAAATGAAAAAGACTACTTCATGACTCAGCTTCATTACCACATGAGTCATCAAGCACACTCATATAAGGATCTCCGCTTCATTCCCCAATGGAGAACAAGGGTTACACAAGAGCCCATCATACGAAGTCAAGTTCCCTATATCACCGGAGGGCAACAAAAAGAAAAGAAAGAAAATTTTTCATCCGCAACAGAGGCCACTACAGAAAAAAAGGCCAAATAAATGTCTCTAAACAGAGCATATCAAGAAAAATCTCGACAAAGAGGAAAAGAAGAAAAATCTTCACCCCGATCAATAAAAAACTTCACAAAGCCAAGAGCCAAGACTCCATCATCAAAGTTGGATCCCCAAGAAATAAAGGAAAATTCCCTAGGGATCACCGAAAAGAAAAAAAGAAAAAGATATCTTTTCATTCAAAGAAGAAGCCAATGTGCATAAAAAGAGCACAAGTGCAAAAAACCAAATCGCAAAAAAAGAGAAATCGCGAGAAAAGGGTAAAAACCCATTCCCCAGCAAAATAAGAGCTTAGGCAAAACCAGCTCAAACAACAGCAGCCAATAAGGAGTCGAAAAACTCCATTTCTCCCTAGAGGGACAATTCAAGACAGATCTCCGGAATGAAATTAATTCCCTAATGGATCATCAACAAGAAAACTACCCTAGTGAGCCTACGACAAAGGCAAACTACAAAATTATATCCACAGGGAGTTAGTCGCTCATAACGCCCAAAGACGGATATCCATAGTGAAGCATAAAGCCTTCACTTGCAACAAGCAAGCAAAAAACTAATATCCCCAAGAAATGGGAAATCAACCTATGCAAGAGGCAATCCAAACCCTCAAAGTCTTCACCACTATTGAAGCATTCGCCTAATCAAGAGACACAACAAAATCCCCAAATGAATCTTCGCCTAATCAAGAGGCACAATCAAGAAGAGAATTCAAAATCCCCAGAGGATTCCCGCCTAAAATAAGAGGCAACCAACAAGAATCCCCAGCCAAGACCGGACGGCTAAAAGGAAAAGCCAAAACCCCAAAGAATCCCCTGGCAAAAGCCGGATGGCTAAACGAGAAAGCCAAAAACAAAAAAATCCCCGGTAAAACCGGATGACTAACAAAAAAGTCAAAAAGTCAAAACAAATATTCCCCACGGAATAGGCGCGTGAACAGAAACAATAAGTCGCCAATACATCTCCAAAACCAGATGACCACAGGATTGACTATCAAAAAAGTCATTCTAAGAGCCTTGCATAATAGGGTTCGGACCAGGTGGGGGTAGGTACCCATCAGAATCTTGCAGAACGAGATTCGGACCGGGTGGGGGTAGGTACCCATCAGAGCCTTGCAGAACGGGGTTCGGACCGGGTGGGGGTAGGTACCCATCAGAATCTTGCAGAACGAGATTCGGACCAGGTGGGGGTAGGTACCCATCAGAGCCTTGCAGAACGGGGTTCGGACCGGGTGGGGGTAGGTACCCATCGAATCTTGCGGAACGAGATTCGGACCGGTGGGGGTAGGTACCCATCGGAACCTTGTAGAACGGGGTTCGGACCAGGTGGGGGTAGGTACCCATCGGAATCTTGCGTAACGAGATTCGGACCGGGTGGGGGTAGGTACCCATCGAATCTTGCGTAACGAGATTCGGACCAGGTGGGGGTAGGTACCCATCGAACCTTGCGAACGGGGTTCGGACCGGATGAGGGTAAGTACTCATCGGAATCTAGCAAAAATGCAGATTCGTACCGGGTGGGGGTAGGTACCCACCAAAACCTTAAAAATAAGGTCTCGTACGTAAGGGTAAGTACCATCAGAATCTAGCAAAAATGCAGATTCGTACCGGGTGGGGGTAGGTACCCACCAGAACCTTAAAAATAAGGTTTTGTACCAGATGAGGGTAGATACTCATCAAAAACTCAGCAAAATGCATCGGGTAGAGTAAAAATACTCACCAGAAGCATTACTAAAAACGGGTGCAAAGACTTGCTTCTATTAGAGGATAGTTCAGTGTTGAGCACCTCGGAAGTAAGTACCCACAAGAGTTTAACAAAATGCGAACTCATACCAGGTGAGGGTAGGTACTCACCAAAACCTTGTAAGAACAAGGTTCATACCTAGTGGGGGTAGGTACCCACAAAAGTCTAGTAAAATACAGACTTATACCGGGTGAGGGTAAGTACTCACCAGAGCTTTATAAAAGGAGGCTCAAACCAGATAGGGGTTGGTACCTATCAAAATATTTATCATCCGGAGGATCAGCAAAGAAGCAGCATCCGAAGGATAACCGGGCAAAATGGTTAACTCCTTCCCCTGCCGAATAATTTTGTCGGTATATTAAAACCAACAAACTAATTAGGCAGGTAAAGGGGGGGCAGCTGTAGACCCCTAATTTTGCCCGGCCTCTCAAAATAAAGGCTAGGGAAACTTCACACGAAAATAAAGTTCACCCGGCTTCATATCAAAAACCGAGAAAGACCTCCCGCAACAAGACGGGGTTCACCCATCCACACAATAAAGACTGAGACTTCCTACACGAAGATAAAAGCTCACCCGGAATCTTAATAAAGGCCAAGAAGACTACCTATATGAAGATAAAGCTTCAACGGACATCTATCGGCATCAATCTACGTCCGGAAAAGGAAAGGAAAGCTTCTCGGGGGTCCCAGAACGCGAAAACAGGCCAACACAGGTTGGGACAACCGTCCCAAACTGGGACAGCCGTCCCAAACATCAAAAGACAAGTGAGACGCACGTCTCACCTTTGGGACGCACGTCCCAAACCCCAAAATTCAAGTGGGACGGCCGTCCCAACCCAAACTGGCCGTCCCACTCTCCCCCCAGCTTGGCCCAGTGCAAAACGCACAATTGGGACGGCCGTCCCAACCCAGACGGCCGTCCCAGATTTCCAGGCAGTGAAATCTATAAATAGGAGCCTCATTTGTCATTCTCCACACCCCAGACAACTCCAAGACTTGTCTTCTTCTCTCCCTCCTTCGAATGATCTCTCTGATTGCCTTTAATAGGTAACAATCAGTTAAGGAATTTGTATTCCAACATTCGATTCTTCTAGAAAATTTTAGTCGAGTCGAGTTTATTCGAGAGGAGAGTCATTGTAGAGTGAAGGATTGCCGCAAAGCGTCCTCTGTATAAAAGACTTATAATATAAAGCTTGCTTCGGAGGTTCTTCTCAATTCTCTTCCCTTTTATTGCTTTATTTATTGCTTTCTATATGCAATGTAGATAAAACCATGTAGATAGCCATATTTAAATACTGTACAAATAAAATAGGGTAATAGCGTAATTTCTTGTAATCTTTACTTAAATGAATTAATCCGTCATAGGGAACCCGAAAGGGGCGTTGTGGGGTGCTAATACCTTCCCCACACGTAACTAACTCCCTTACCCGACTCTGGTTATAATGGCCAAGTTTGGTTTTTATTAAAATCAATGCCTTTTTCTCCTTTTCCAATGTTTATGGTTAAAACATTGGTGGCGACTCCAAAAGAACCCTTTTCGAAAACCTTGCTTCTATTAGAGGATAGTTCAGCGTTAAGCGCCTCGGAAGCAATGAACATATTTTTAACAAAAAATGTGAGTCTCAACCATCTTTTCGTGACCGCTCACATTAACGTTCGAGATGTCCCAGGACGTCGGAACGGACGGCGGCGACAAGCATAAATATGAAAGAGAGGATCTTTAAAAAATAAATGGAATATGGAATCATATTAGTGAGAAAGGAAATTGACATTTTATAAATAAGAAAACAAGCAATTAGGACAATATCATCCCAATGATGAACCGGTAGAATGACACCAAGTAATAGGGTACGAGCAGTCTCAACCAAGTGTTTATTTTTCCTCTCAACAATAAATGAGAGGAGAAGTATTTTCTAACATTCTTAAAATTTTCATTACTTGACCAAATTGATTTTTTATTTCATTCAAAAAGGATGTGAAGATAGGAAACAATTTTGAACGATCTTTCATAAGATAAGTATAAGTACATATGGAATATTCATAAATAAATATAACAAAGTATTTGAAGCCAAAAGACGAAAGACAACTAAGTCCTGAAATATCAAAATGGATAATAGCAAAAGTACAACTATATCATGATTCAGATTTTTTTAGGAAAAGATTATCTAACATGTTTCCCTAATTGACATAATGTTCGAAGACTGCCAAATTCAAGAACCAATTAATTAAATTTTTCAAGTGGGGATGTCCTAAATGATCATGTAACAGTTTGAGGTTTGGAGATACAAAATAAGACACCTGTGGAATAGTTCCAAAATAGTATAAACCTTTATATTCATATCCTTCTCCAATCATTCACCTCGTACCACATTCTTGTGTAACAAAGGAATTTGCATGAAACATTATTGAATAATTTAAAGACTTTATTAGTTGACTTAATGAAATGAGATTGAAAAGACAAGAAGGAACAAATAGAAAAAAATTTAGATTTAAGCAAAGAAAAAGGGAAATTTGATCCCTCCCTTTGAAGGAGCTTTAGAACCATTGGCTAAGGTTATGAAATGAGGATTTTTTGGAAATTAAAGGGACGAGAACAAAAATATGTCAAAAGCACCTAAGTCGATTATCCATGGGTTTTAACTTTCCATAGATTGTGAGATGCAAATTGTTGACAAGTTGGAACTTGTTGATGGTTGTGCTAAGCTATTGGATTTCAATCTCAAGTATTCTTGATACTCTTCATCAAAGAACTTGGGCTCAGCAGTTTCAGCTTTAGTGATATTAGTTGTCTTGTTAAGAAAGTCATGCAATGAGAAGCAGTTCTCTTAAGTGTGATCTATTCACTTACAATATGCACATTAAGGACATCCTTAACCACTCCTTCCTCCTTTAGTATTATGTCCTCATTTTCCTCTAGCAGAGATCATGACAGGAGATTCCACAAGTTTCTAGACATTCTTCTTTTGAATGGTGGGAACCCAAAGGAGTTTTATGGTAAAACTTTCAATGGATGAGACCTTTTGTCCTATTGAAAGTTGATCTGTAGTATATTCAATGTTTGAATGTATGGCAGAGAGGATCATCACCATGTAGAACTTATCTAGTTTTTTCTTTAGTCTCTTCTAATGAATCGTCCTTGTCGCCGTCGTCAAAACGAGGGCGGTCGGAGCGACGCGATGGTTTCCGACTCTCTATGTTTTCGCGTTTTTTATTGGTGGTTACAACGCCTTTAGGTTGTCCGATAACCGGGCTGAACCTGAGGGCGAGATTTTCGAAAAGGTGCTCTTGGATTGTCCGATAACCGGGCTAATCCAAGAGCTAGTTTTTAAGGGTTCTCTGGAGTCGCCACCGATGTTTTTACCGGAAACATCGGAAAAGGAGTTTAAAAGGCGTTGGTTTTCGAAAAACCAACTTTGGTCGTTAGAACCAGAGTTGGGTAAGGGAGTTAGTTACGCGTAAAGGAAGTGTTAGTTCCTTTACCATGCCCCTTTCGGGTTCCCTATGATAGGCCAGCTATTCTGTTAATAAATAAACCGGAAAAATACGTTTTTGCCCTTTTATTTTGCGGAATTTAAAAATTATGACTACATGGCCCTAATGTCTATTGCATAATTTAAATAAAGTAGTAAAAGGTAGAGAAAGAGAGTAGAGACCTTCGAAGCAAGCTTTCTATTTAACTCTTTAAAAATAGGGTGCTTTGCGGCAGCCCTTAACTCTACACGGCGTCGGAAACCTCTCGAAACGCTCTAAAAACACTCTAAAGACACTCAGAAGCTCCGGAAATGCGTCGGAGGGATTCTAGAGAGAGAAACTCTTGATGTGACTAGAGAGAGAGTGAGAAAGCTGTGTGGTGTGTGGAAATGAGGGGAGGGAGTGCCCTATTTATAGGGATTCGCGCCTGTCAGGTCGAGACGGTCGTCTTGTCTGACAAGGTTGAGACGGCCGTCTCGACATTCCAAACGGCTGTCTCGCCTTGCAGGAATGGCGAGTATGGGGCCTAATAGTCTCTCCTAATGGCTTCTTAGGCTTCGTCCATCTTCGAAAAGGAGGTCTTCGGATCTTTATTGTGAGACCGGGCAAGATTTGGGGTCTACAGTCCTCTAGGAATATCTTTAGTTCTTCAACAACAGATTGAGTTTCTCTCATGAAGGATATCATGTCATGATATGACCATTTAAGAGAAACGAGCCAATTAACAAAGTTGTATAGACGTAAAATATCGTTTGCAAAAATATTTTGAATCTTTTTTCTAAAACAAGTTGCATGTTTTAAATGCTCAAAGAGTAACCAATAATTTTGGTACCATAGATTACCACAATATGCACAAAGTTGAAAATTAATTTGTTTCCATTTTAACTTTATCAGGTGGCACAATACTCTCATCTTGTTCAATATGATCATGGAAACATTGGCTGAGGAAAATCAAGAGAGATAATTTCTCCCATTTAGTTTTTCAGATGTCATGGAAGGAGTCTAAGAGAAGGATACAATGGTCTAGAGGACATTTTTGTTGGAGGCTAAACAGATGGAAAGAGCAGGTTGGTGCAAACTTCAAACATGATCAATAAAGGTAAAAATGAAAAAACTCAAAGGTGACCTTCAACCTTGCTAGAAAAGGGGACCCAGTGGTTGTACAAGGACAAGGGAGGTTTAGTGATCCTCGATGAGGGCACAAGATGGGTTTGGTGAGGAGAGAAGGACACATGGGCCACACGCGAGGAGTAGATCCGTAGAGAGAAGGCATGTGTGGAGGCGTGTTGATAGGCGTCTCCATTCGGATCAATAGGGTTGGTCATCGCCTAAAGAGACAATCCAAATTAGTGGTCATTGGAGAAAACTGAGATGGTGGCCGATGTATAAATGGTGGCAAATGACAATGACACCGATGAATTTTTCGTCAAAGGAGACTGTAGACTAGCAGAGTAGGGTTAACCAAGCTCTGATACCAACTAAAGAGTAAATAAAGAAGAAAAAATTATGTTTTAGAAGGCTTAATCACATCTCTAATGTGATCTCTTATTTATAATTATAAAGTACAAATACAATGAGTAAATGGAGGATTAAGGGAAAAAAGTTTTAGCTAGAAACCTAAATACAAAATATGTACGTCGCCGTCGTCCCCCGCACTAGGAGACGAAAAATGCGAGTGGTCGCAACGTGATGATTTGATCTTGCGTTTTCGTAAAATAATCTGGTCATCACATTTAGGATGCTCAATAACCGAACTAACCTTAAAAGTGATGTTTTCGCAAAATGGGTTTTATGAAGTTGTTACCAATGTTTTAACCATAAACATTGGAAAAGGATAAAAAAAGAAGGCATTGGTTAAGAAAACTAACTTTGGCCATTATAACTAGAGTTGGGTAAGGGAGTTAGTTATGCATGGGGAACGTGTTAGCACCCCACAGAGCCCCTTTCGGGTTCCCTATGATGGATTAATTCATAAAATAAAGATTTTAGAAATTATACATTTACCCTATTTATTTATTTATTTGTAATATTTATTTAAATATCTACATGGGCCTAATTCCTAATGCACACAAAGGAAAGTGATAAAAAGAGTAAGGGATTAAAAAGAACATCCGAAGCGAGTTTTTACAAATGTTTGAACTTGAGGATGTTTTTTGGTAGTCCCCTCACACTATACTAGCACTCCTCCCTCGAACAAGTAAAAATATTAAACTGTTGAGAGCCAGATGTCTCAAAAGGAGAATTCCTTAACTGATTTTCAATCAGAATGATCACTTGGAGTCTAGAACAGTGTCTAGTAGTATCTCTAGGTGTGAGAATGTGTGAAAGAGTGTGAGGACTAACATCTTATTTATAGGCTCGCTCACCAAGGAGGCCAGGACGGTCGTCTCGGATTTTAGCAGGTGGGACGGCCGTCTGGATTTTGGGACGGTCATCCCAGGCCACCAAGGAAGGTGGAAGGTCATCTGGGATCTGGGGCGGCCGTCCTGGGCTACTAAAGAGGGTGGGACAGTCGTCTGGGATGTGGGATGGTCGTCCTAGTCTTTTTGGCAAAATTTTATTTTTTATTTTCTAAGAAAACCCTCATTTTCTTAAATGGAACCTAGTGAACACTACTAGGGGCCCTATGAAGCCTTGTCCATCTTCAAAATGGAGGATTTCATAACTTTATTGTAAGGTCGGGCAAGATTTAGGGTCTACAGTTACCCCCCTTTCACCTGACTAACCGGCTATTGGCGAACATGCCGCAAGACCAATTGACGGGTGAAGGAGTTAACCCTCTTGTCCGGTTGTCCTTCGGATGCTCCTTTGATGTGGTAGTTAACCCTCCATACGATGAATGTGATTGTCTTCTTCAAGGTTGACCACAAGGTGTTCCCTTCGACCCTATGGTGATGAGTACGAACCCCCACCTGGTTTGAGTCCCCTTTTGTAAGACTCGCTACCCCCATCTGGTTTGATGAGTACCAACCCCCATCTGGTTTGAGTCCCCTTTTGTAAGACTCGTCCTCAGGATGCTCCTTTGATGCGGTAGCTGACCTTGTGATTGATGAGTATGAATCCCCATCTGGTTTGATGAGTACCAACCCCCATCTGGTTTGAGCCCCTTTTTGTAAGACACGTCCTTAGGATGCTCCTTTGATGTGGTAACTGACCCTGTGGTTGATGAGTACGAAACCCCCATTGATTTTTCATATTTTCTTCCCTTTCTGAACTTATTTTAATTAGTGTTTTGGGCTTAACTTTCTGTTATTAGTGAATTTTATTAATTGGGCTTCATTGGGCCAATAATTCAGATTTTAATTAATTTGAATCTATTTGATCTAATTTTTGCTCATTATTATTTTCAGGACAGTTTAAATCAATTTTGGGCCTAGAAGATTGGGCCAGATGTCATATTACAGTTTAAAGCAATTTTTGGGCTTGGAAAATTGGGCCAAATGTCATATTTTATTTTATACGAGAACTAACATTGGTTCACTACATTATTTATCATTTTTTCTAAGGAGCTCTAAAAATCATAATTCTTGAAGCATTATAAACTAGACACATTCATATTTCCAGAGGATGCAGAATCATTCAATTCAGAGCTAAATTGGATTTTACATAAATTATCCAAAATGGGTCAGGCGCACTAGGTCGGCCCAATGGACATGCTTCAGTAATTTAAGTCTCCTAAATTTATTAGACCTCCAAAAATAGAAGAAATGGTGGCGTTTTAAAGCTAACTCAAAAGGATTTCAAAGGACCTCCAAATCGCTTAATTTAGATAAGCATTGAAAATACTGCACGTGTATGAAATTGGCAGACCTGCACTAAAGCCAACTTATGATGTGTTTTGTGGACCAGTTAGGCCCAAAACCTAGATTAAGATTAGGGTTAGGGTTATTTATGTGTTAGAGATGTAGGGTTAAGGGAGAACGACACCACACAACCGCCTTTCATCTTCTGCAATTTGTATTCAAGTTTGTTTACTCTTTTGTCATTATTTTAAATTCTTGTTTCGATTTTAATTGTCTCTTCTTCTGCGTTTTCGATTTTCCATGGATAGCTAAATCTTTGTATTGATTTTCTGAGGAGAATGCAAGTAGATCTTTGAGGTTTTGTTCTTTAATTTCATTTCGTTTGTTCTCTTAACTCTTCATCTTCTAATCTCAATATTGAATTATAATTTATTTATGCTTAATAAACCGAAATTAATATCACAATTTGCTTAATTTTGTGCTAGAGATGAGATTATTTGATGTATGCAATGTTTAATTGTATAAGGATAATTTGGGGTTAATTTTTGCTTAGTTGGTTAATTTCATATTGGAATAAGGGTTAAGTATAATTCGGGGTTAATCTTCGCTTAGTTGGTTAATTTCATATGGGGTTAAAGCTAATTTGGGATTAATCTTTGCTTAATTGATTAATTTTGGATTGGAATATAATTTGGGATTTATCTTCGCTTAGTTGGTTAATTTCAAATTAATTTCGTAACCTAGGATAAGTGACACTGCATTGGAATCGGAAAACAATTACTTTCTAATATGTTTTTAATCCGCATTTTTATAATATCTTTTTATTCTCGTTTCATCTAATATTTTAATTCGAAAAACCCCCTTTTATTGTTGTTCTAATTCGAAAAATTGATAAGCTTTGCTAGAAATTTGTGGTCTTTGGGAGACGACCTAGGAAAGCTTCCTAGTACTACATTTATCTATTTTAATTATTTGACCGAGTACGACATGTTGTTGCCAGGGACCAAGATTTCTGTCTAGGTTTTCAATTTTTATTTTCTATTTCGATTTTTATTTTCTGTTTCTATTTTTATTTTATTTTATTTTCAGTTATTTGAATATTGTATTTTATTTTCAATTTTCATATTCTGTGTCAATTGGTTTGTCCAAAAGCCAAACATAAATTCAGGACATCAAGATGAATTAAGGATATCAATTTTATTGACTGTGTCATTTGGAATTTCCTCTATGAGAACTATTGAGCCTTCATCCTATGTGGGGTTAGGTGGTGGATCTTAATTTCTTAGCCTACAAATTAAGGGTTTTCTTTTGTGGGCACTATTTTTTGAGAAGTGTGTTTCTTTGTGTCATCCTTTGATTTGTTCATAGGGAGGTGTTCATCCCTAATTTAAAAAAAATTTCAAAATTCAATTTTTTTTCTCTAATTTGTTGTTTTAGCTTTAATTTCTCTTATTCAAACCCCTATAAGTGGTGCGTTGGAAAGATTTTTACCATAAATATATAATTGGTTTCTTATTTGAATATTTTATTTTATTTTCAGTTATTTGAATATTTTATTTTTATTGCAGCTTATTTGATTATTTTATTTTCAATTATATATTTTATTTGATTTTCTATTTCATTTAACATTCTTACTTCTCTCAATGTTATTTTAATAACTCATTGTTAGGTTCTTTCATTTTCAAAAACAAAATTTAAAAAAAAAATCAGATTTTTTAGTTTTACAAAAAAATTCAAAATTCAAATTTTTTTTTAATTTGTTTTTCTAGCTTTATTAAAAAAAATTAATTATAATTTATTCTTGTGTGCTCCCTAACCATTCTTGCAGAAAATTTGTTATAAGTCATCCTTGAAAGAAATTTTTTGAAAACCATTCTCATAGGAAACTCCGGATATAGCTTGGTAGTGTGAGAGTGCATGTCTAGGAGGGTTCTGGCTAAGAAAGACTTGGTATTTAAGCGTGTCCATTAGTGACCCACCTCTCTTTCCTAGGAACTTACTTGGTGTACTTGTTCACGATCTACCGTTGTCATTCCAGTTCTTCTAATAATTTCCAAACTAATAACATGGGTGATCAACCTATTGGACCTCGTGAGAGAACACTTAGGGAGCTTGTTGCTCCTGAATTCACATATGATAACTTATGTATCCAGTATCCTGATGAATATGTGCCTTATGTTCTTAAAGTTGGACTCATACACTTGTTGCCCAAGTTTCATGGTTTTGCAGGTGAAGATCCTCACAAGCACTTAAAATAATTTCACATTGTCTGTTCCACCATGAAACCTGCAAATGTCCAAGAAGACCATGTGTTTCTGAAGGCTTTTCCTCATTCCTTGGAGGGAGTTGCAAAGGATTGGTTGTACTACTTAGCTCCCAGGTCCATTACTAGTTGGGATGATCTGAAAAGGATGTTCCTAGAGAAATTCTTCCCTTCCTCCAGAACCACTGCAATCAAGAAGGATATCTCAAAAATCAGGTAACAGGTTGGAGAAAACCTCTATGAGTACTAGGAGAGATTCAAGAAGTTATGTGCAAGTTGTCCCCACCACCAAATCTTCGAACAACTACTGCTTCAATATTTTTACGAGGGACTGAACAACATGGAAAGAAGTATCATTGATGCTGCAAGTGGTGGTGCACTTGGTGATATGACTCATGCAGAGGCTAGACGGTTGATAGAGAAATGGCCTCAAATTCCCAGCAATTCAGTGCAAGGGGTGATGCAATAGTTATTAAAGGAGTAAATGATGTGGCTATAGACTCCTTTGCTGAAATAAAGAAACTAGACATCACAATTGATGCCTTAGTGAATTTAGTCACTCAACTTGCTGTAACCCAGAAGAATGTTGTTGCACCTGAAAAAGTTTGCGGTATTTGTACTTCCATAGATCATTATACAGATGGTTGTCCCTCATTGCAATTTGCAGAACCATATGCTCCCAAAGCCTATGCTGCAAACTTTACAACAACAGAGGTCCACAACAGTAGCAGAATTTTGACTTGGCTTCAAATAGATACAACCTAGGTTGGAGAAATCATCCAAACCTGAGATGGTCCAATCAACAGCCACAACAACAACATCCTTCTATTTTCCAAAATAATGTTGGAGCGAGCAAATATGTGCCTCCACCTTTTCAACAGCATTATCAGAGAAAAAATGAAGCTCCAGCAACAGCACCAGCTCCCCCTCAACTTTCCACTTCTGAACCTTCATTCACTACAAGAAATATTAAAATTATCGACGGTCAAAATCCGTTAGTAATAACGAAAATCCGTCGGTAAATGAATATTACCGACGTAATTCCAACGACCAAAAATCCATCAAAAATTCAGTTGTCGGTAAATATTACCAACGGATTTAATAGTCCAGTCGGTAATAATTTTATTTATTAAATATTTTACTTATTTATAGTATATTTTTTTATAGAACCCCTCCCCTTTATATTCTTATTATTTATTATTAATATTTCTTATTTCTTCATATTATATTTTAAAAGCTTTGAATTCGAACTCAGTACCTTAGAGTTAGAGGTCGATACTCCAATCACTAAGCAACTAGAATTTTTTGCTAATAATTTACAAATAAATTATATTTATATATTTATATATTTTTATATTTTTATATTTTTATATTTTTATATTTTTATATTTCTATATTTATATATTTTTATATTTATATATAATTAAATATTTATTTTTTAAAATTATTTAATTTAATAAGTTATTATAAATTAATCTAATTATGATTAAATTAAATTATTAAATAAAAAATATTTTATTTTTTAATTAGGTGAATAATTAAATTATATTAAGTAATTATTATATAATTTTATCGACGAATATATCCGCTTCGGTAACTAATTGTTAATTTATCGATGGAAATATCCGTCGGTAAATAATTTTTAATTTACAGATGAATTTACCGACGGATATATCCGTCGGTAATTAATTGTTAATTTATCGACGGATTTACCGATGAATATATCCGTCGGTAAATTCATCTGTAAATTACCGACGGATTTATCGACGATATATTCGTCGGTAACTAATTATTATTTTACTGATGGATATATCCGTCGGTAACATCAAATTCCACAAATATTTTATATCCATCGATAATTTCCGTCGGTAATGATTATTTTCTGATGGCTACAAATCCGTCAGTAAAAATCCGTCGGAAATACGCAATTTTCTTGTAGTGATTTGAAGATCTGGTCAGACAGATGACCCTACAAAATATGCAGTTTCAACAAGAGACAAAAGCTTCCATCCAGAGTTTGACAAATCAGATGGGGTAGATGGCTACTCAGCTTAATCAGGCATAGTCCCAGAATTCTGATAGATTGTCATCCCATATAGCGAAAAATCCGAAAAATGTCAATGCCATCACTTTAAGATCTGGTAAGCAGGTTGATATCCCAGTAGCTACACCTATACTAGAAATTGTGCCTGCACCTCAGACAGACAAGCTTGTTGCATCAAATACAAAGTTTCCTGAGCAAGGGGAGTCTGCAGATGATAGTACAGGATCCTCTAGTTCTACTGCACAGAGTAGTCAATAGTTGTATTAGTCTCCTATTCCTCTTCCATTCCCACCAAAAATTCCTCCAAGTAATAGGATGGAAGAAGTGGGCAAAGATATTCTAGAAACATTTAGAAAGGTGGAGGTGAACATTCCTCTTTTGAATTCCATTAAGCAAATTCCTAAATATGCCAAATTTCTAAACGAGTTGTGTACACACAAGAGGAATCTAAAGGGAAATGAGCGGATTAGCATGGGCAGAAATGTATCAGCACTAATAGGTAAATTTGTTCCTCAAAGTCCTGAGAAGTGCAAGGACCCAGGTACTTTCTGTGTGCCTTGTATCATAGGTAATTATAAATTTGAAAATGTTATGCTTGATTTGGGTGCTTCAATTAATGTCATGCCTCTGTCTATATTTAAATCTCTTTCTCTTGGACCCCTACAACCTACGAGTATAGTTATTCAATTGGCAAACAAGAGTGTTACTCACCCTACAGGTTTCATTGAGGATATCTTAGTTAGGGTTGGTGAGTTGATTTTCCTTGCTGATTTTTATATTCTTGATATGGATGAGGGATTTTCAAGTGGTTCAGCACCCATCATTTTAGGCAGACCATTTTTAAATATCGCATGAACCAAAATTGATGTGCATGCAGGGACTTTATCCATGGAATTTGATGACATTGTGGTGCGCGTTAATATTCTAAATGCCATGAAACACCCATTTGAGGATCATTTTGTCTTTCATGTTGATTTGATTGATGAATTAATTGATGAACATGTATTTGAATTCTTTCATGATGTTGACTTCCCATCTCTACGTAATTCCTTCACCTGTCTTGCATGTACTGATTCTGAAGTGTGTAGTTCTTACATTGATCAATTTTTGAATATTGATACAACTGCTGACATGATTGATACAAATGCTGATACACATTCTGATCATGCACATGAATCTGATGCTTTCAGTGTTGTATCTCTTCATTTTGATTTTATAGAGTCAGAATGAACTAATCCTGTTGTAGGAAGTACACATGAATCTGACTTGCAGGTTGAGGTATAGGCTGTAGAACCCATTTCTTTCCCTTCTATGGTTCCTTCTATTGTTTAGCCAACACCCATACTAGAGTTAATACCCCTACCGGAGAACATCAAGTATGCTTACTTGGAGGATGATGAGAGACTGTCGGTGATCATTTCCACCTCCATCACTGATGATGAAGAGGAAAGGTTGTTGCAAGTGCTTAAATTGCGAAAAAAGGCCATTAGATGGACATTGGCAGACATTCCTAGTATTAGCCCGTCCAAATGCATGCATAGGATTTTGTTGGAGGATGGAGCCAAACCAGTGAGACAACCACAAAGGAGGCTCAACCCGGTGATTCTAGACGTCGTGAAGAAGGAGGTGACCAAGTTTCTACAAGTTGGGATCATATACCCCATCTCTGATAGTCAATGGGTGAGTCCAGTTCAGGTTCTCCCAAAGAAAACAGGCATCACTATGGCGAAGAATGAGAACGATGAGCTGATTCCATCAAGAGTGCAAAATAATTGAACGGTCTGCATTGATTATAAGAAATTCCCACCATGATCTGGGAGTTATTCTTTCCCCTTCAACTCTTTTATATTGCTTGTCCTATTGTTTAGTGGATATGATTGTGATTACATTGAGGACAATGTCTGATTTAAGTGTGGGGTGGGAGATGTAGGATTGTAGGTTTTTATTCTATGTTTTGTGTACAGTTTTGCATATTTTTCTTTGATTTCTGGGTTTTGTATAGGTAGTAGGCACTTACTTCACTCTTAGTTATGAGCTGCTTTATATTCTATGGATTGAAATCCTTGTTCTTCTTTTCATGTCAAGTGGATTTTGAGGTTTAAGAGGTTGATTTGGAAGTGACAGATTTACCCTGTGTGAGGTTTTGAGCCACTCTCTATTCTTTCTTGTGTGTTATGCATCTTGATTGCTTGCACAGTGGCCTTGACTTGACTCTTTTTTATGCTTCTTGATTCACATGCATGGTTGGAGATGAATTAGACATTTTTATTCTTATAAGCCTCTAGCCAAATGAGTCTACCTTGAATCATTCCCTTTTATAACCCCTTTGAGCCCATGGCTCTTTTTCATTGTTTTATAACTCAGTACAAACCCTTAGCCTGAAAAACCATGATTACCCTACCTTAGGAAATTTTGGAGCTTTGGAATTGTTTTGGGAATGGGTGCTCAAAAAGTGGAGGGTTGTAACTAGTTGTGCTGGTTCTTGTTAGACAAATGACATTTAGAGGGGGGTGAATAGATGCACATATTTTAATAGATGTCAAATTAAAAATTTATTTGTGAGTCAATAATTTGTTTGAACATAGATAAAGCGGAAGCGATAATATAATCAGGAAAAGAGAAAGAGATAACGGAAAAGAGAAGAGTGTTAGAATCGCGTAGTGGAATGTTTGCGTTTACGGACAAAAACCAAGAGGGGGGGGGGGTGAATTGGTTTCTTAAACAAAAATTAGGGTTTTAAAATTTTTTCCAAATTTCACCGATTAACATGTTGTGTATACTAGTTCGGATCAAAAGACCCTACGTCCAGTTGCTAATCACTCAAACAGAGGATTAACATTGTCACTATAATCACAATTTACAAACAAATTACAAATTGAAAAGATAAGGTAAAGAAAACACCTCTCTTGAGTCACACAAGAGATGAACACCTCCTTTGAGTTCACAAAGGATGAAGAACAATTTTTCCTAGAGACGGCACAACACACAATCCACCAAGAAACCTACTCAGTGATTCTTATCGCTTCTAGCCCACACTAGGTTTTCAAAAGCCCCTTTTTCTTTCCTACAACAAGTTCTCTAGCAGTCACAACTCTTAACTTTTGTATGAAAAAGGTTTGTTCAATTTGCAGAGAGCCTTAGAGAACCTTAAGTAGAGAGAATAGGGTTTGAGAATTGGGGATTTTCGAAACTTGATGAATTGGGAATAGGGTTTTCGAAACTTGGTCCAATTTTGAATTTCAAAACACATAACAGACCCAAATAATCGATTATCTTATGTGTTAATCGATTATTCCAGAGCCATTCTCACAGAAAAGCAATACAGGGCCAGATAATCGATTAACAGCCCATTTAATCGATTATTTTGCCCAATTAATCGATTAAGAACCCATTTAATCGATTAATCCAGTGAGCATATACTGAAAAATGGTTTTCTTTCTGAAATAATCGATTATCCTGTGGTTTAATCGATTATTCCAGTAACTTTTTGATAAAAATGAGTTTTTAGAGCTTTTAAAGAGTAATCTATGTGCTGGCTATCTTGGACTCTAATATTACAGACTCAAAAACATAAAAACAGAGTTAATACATAAGATTACAAGTCTTCAAATTTCTAAGTCCTTTATTCTTGAATCATCATCAAAATCTACAAGCTTCATATCCTTGTATGTTCAACAATCTCCCCCTTTTTGATGATGATCAAAATTTCCTTTAAAGCCCTTTGTAATAACTTATTTTATCTATCAAAGCTAACAAAAACATTAAACATACCAGACAACATTTAAAACATAAGAGACTTTAAATAATTTCTCCCCCTATTTTGATTATGATCAAAAATGAAAACTCCCCCTCAATAAGTGCATAATATAGAAAATAGCTCCCCCTCAAACAAAGCAAAAATACCATTTTTATTCCATAAATTAAATTAATTACAAGCAAGAAAATATGTTGAAGAGATTAGAACTCTTCACTTTCATCACTATTAAATTGGGCATCAAATCTATCTTCTATGTTACAAACTCTATCATCTACATCCAAAATACGGCGAATGATTTCTTGATGCTGTTCTTGAGAGATAGTGAAAAACTCTTGCATTCTTTGATTCATATCAAATAGCATATCTTCCATAGATAAACGGGATGTAGGATGAGCAGATGATGTCCCAGCAGTATGAACGTTTTCAGCAGCATCTCAGCAGCAGGCATATCTTCATCAGAATCTTGAGCATCTTCAGCCATGTTGGGAGCATCATCTTTGTGAACGTAAATTCCATTTACACGCACCATTTGTAACTGAGTGAGCGTGCTGTCAAGCATTCGATTTGAATTTAACGTCTAGGCCTTTTGCTCTCCTTCAACATTTACTCCCTTGTATTCTAAGATACGAGAAATAAGAAGAGCATATTGGATTTTAAAGGTTGGATGACGCTTAGCTTTAAGCATGGTCATAGTGACAAGACTACCCCAATCAATTGGCTCATTATTCATGATGGCATGAATAATGCGAAGATCAATAGATGAACATTGTGCATTGTAACATCCTGATTCTCAATACCCCTGGTTTGTTAAATTTTGACAAAATCTTTGTCAAAATTTTAATAATTAAATTATAAAGAATTGGGTAAAGTGAATGTAGAGTTTTATGTTTATTAGATTATTTATGATTTTCTGGAATTTTTAGAAAATACTTAAAATTGATTTGTTTCGCGGGCAACTGGGCGTCTGATAGTAATTATATGATTTAGGGTTGAAATTGAAAGAGTATGGACTTAACAAATTTTAATTGCCACATTTAGAAATTATTGTTTTCTTGTATGCATTGAGTGTGTATACATTAAAAGTGTATTATGTGTATAAGTTGATAAGAAACATATGATGTTTGAGTCTTAGGGATTGTGGGTTCAAATCCTGACTAGAGTAAAAAGGAGAAAATAATGGATAAAATTTTGGTAATCAATCCGCTGGGTGCATCATAAATGCGCTGAGTAGAAAATTAGGTGAAATATGACTCAGAAATTTGACTTTTAAATGAAAGAGTGTCCTTCTCTCTGCAGCATAGTTTTCTCTCTTTCTCTCAAAATTTTCCTTACCTTTAAGCTTGATTTTGAGGGGGAAATCTTGATTTTCTTTAGGAGCTCCAAGAGGTAAGTTTGTTTCTTTCAATCTCCTCTACATTTCTGCCGTTTTATTTTCAAAACAGTGCATTTTTTATTTTTTTCCTCACTTGCCTGAGCTTGAATGGGTGTAGGAAGAATATTATTGTAGGTTTTACACCTAAAATACTAGAATAATGCTTAAAATTGAGGATTAGAAGTGGTTAAGCTAAAAATTTTAAGAGTCCTAATTAGTAGGTACTATTCATTGAATTTTTGGGACTTGTGTGAACAGAATTAGGAATTGGTATTTTCATAAAAGTTGTAGCTCTTTAAGTTGTCGAAATTTAAAAACTTGTTTCACATTAAACGGATATTTGTAGCTTAAGTTATGCCCATTTTATTGTCAAGTGTTCTAGCTGTGACGTTAAGAGGTAGCCCTGTTTCAACAGCCTCGGTTTTTGAATTACTGGGATTGATATGTGTGAAATTAGGACTTGATTCATTCATAAAGGTTGTATGAAATTATATTCCCGAAACTTATAAATTGGTTTCATGTCAATAGCTTATGTGTAGCATGAGTTATAGTCAAATTACCAAGGCATGTTCAGAGTGTTATTATAGTTGAGCTTAGTTGGAAAGAACCACTGAAAACTGAAAACTGCATCTATTCTATAGGGTATTTGAATTTATTTCCTTCATCAATATTGTAGGTAATTAAGTTATTGAAATTTTGACTCAAATCCCATGCCAAAACAGCTTATATAACTCTAGAAAATTTAGAAATATTAAATCTTGTTCATGTTTGCTATTAGGATTTTTCCTACTCTAAGTGTATACAAAATAAGATAATTTTCTAAGTTAATTGTAAGCTGAATGTGAGCTTAAAATATTATTAAAAATTGATTAGCAATACAAAGTGAATTTAAATTCTCATGAGATAGAATCATAGAAATATAAGATTCTAACTAGCATTTTATTACGTATATAGATTTTGCTGAAACACAACATCAAGCTTTGAAAGGAATAAATGTGAACGTATCAGGTAAGGGGTGGGCTATATAGTAAGGATTACATCATAAACTTATTTGACCTTATTTGTTGAATTTGTCTAAATTTGTTATGATTGATAATTTTGATTTCATTATATGCTTGGTTGTGAAAGTGATCATGAATTGCTTACGTGTATGATGGTGTAAAATACATGCTTGGTACTCTATTATGATATGTATTGTCTTTAAGTGAGCATTTATATGCATGGTGGTTTTTCATGAGAAAGTTCATTGAAAATTAAATTGAAATAATTGGATGATGGGTTGTGAACCCTTTTTGAACTGTATTGGAAGTTTTCTGCTTGCAACAGGTGATTGGAAATTTTTGGGAAGTCTGTATTACAGGGGAAACTCTGTCAAAATTTTTGGAAAAATGTGAATTTCTAAGAAAAACCACTTAGGGACTCATACATTACTCATCTGAAAATGGTGATTTGTGAAATCTGGGGAATCAGAGATTATGGACTCTGAGAATACGATAGGGAGGCCCTAAGGGAGGACTTGAGGATAGGAAGGGTAGTGGTTGGAGGCCCCAAAAGACCCAGGCTTGCTACCTGTTGTCGGGGATCCCACTGTACAAACTCTCATGTACCTGACTGTGCTCTTATCGTATATCAATGGTCAGTGAGCTACTGGGTTTATATTTGAGCATGGGTCTCAACAATCCCGCGGGTGGATTTTCCATGCCTTGTAGTGTCAACTCCTGGCTACCCTAGTACTGATTTGAGAAATGATTTGGGCCCGCATGCATAAACATTTTAGAAAATATATTAGGATCATGCATCATTAACATCAATCATTTGGAATTTAATTCACTTGTGGATGTTTATGATGTTGATTTTAAAATGATGTATGAACTGTTGTTCACCCTCTTGTCTTTCTGTTTTCTTTATTTCCTTTGTACTTGCGGTACTCGTTGGACCTGATCGGTCATTGTTTGAAGAGAGGGGAGATGGCACAGATTCCACACCCAATGAATATTACACTCATACTCATTAGCTGGGAGCCACAATGATTGCAACATGTATTGGGATAAACATATCTAAACTTTTATAGACAGTTTTTTGTAGTACATAGACCTACATGGTACTGGGTAGTAGTCACTCTTTTGTGTAGTTTACTGCTCTATAGGAAGTTATCCCCAATGTTGCCCTCAATATTATGAAGTACTGTACTAGTATTTTATCTATATGTAATTATGAATGTTTACTTTTAGTACTTTCTAAAATGATGAAATGCAGGAATGAGTTATTGAAAATTGTTAAAGTTTATTTTTACTATTAATGCGTTGGTTTAATATATTAATATTATGTATGAGGGAAAAATTATTATCGGTTAAAAAAAATTCTGCTAAAAATTATTAATTCTTCTGATAGAGGGTTTATAAGGTAGGGTGTTACATGCATGATTGGTTGTTCGAGGACACAGAATCCATACAATGAGATGCAGCAACATGCGTTCTTCTTTCTTTAATGGTCCGGCCAATAGTAGTCAGCCAATTTCCATAGAGGGGTTGTGGAGAAATGAGCGGTAAGCCATAATTCTATTAAAATCTTCTAAATCCGCAAGAACATTGGTAGCATCCTCCCTTAAAGGAAAGTGGGCAACATTTTCCCAGATGTCATCATCAAGGATGATGGTCACACCCTTGACTCTAGAAGTGGCGATATGATCTCTATATTTAAAACGTGAATAGAAGACCCTAACTAGATCTGGGTAGTAAGTACCTTGCATTTGAATGAATGGAAGGACACCTTGCTGCTCAAGAAGATTTGGAAAGTTGAAGCCCCTATTGATGAATTGATCACCAATAATATATTTGGGAGTGATAATGCCCCTTACTTTCCAGAAAGTCAGGAATTCCTGTCTTCCTTCATCGTCGGAGATCCATCCTTCAATTGAATTGGGACGTGGATGAAAAGCAGGAGCGGATCTTCTCCTTGTTGGGATCTTACTACGAGATGATGAAGCCATTTAGTTTAGAAAGAGAGGAAACAAGAGAACTTGAACAAGTTTTTGAGAAGAATAAGGTTTTGAGGAGAGAAGAGAGCTTGAATGATTGTAGAATGCTTTGATTCAAGGTTTGGAGGTGTGTAGATATGAATTGGAGCCTTCCTATATATAGAGAAACATCCTAACGGTCATAAACGGCTAGTTGGAGGAGAATTGGAGCCAAAATAGCCGTTACAAACGGCTAGTTTATCAAAAACGACGCAGAATAATCGATTAAATGCTTCTGATAATTGGTTAAACCTTCAACTGCACAGGATAATCGATTAATTGGTCCTGTTACAACAATTATTTTGGGGTAATATCCCTAAGACGGTGGCGGGCTCGAGCCGGGAGACGATCCGGGAGGAGAGAACTGCCAATACATATGTCTCTGAAACTCTTCTTGGCTTCGAAGTGAGCCGAGATGTTCTTGTCGGAGCAGTGTCAGGTCTTGTCTCATCCCCTCCTGTATTTGGCCGAAGGTCTCCATTCGTGTCTCGAAGACATCTTGCCTTAGGGACATTTGGTCAAACTGCTGGCGTAGCTCATAGATGTTGCGGTTGATGCCAGCGAAGTCGTCCTTGTACTGTTGTTGTGTTGTTGCTGCTATTGTTGTTGTTGCTGGAACTCCGGGGGTGTCGGGAGGTCTTGCATCACCACCAGGTCCTGGAGGTCTAGGGTCATGGCTAGCGAGGGGTGGAGGGCCAACTGGAATCCTTGACTGATCAGCATCCCCATGCTGACAAGCATGGACCCGCTGATAGACTCGGGTCGAAGATTGGAGGAGATGTTCTCTCCACCATGGCAACCCCACTTTTTCAGCTAGTGGGGTGATGAGAGGACCCATGAGGATGGCTCCCACAGGACGGCGCCCCTGGCTCATGCAGTGAAGGGCGAAGAGGTCTGGATGGGAGACCTTCCCCTGGCTCTCCTTCCGCCCGTGGAGAGTTCCTGCCAGCAGCTTGTGGCAGATGCGGAGAGCGGGAGTGAGCGCGGACCCTTTTAGTAGGGACGGCAGGACATGCATCCCGGTGAGATCTTCCCACATCTCACCGGCTATGAGGGTAGGAGGCCGCTCACAGATGGCCCCCTGGTATTCCGGGGTCAGGATGTCTTCGGGCCGGACGAAGCCAATGGAGACGTTGAACTCGTCTAGCGTCGTTGTCTGGTACAACCCGTTCATGTAATAAGACACCATCTTGACCGGCGGGAGTCCCGATATCATCGTGGGGAGCTCAAAGTACGTGATGGAGGCAAGGAACTCCATCACTGCCTGCGGGTAGATGCGGGTGGGGGGAGACTGGAGGAGGAAGCCCCACCCGATGTTGTCAAAGTATGCACGTACGTCATCCTCCCATTCGAACTCAGCGAGGATGTGGAAGTCCATCTTCAGCATGGTATGCCATGCATAACCCTGAATATGCTCTAAACGGGCTTGATGCTGGGGTGAGAGTCGGGTCGGGTCCGGCGGGATTTGGACCGCAGAAGTACTTGGGCCAGAACCCCTTCCCCTCTTTCTAGAAGATTCGCCTCTATGCATCTTGATGAGAAAGTGCTTAAAAATGGAAGAAGTGTATGTGGGAATGCAGGAAGGAGTGCCCAAAACCAACCCCCCAAGGCCCCTTTTTATAGATTTTTGTTTTTGGTCGAGACCGCCGTCTAGGATTTCAAGACGGCGGTCTCGATTTCGCGGGACTTGGGACCACCGTCTGAAACTTCGAGACGACGGTCTCGTTTTGGACCTATGGCGAGACGGCCTTCTCGCCAAGCGAGAAGGCGGTCTCGTTTTTGTCCAAAGCGAGACGGCGGTCTCAAAGGTTGGGACGGCGGTCTCGTTTCTACGCGAGTCAAGACGGCGGTCTGAGAAGGCGAGACGACGGTCTCAAATTTTAGCTGATTTTTTTTTTTTGAAGAAAATAGGACATTGTTCAAAAACATTTTATGCATGCAATATTTTCATGTTCGATGTCCTATAATGCTTACTTCATTAGTTTTTTCAGAAGGATTAATTGGTGTGTCTTATAGACGGGGGCCCTCCGATCTTTTGCTTTTCTATTGTATTTGGTTGTACCGTTCCGGACTTAATGTGACCGAAGAATGACTTTCTCTTCTTCTTTTTTTTTTTTTTTTTGGAGAGTACACTTTGTCACGTTGGTGCCCCTTTTCTTTGCTTTAGAGATTTCAATCCTCTTGTTGATTATACGCCTCCATATTCCCAAACTAATTGTTAGAATAATGTTGTGAGGGTTAAGAGAAAAGAAGTAGAGGATAAATTCAACGGCTTGTGTTTTAGACGGTTGATTTTATTCAGAAAAGATTTTGTAAGAATTGATGGCTAAGGTTAGGCCTAAGTGTTTAAGCTTTTGTCTAAACAAACGTTTTTCTTTGTGGATTTGCGCCTTAGCCTATTTCCATTGCTTTTATGGCTGATTGATTTCCCTAGACCGCCTTTTGGGTTTTCGAACTAGGATATTGTGCTTTGGGTCCTATCTTTTGTCTAGGTTCCTTCCTTTTTCTTTTCTGTTTAGGGAATCCTAGCGGACCTTATTTTGCAACCCTAACTTTTGCCTAGGCTATCCTTTATTTTTGTTTGGGTGTCCTAACGGGTTGACCCTATCTTTTGCGTAGCCCCCTTAGTGGGTTTCCTACCGGGTATTTTGCCCTTTTCTTTTGGCCTTTGGCTTCTATGGGCTTTTTCCTTTTCTTTTTGTTTTTAAACAATATTGGTGAAACACGACTTTATTTATGGTGAGGTAAAACCATATTTTGTGCTTCTAATCAACCAGCTTGATTATTATGGCAATGGTACATTTTGATTATTTGGACGCGCTTTTATTCTTCCTTTCTCTTTTGTTTGTTTAGACAAGGTTATTATGAGGTCTAGACATGAAGTAGCAAGAAGAGAAGCAGATAGTAAGAAATGTACTCTTTATTAATTAGTAAGGGAATATGTGCCCAAAAATGTCTGGGGGTCGGGCTAGCCCTGGGGGATAATCTCTAACAATCACTGGGTTTACATCCCTTAAGCAAAGAAAAAGATATCCTAATTACTAGGGTAGCTCTTGACACTTGCATCCCTCCGCTTCTGAATATCTGCTTGAGTGTGCGGAGGGGAGACTTCCTTTTTCTTCTTTCTGCTCGGCCCTTTGTAGGGTCATATCCTAGGCCATACTTAAAGGGGTTATCTTTGAATTCTGGGGGTTCCCTCATCCCTTGGGAATCTGCGGTAACCATGCTTCATCATCATGCGGGCTACCTTCGTATTATTGGGAAGTCTCTCTGCACTGAAAATTTCGAGCGCTTGAAAAGATGTTTCAAGGGCCTTTTCAGCCGCATCCACATAAGGTTGGGTAGACGGTCCACTAATTAGGATATCGTCTTCTGCTTGGACTGTGACCAGTTTGTCATCCACTATAAACTTGAATTTCTGGTAGAGCATTGAAGGTACTATCTTAGCGTCATGAATCCAAGGCCTGCCGAGGAGAAAACTATACGCCGGAGTAATGTCCATTACATGGAAATCAACGTTGAAAATAGTGGGTCCGACTTGGATTGGCAGATTGACTACCCCCACTACTTCTCGCTTGGATCCGTCGAAGGCTCGAACGATAGTGTTTCTTAGGCGCAGACGGGTTCCTTGGATAGTCAACTTGTCCAATATGCACTTGGGCATCACGTTCAAGGATGACTCGTTATCCACAAGAACTTTAGCAATGAGGTACTCCTTGCACTTGACAGAAATGTGCAAGGGCTTGTTGTGGCTTGACCCCTCAAGGGGGAGTTCTTCCTTTGTGAAAGTGAGGTGATCGCTTGCCGTAATGTGACTAACGATCCTCTCAACTTTTTCTTGGGATATACTATGAGGTACATGTGCTTCGCTCAAGACCTTCACCAGGGCGTTTCTATGTGGTTTTGAGCTCATCATTAGAGATAACAGAGTTATCTTTGCAGGTGTATGATTGAGCTGGTCAATAATGGAATACTCGCTTTGCCTTATGAACTGGAGTAATTCGCCGGTCTCCTCCTTGGATTCTTTGTTTTCTCTTTCTTCGGTCTATTTATTTTTCCCTTTATTCTTGGGGCATCCTCTTGTAATTCCTTGGGGGAGTAGATCCTTCCACTTCTGGTCATGCCCCCAATGTCGGCTATATTGGAGATATCCTCCTTTATTGGTGAAGATTCCCCATATCTCCACGGTACAACTTTATTTGATTCATAGGAGAAATGACGTGGCATAAATAGTCGCATAGGTGTCCTTGCCCCCTCTTCCTTATTGATTTTGAGGACCAACGACCTAGGCTTATTATCCTCTTGTGGTGGATCGACCATTGGGGAGAGCTTGATTAAAAGCGGCTTTCTCTCCATTCTTCTGATTTGGAAGACGTGTCAGTTAATCCTTCCTTTTTATTATCTTGTTTTTTAAAAATGAAGGAGGGGAAATCAAATAAGCAAATGAATGAAATGTATGCAAGTGGACAATTGTTAAAGAAATTTTATTTACTCATAGAAAGTGTATATTCCCCTATTCCATACTACGAAGCAAATTTTGACAGAAACGGAAAAGCCTAAAGAAACTCAGAGACGGGTCTTGATCTCTATGCAATTCTCTTTTGGCTTCCCGGACATGACGAACGAGTGCTTCGGTTTGCTTATGGACCGCCCGGCTCATATCTTCATTGTACTTTTGAGCCTCTTTGATCTTCGCTTCTTGATGGACGACCAAGGCTTGCAGCTCGTCGAGCTTTGCAAGGGCTCGGTCCTTTTCTCACAATACTTGACCATACTGAGCTAGCCCGTCTCTTTCTTTGCAGCGTAGCTCAATGAGACTTTTGTTAAGCCTCTGGTTGGCCTCTCGCTCTTGGCGTATTTCTGATCGAGTCCTTGTGAGGTCTTGTAGCAAATCCTTGATTGTCTGTGCCTATTTTGCACATTTGGCCTCAAGGCGTGCTGATTTGGCGGTAATTTCTTGAAGTTGGCTATCCGAGCTGGTTCTGACAGCTTTGGATGCTCGGATAGCTTGCTCATTAGAATCATCACACTGGTCCTTGAGGCGCTCTATTTCATGATCTTTTCTCTTGCATTGCCTCTGTAGACCGTCTATGGTGAGGATAGATTCTTGCTCTCTTTCTTCAAGGCCCCTCATCTGGGCTCCCATGATTTCTATCCTCCGAGTCAAGGCATCGACTTGGGTTTGTAGCTCTTCACTGTTTGAACGTGTAGCAAGTGAGGTGGATGGTTGCGACATCCCTCTTCTTCGTCTCCATTCCTCATAGTCACTGGAGACGGCTACTCAAGCTTTTCCTAACTCTCTATCTCCCATAAAGACTGGTTTCTCCCATGCTCTTCGCATAGCCATTGAATTAGCAACAGTGCATGGGTCTCCGAAGAAACACAGTCCTCCGAGCTCCTCTCGGGATATTGCAGTTTGGATCCTCATGAGTTGTCTCATAGCTACTTTCGAAGAATAGACTATGCAACCCCTGAGTCTTATCAATGGTATGCTCGGATAATTTCCACATCTGATGAGGACTGGGCTGGGTCGGAACCAAGGGCAAACCCAGGATAATCGGTTGGCGTCCCATTGTTCCAATTCGACCTTCCACTCTAGGGTCAGGCGTCGGTGGAGAGGGATCTTAGAGAAGCTTCTCAAAGGTTCGGGGAACATCCCCATGTGACTAGAGGCATAGAAGTGTGTGATACCCCACACAAATAGTAGTGAAGAGCAACATCGGAGTGTTTTTCCTTGCTTCTGGCGACAAAATTCCACCGAGAGCAAGGTGTCGGCAAGAAGTGTAGGCAGGGGACTCTTCGAGTCCATGTCCCAGGCGAAGAAGGCATCCATGACGACTTGGTCTACTGTGTCGATATGGAAGGGAAACAAGATTGTTCCAAATATGATCAAAGCTAGGGTTTTGTTAAAAGCAGCCCATTCTGCCCTTTCAGCCAAAGAGGACAGATGGTCTTCTAACATTGAGACTTTCCATCCCTGGATATTCCCTTTCTCTATCAGGGTAGTCTGCCGGAATGGCAATCGGATGACGGCAGCGACTTGTGTTGTAGAAGTATATGCCCCGTGACGAATATGGACCCCGGCTGATTTGGGCCATTTTAGCATAATCTCATACTCCTCCAAAGTAGGCACCATATCAAACTGCGGAAATTTGAAGCAGTGCAGACTAGAGTTCCAAATATGAACTAGAACTTTGATAAAAATGAGATCGACACAGATCTTCAACAGGTCGAGAATCCGCCCATAGGATTTTTCGAAGTCAGAGCGGACCTCTGGTGGCATTATCGTGCAAAGTCGTTCCAGTTTCTCAGTGTGGTACCGAGGAATGTCCACTTTCTTCAATTGTCTACCAGTCCCCTCCATTTTCTAAAAACCAAAATGCATGTTTTATGAACATGATGCTTATTGTGGGTATGCATGTGAGTGTTTGTTTTTTCCTATTTTTATTTCTGCATGATGTATGATAGTATTCGCGTATTTATTTTCAAAAATAAACTACCTATATGGATGATTTATGAATTTAATGTTTATGAACAAGGTCCCATTTATTTGACTTGGGTCTCTATTTGATTTTATTTTGTTTTAGAGTCTTTTATCTCTTCTGTCGGATTGCGTGGCTACTTAGCTTACAAAGAACCTGAAGTCAGGCTAGCTAAAAGGCAGAATGTCCGAGATAAAATGGTTTATTGCGAAAGAATAATATTAGCATCCTTTATCTCTTCTGTCGGACTGCGTGGCTACTTAGCTTACAAAGAACATGAAACCAGGCTAGCTAAAAGGCAGACTGTCCGAGATAAGGGTGTTTATTATAAAAGATATTTTTATGGATTTTTCTGTTTTTATATGTTGTTTGTTTATGCTATGCAATCAAATGCAACAAACAAATGCACACACAATTCAATCATCCGCGATTAAGCGAGAAGTCATTTTAATCACGAGGTAGGGTTTTCCTAAAGAAAAATGCATTGGCAAGGGTAGGTTCAAACTATTCTCACTAAGGCTTAGGTCCCCACTCTCCAGCCTTTCGACCATGCTTAGCACTAAGGCCATAGTCAGTCTTTGTGCCAAAAGAGGAAGGTTATCACCTTGAGTGGTGGTTTCTGATCATACTGGTGGGCACATGGCCCTCACTATGGCAAACCGTACCTGTCACCCACTCCCTATGGATTTCTAACTTGCCCCCGGGTATAGAGGGAACTGTTGTGTGAAAAGATTTGTGTACAGTTTGTATTTCAAACAATTGCGTAAAATAAACAAATAACAGTTATTAAAGTCAGACAATTAAAGCATGTTATAATACAAGGTAGGGTAAAAGCAAAATTTCTAAGTTTATTTATTAAACTGACCCATCACTAAATGGGATCAACTCTCTAAGCTTCCCCAGTGGAGTCGCCATCTGTCGTCGCCGTCAAAAGGAGGCAGTCGGAGCGACGCGATGGTTCCGACTTACCGTTTTTGCGTTTTATTATGGGTGGAGTTACAACGCCTTTAGGTTGTCCGATAACCGGGCTGAACCTAAGGGCAAGGTTTTCAAAAAGGAGCTCTTAGATTGTCCGATAATTGGGCTGACCTAAGAGCAAGATTGAGAGGGTTCTTATGGAGTCGCCACCGATATTTTTACCAGAAACATCGAAAAAGGAAAGAAAAAGGCGTTGGTTTTTTAAGAAAAACCAACTTTGGTCATTAAACCCAGAGTTGGGTAAGGGAGTTAGTTACGTGTAAGGGAGGTATCATCTCCCCTACGACGCCCCTTTCAGGTTCCCTATGATGGGCCAGTTATTTTATAAATAAACTTTTGAAATAACGCTTTTCCCTTTTATTTGCGGAATAAAATGATGACTACATGGCCCTAATTAACGCATATATAAATAATAAAGCGATAAAAGAGAGAGAGGGAGAATGAAGAAACCCTTCACTCTACAATGCCGCTTTTTTCATTATAAAAAACTCTCTTAAAACACTCAGAAACTCGGGAAATGCTTCGGAGGGGCTCTAAAAGAGGAATTCTAAGAAATTGTAGAAGGAAGAATGGAAGAGCTGTGTGAAATGAAGGGGAGAGCGCCCCCTATTTATAGGGATTCGCGCCTGTCAGGTCGAGACGGTCGTCTCACCTAGCAAGGTCGAGATGGTCGTCTCGCCATTCGGGACGACCGTCTCGACTTCCAAAAATGGCGAAACGGTCGTCTAGCCAATCGGGACGGCTATCTCGACTTGCCAAATGACGAGAGGGCCGTCTCGCCAATCGGGAGGGTGGTCTCGCCAATGGCAAGTGGCGAGATGGCCGTCTCGCCAAACGAGACAGCCGTCTCGACTTACCATTCAGCGAGACGGCGGTCCCGAAAAGCGAGATGGCGGTCTTGATCCCTTAAGGTGGGTTTTCACAAAATGGGTTCTATGGAGTCACCACCAATGTTTTAACCATAAACATTGGAAAAGGGTAAAAAAAGAAGGTGTTGGTTAAGAAAACCAACTTTGGCCATTATAACCAGAATTGGGTAAGGGATTTAGTTACGCGTGGGGAAGGTGTTAGCACCCCACAGTGCCGCTTTTGAGTTCCCTATGATGGATTAATTCATAAAATAAAGATTTTAGAAATTATGCATTTACCCTATTTATTTATTTATTTGCAATATTTATTTAAATATCTACATGGCCCTAATTCCTAATGCACACAAAGGAAAGCGATAAAAAGAGTAAGGGATTGAAAAGAACCTCCGAAGCGAGCTTTTATAAATCTTTGAACTTGAGGACGTTTTTTGGCAGTCCCCTCACACTACACGAGCACTCCTCCCTCGAACAAGTAAAAATATTAAACTGTCGAGAGTTGGATGTCTTAAAAGGAGCCTTCCTTAACCGATTTTCAATCAGAATGATCACTCAAAGTCTAGAACAGTGTCTAGAAGTGTCTCTAGGTGTGAGAATGTGTGAAAGAGTGTGAGGACTGACGTCCTATTTATAGGCTCGCTCACCAAGGAGGTTGGGACGACTGTCCCAAATTTTGTCAGGTGGGACAGTCGTATGGGATTTGGGACGGTCGTCCCAAGCCACTAAAGAGGGTGGGACGGCCGTCTAGATTTTGCGACGGTCATCCCAGGCCACCAAAGAAGGTGGGACGGTCGTCTGGGATCTGGGATGGTCGTCCTAGGCTACTGAAGAGGGTGGGACGGCTGTCCCAGTCTTTCTAACAAAATTTTATTTTTTATTTTCTAAGAAAATCCTCCTTTTCTTAAATGGAACCTAGTGAACAATACTAGGGGCCCTATGAAGCCTTATCCATCTTCAAAACAGAGGATTTCTGAACTTTATTGTAAGGCCGAGCAAGATTTGGGGTCTACAATGTACAACTCTTAGGTTCAACATAAAACAACTTTTTGATATAACTACAATCAACCTAATAATTCCAACCAATTAGAAAGTTTACTAATGGTGACTTTTATCTTGTTGTTCTATGTTGATGGCATACTTATTGTTGGGAAAAAATATTTTGAGAATTGACAAGTTAAAGAAGCAATTGGACGAATCATTTGCCATGAAAGACAAGAAAGCTACTGAAAATATTCTTGCGACTCATTTTAAATTGAGTGTTAAACATAGTTCTTCAAATGAAGTTGAGAAGACATATGAGCATAGTTCCTTATGCATTTGTAGTGTATAATTTGATGTATGCAATGGTATGTACAAGACCATATTATGCACATGTTATTGGTATAGTAAGTCGATTTTTGTCAAACTTAGATAGAGAGCATTAGAATGTTGTGAAATGGATTTTGAGGTATCTTCATGTACTAGTGAGTTGAGGCTTTGTTTCGAAGGTGATAAACCTACTTTGATGGGTTACTCAAACTTAGGTATGGTTGGAGACATTGATTTCAAAAAGTCTAATTCAATCTATTTGATTAAGTTTGTACGGGGACATGTAGCTATTGTCAATCAAGATTGCAAAGGTGCGTAGCATTGTCTACTACAAAGGTAAAATTCATTATCATTACAAAATCATGCAAGGAGTTGTTATAATTAAAAAAAAAATCTTAGGAGAGCTTGGTTTTGTACAAAACAACTATCCATTATTTGTGAACATTCAAAGTGTTGGTAAGAATCCAACTTTCCATTCCATGTTCAAACATATTGATGTGAGGTATGATTAGATACATGATGCTTTAGATGCTAAGTTGTTGTAGTTGGATAAAGTTTATACAAATAGCAATAGTGCTTAAATGATAACTAAGGCATTGTCAAGGCAAAAGTTTGAAATTTGTTATGAGATCATTAGATTGGTGGCACCTCCACATAGTTTTTAGGGGAGATGTGTTGGGTTGGACTCCCAACTATGTGTCTAAATATTTCAAACTAGTCAAACTAATTTTATCTCACTTAAAATAAGTGGAAATGGGTCTTTTAGGTAAGGAGAGTATTGGTTTTCATAGTCTTTGAAAGAGAAAAAGGAGAGAGAAAATTGATTGACATATTTATCGAGTTTACTCAGTAAAATAATGATTTCTGCTTCATTCACCATTAGATCAGACTTAAATTTTGACAACAGGTTTGTGGTTAGAGAAATCAATTTCATATTATTGCTCTATTTTAGATTTCATTTTCTTTGTTCTTCAAATTTAAGAGCATTATTGATTTGATGTATTAGCTTATTGTAGACACTTGTTTGTACATTTGATCTGACTCCCTTGTACCATATTTGATTTTAGTGGAGTTTGATTAATTGACTTGTGTCCGTGGATTTTTTTACTTCTCATATTGAGATGATTTTCTCACGTTAAAATTATTGGTGTCTTCTTTTGTAATTATTGTTGTCATTTTCTATTATTGTTACTCTTCACCTATTCTTACAAATTTGGGGGAATTATGCCACTAAGTGATTGAGGAATGATCCCATCATTGTCATTCCATGCTTCCTTTATTATTTAGAGTGGTAACAAGATCATCAATGATATGCATCATCTCATTAAAGGAACTAGAATTGCACCAATTATCTTTCCAAAAGTTCACAGAAACTAATAATCCAAGAGAAGTTCTCTCTCATGATAATACTTTTCTACTCATATGCAGCCAAATGGAAGAAGGTTTGTACTTGGTCATGAACGTGTTAACTTTCATAAAGCCATGTCCCATGAAGTAACGAGTCTTAGGAGCTCCTTTGAATATTGTTTTACCAAGATATGAGAAAGGAATAGTGTCTCCCAAAACCAAGTGTGTGAGATATTCTCCTATTGAAGGCACCATAAGTTGCTTGAATGAAAAATTGGCGCTTTGTCAGATTGATGTACTGTCCAGATTCTTCAACATACTATGTTTTTGTTTGCTCTACAGAAAATAAATACATCATAAACAAATAATACATGTGAGGGAAATTTTATACCTTTAGGACTAGCCATAGAGAGGATTTTGTGTTGTTGAATCATACTACTTATTCCATACTCAAAACGTCTTCGACCAAGAAAAACAACTAAGGGGAAAGAGGGTCACCCTGCCTAACCCCTTTTTCATAGTTATATAGCTAACATACCATTTACCAGAATAGAAAGCGTAGCTGAATGTAGTATGGTGCAAATCCATTTACAAAATCTATCATGAAAATCAAAGACTCTAAGAACATGCAGCAAAAATTATCAACTCAATATCAAATGCCTTGCTTATGTCAAGTTTTATGGCTACATTTCCACCTGTTATTTCATTATCTAAACCTATGGTAGATCACCAAGCGCAAGCCAAGTTGCTCCAAGCTCAATCAATTTCTTGCACCAAGCGAACTAGAATTACGCTAAGATAAAACTTGAAAACTTTTAATCTTGAAATAATCACGCCTGCGCCAAGCTGAATATTGTATGCTAAGAGAAGCTGAACCATGGGCAAGAAATTTGGAAGTTTTGAATCTTGAATCTTGGAGCATTCTCTCAAATTTTTAACCACCAAGGAATGTGATAGTTCTTAAAGAAGAAAAAACTTAAATTTAAAATGAATCTTGTAAAGTAACATACAAACTTTCAGAAGTACAAGTGCTAAAACTTCACTTTACTCATGTAAAAGCAATTGATGTCTTATTTTATTAATATAAAAATATTTTTACAAGATAATTAAGTTGTTAGGTCTTATTTTGAGGCTAGAAAAGTCATTCATGAATTTGGGTATGATCACACAAAAATTGGTACCTGGGTGATTATTTGCAATCAACATCTTATCTAACATGAAAGTTTTTTCAATATAAAGATCGTGATATAAAAGGTAACTCTCAAATGTTATGCATTATATATTTACCTTTTACTCCAAGGTTACAACAATTATATATATAACCTAATATTGCCTAAGAAATTAGGTGGCCTAAGGATAACTCTTTTGATGAAGATAGGAAATAAAACATTCAATTGATTCTATTTCTTGGAAATATTTTTATTCATAATATCCATCTTTTGCAACATATTCATGCAATGTTAGACCGAACCTAGAAAGTGATAAATTTTAAAATTAATTAATTAAATTAATTCTATTATTTGACTCATGTGAAATATAATTATGGGCCCAAATGTGATTTAATAAAATATAAGGACCTATTGGTTATTATGTGAAGTCAGAATAAAATAAAGATAAAATAAAATAAAAAGCATACGATAACCAACTTGATGGATGTTGGTTAATAAAATGGAATTAGGGTTTTATCTTTAGCCATAAGGATCTATCACAAAAAGCCATAAGGAAAGCATGAGAAGAGAAAGAAAGGGAAAGAAATAGATTGGGAAAAGGAGGTTGGAGAACAAAGAGATTAAAGAATATACTCTCATGGATCAAGGTTAGTCTTCTTTTTATGATTCATGTATTATATTGTGAAAATCAATAATCTAAAGATCCTGTAGAGTAGTTTTCTAGAATGAATTAAGAACGTAGGAAAATTACAAATTAACTTACATGTGGTATCAAAGCAAGTTATTAGATTTATGATTTTCCTTTTATGAAAGTTTTCCCAAATTATGTTTTTCCCAAATTAAGATAAACTCTAATTATGAATTTAGGGATATCTCTATCAGATTAGTAGGAACCCTAATTTATTCCCAAATTTGTTTTTCTCAAAATTAAATAAAGGAATAAACCTAATTTATGTTATAAACTCTAATCAATTTCAAATTGAAACCAATTTCAAGCCCTATGCGTGTCCGACGGTGAAACTCTCCTGAATTTGAATTTTCGATTCCCACTGAATGTACTTTCTTTCGTGTCAATTTTATTGTGTGTTTCCATGTTAAAATGCTCACATGGGATTAGGGATTTTTATGTGTTTGTTTAACCTGAAATGTACATTGTATCCTACATAAAAGGATTACTGTGAATTTTGTTAAATAAACTGGATCACGAGGTAATCTACTGGGCTCATGCACTCTGCTGGGCTCAGGAAAGTCCCCGGACTTGATCTGCAAAAATGTGGACCCGTAAAGGGGTACCTTCGAGTTGGAACTAGTATTTGGTCTTCGGACCTAAGGGGCTGAGACACGTGAGGAGCCTTGTCTAGTCCCGTCGAATAATCTGGTTGATTTCACATTTGTTAAGTAGTATAATTGATTAACGAACCATGAGAGTGAAAGAATCATTTTATGGAATAATCTGCAATCGATGGATGAATTAATGCAATTGCGGATTATGGAATAATCCACAATTGAATTATGAATGTGAAATGTGAATGTTACTATAGAGTGCAAATGAGAATACGTGAATGACCTCTTTTAAATTCCATTAAGTGATTGAGAAATTTAATAATTTTATTTTATTATATGAAGAATGAATTTTAATTTGCAATAATAATGTAATCTTTTGTTATTGCTAAATGAAAAATTAATAGAAAATGCTATGAATGATTAATAGCAATTAAAAATATTATTTATTTGAAATTAAGCATGATAAATTTTGGTAGTCACCAAAGTGGCCAAAATTTTAAGGTTATTTTGATTTCAAATTATTAATGATTTTATTTCAATTACCCATAGTATGAACGCTAAAATTATGAATAATGATTTATGGGTTAATTGAAGTTCATTATTATAAGACATTTCAGGATCACCCAAAAGTTGATTAGTTGTTATTATAATTAATGAACATGAAAGTGGATAATTTTGTGTGTCACTAGTTTTATTTATATACCCAAAGGTGTTAGATGATTCTAGTTGATGCATATTTTAATTATCATTAATGTTATAAAATGATTAATGTAATTATGTTTGTGTATTAGTGGATCTCCCAAAGGAGAACATTAGTATGCATAGAATGGTTAGTTATGGTTGAATCTGTATTTATGTTTAATTTTTATGACTCAAAGAGTTAATGTTTAGCATGTGTTAATTGCAGTATCTATTATTGTATCTCTACATTCGCTTACTTCGTCTGCTTCAGTCTTTAATGGGTTAAATTTCCCTAATTGGAGTGAACAAGTCATATTTCACTTAGGTGTGTTGGATCTTGATTTGGCTTTCCAAGTTGAAAAACTTGCTGCTATCACTGATGCTAGTAGCAATGAAGAGAAAATTCATTATAGAGCTTGGAAAAGATCAAACATATTTAGTCTTATGTTTATGTGAATGAGTATAGCAAGCAATATTAAGTCTGTTCTTCCTAAAACCGATGACGCGAAAGAGTTTATGAAATTTATGGAAGAGCGCTTTTAAACTATTGACAAGTCTCTCTTTGGGACATTGATGAATACGTTGACCACCATGAAGTTTGATGGTTCTCGTAGTATGCATGAACACGTAATCGAAATGACAAATATCGCAGCAAGACTCAAGTCTCTTGGAATGGCAGTGGAATAAAATTTTCTTGTGCAGTTCATTTTGAACTCGTTATCATCTGAGTATGATCTGTTCCAGATGAACTATAACACCATGAAATACAAATGGAATATGCATGAATTGCACAGTATGTTAGTCCAGGAGGAGACCAGACTCAAGAACTTAGGAAGTCACTCTATTCATTACATGAAAAATCAAGGAGCTAAAAAGAAAGTTGTTAAGAAACATGGAAAGGGTAAAGTACCATTCAAGATTAGCGAGTCCTCTACTAATATTCAAAAGAAAAATGACAAATTTCATTTCTACGGGAAGTCTAGAATTTTCAGAAGGACTACTTAAAGCGTAAAAGTTTGGTTCGAAAAGAAAGATGAGCATAGTGCTTACGTATGTTTTGAATCAAATTTAACTGAAGTTCCCCATAATACTTGGTGGATTGATTCTGGATGTACGACTCATGTTTCTAATGTGATACAGAGATTCCTTTCAACTCGAACCATAAACCCAAATGAGAAGTTCGTCTTCATGGGAAATAAAGTGAAAGTTTCAGTTGAAGCTGTCGGGACTTATCGTTTAATCCTTGACACTGGATATCACTTAGACCTTATGGATACTTTTTATGTACCTAGTATCACTAGGAATTTAGTTTTTTTGTCTAAGCTTGATGTTGTTGGATACTCTTTTAAGTTTGGGAATGGTTGTTTCAGTTTGTTTAAGCGTACTTGTATGATTGGAACTAGTACACTTTATGATGGTTTATATAGATAGAATTTGGATAATTTATATGCTGAAACTCTCATGACCTTGCATCACAATGTTGGCACTAAACGTAGTTTGATGGATGAACGATCTACTTACTTGTGGCATAAGCGTTTGAGACATATTTCCAAAGAAAGAATGCAAATATTAGTAAAGAATGAAATCCTTCCGAATTTAGATTTTACTGATCTAAATATATGTGTGGATTTTATTAAAGGCAAACAAATAAAACACATAAAGAAAGGAGCCACAAGAAGCACTCAACTTCTTGAAATCATACACACTAATATATGTGGTCCATTTGACGTAAATTCTTTTAATAAAGATAAGTATTTTATCACCTTCATTGACGATTTCTTGCGTTATGGATATGTCTATTTACTACATGAGAAATCTCAAGCAGTTAATGCCTTGGAAGTTTATATAAATGAAGTGGAGAGGCAATTAGATAGAAAGGTAAAAATTGTCAGGTCAGATAGAGGTGGTAAGTATTATGGAAGATATGATGAAAGTGGACAACACCCTGGTCCGTTTGCTAAGTTCCTTGAGAAGCGTGGTATTTGTACTCAATACACAATGTCATGCACACCGCAACAAAATGTGTGTCTGAAAGGCGTAATCGAACCTTAATGGATATGGTTAGGAGCATGTTAAGTAATTCATGTTTATCTATATCGTTGTGGATGTATGCTTTGAAGACTACCTTGTATTTGTTGAACAGGGTTCCTAGTAAAGTTGTTCAAAAGACTCCTTTTGAGTTATGGACAAGTAGAAAACCTAGTTTGAGACACCTACATGTTTGGGGTTGTCAGGCAGAAGTAAGAATTTACAATCCACAAGAAAAGAAACTGGATGCAAGAACAATCAGCGGATATTTCATTGGTTATCCAGAAAAATCAAAAGGATATATGTTTTACTGTCCTACTCATAATACAAGAATTGTTGAAACTGAAAATGCTCGGTTCATTGAAAATGGTGAAACCAGTGAGAGTGAAGCTTCACAAAATGTGGAGATTAAGGAAGTTAGAGTACAAATTCCTATAACTGGTACATCTTCTTCAAGAGTTATTGTTCCACATGTTGTAGAACCACACGATAATCAAGAAGAATAACACATTAATGATACTGAGATTGATAATAGAACAACCACAAGAAATAGTATTAAGAAGATCTCACAGAGAAAGAAATTATGCTACTTTGAATGATTATTTGGTTTATCTATAAGAGTTAGAAAATGACTTAAGTATTAACAATGACCTAGTTTCATTTTCAGAAGCCATTAATGGTGAAAATTCTGACAAATGGTTAGATGCTATGAAAGATGAGATTGAATCAATGACACATAATGGTGTATGAGATCTTGTGGAATTGCTAGAAGGATGCAAGAGTATTGGGTGTAAATGGGTCTTTAAGACTTAGTGTGACTCTCATGGCAATATCGAACGTTACAAGGCCCGGCTTGTTACCAAAGGTTTTACTCAGAAAGATGGCATTAATTATAAGGAAACGTTTTTACCTATTTCTAAGAAAGATTCTTTTAGAATTATCATGGCATTAGTAGTTTATTATGATCTTGAGTTGCACCAAATGGATGTTAAAACTTCCTTTCTGAATGGAGATTTAGAGGATGATGTTTATATGGACCAACCGTTGGGGTTTATTGAAGAAGAAAAGGAACATATGATGTGTAAAATTAAGAAATCAATATATGGACTTAAACAAGCTTCTCGGCAATGGTATCTTAAGTTTATTAATAAAGTTCTCTCTAACAACTTTGAAATAAAAGATATGGGTGAGGCATACTATGTAATAGGAATAGAAATATTCTGTGATAAATTACAAGGACTGTTAGGTTTGTCTTAAAAAACATATATTAATAAAGTTTTAGAGAGATTCAGAATGGATGAATGTTCAGCATCTCCCATTCCAATACAGAAAGGAGATAAATTCAGTCTCATGCGATGTACAAAGAATGACTTGGAATGAAAACAGATAGAAAATATCTCTTATGCATCTGTTGTTGGGAGTTTGATATATGCTCAAACATGTACGAGGCCAGATATTAGCTTTGCAATTGGTATACTAGGTAGATACCAGAGTAATCTTGGACTGGATCATTGGAAGGCTGCAAAGAAAGTCTTAATATACTTACAAGGAACAAAGAATCACATGCTTACTTATAGGAAAGTTAATCATCTTGAGGTGATTGGATATATAGATTCAAATTTTGCTGGTTGTATGGATACACGAAAGTCTATATTTGGTTATGTGTATCTTTTAGCCGAAGGAGCGATTTCATGGAAAAGTGTGAAGTAAACTGTCATTGTTGCATCCACCATGGAAGTTGAATTTGTGGCATGCTTTGAGGCCACAGTTCAAGCTAATTGGTTGCGAAATTTCATTTTAGGACTTGAAGTAGTCGACAACATTGTCAAACTGCTGAAAATTTATTGTGATAATTTCGCAGTAATCTTCTTTCTAAGAACAACAAATATTCCAAAGGTGCTAAGCATATGAAATTGAAATACTTTGTCGTTAAAGAGAAGTCCATAAATAAAGAGTGTCAATAGAACATATTAGTACTGATCTTATGATTGTTGATCCTTTTTTAACAAAGGAATTACCACCCAAGTTGTTTACTGGCCATATAATGAATATGGACATTATGTTTACTAGTGAATGTTGAATGTTAATGTTATTATTAATGCTTATGTAACACCATTAGATCTTTAATGTATAAGTTTCTGAAATTTGTGTTTTCTTCTTTATTTACATGCATGCAAATTATGATGAAGAAAACAAATTATGTTATTATTATTGAAATGATATTATATTTGAACTCATTATGGACTTCTCATTATAAAGTCATATTAAGGAGAAAGAGATAGTATAGTAGTACATGGAAGGGAGCATGTCGATTGAATGACATGTAACCGCCATGACTCTTATTATAGTTGTATCTTTAATTATGAATAATGATAGAACCAATTTATGTAAGATCCTTTAATGTGTATTATGTCTTAAGTATTAAATCACGAAATGGTATGACATCACATGAGTCAATTGGAAGAATGGTAAAATTAATTAATTAAATTAATTCTATTATTTGACTCATATGAAATATAATGATGGACTCAAATGTAATTTAATAAAATATAAGGATCTATTGGTTATTATGTGAAGTCGAATAAAATAAAGATAAAATAAAATAAAAAACTTATGGTAACCAACTTGATGGGTGTTGGTTAATAAAAGGGAATTAGGGTTCTGTCTTTGGCCATAAGGATCTTATCATAGAAAGCCATCGGGAAAGCATGAGAAGAGAAAGAAAGGTAAAGAGATAGATTGGGGAAAGGAAGTTAAAGAACAAAGAGATTAAAGAACAAACTCTCATAGATCAATGTTAATCTTCTTATTATGATTCATGTATGTTATATTGTGAAAATCAATAATTTAAAGATTTTGTAGAGTAATTTTTTATAATAAATTAAGAACTTAAGAAAACTATAAATTAACTTACAATCAAGTCAATCAATTCTAAAATATGACTACATAAAAGATTGTTTGGTTAGTGCAATATGTTTTTGACGTATCATATTTGTTCTTGTCACAAAGAAATACAAGAAATAATAAGAACAACTCGGACCAATCACACATGATCACGAACAATCTGCTACGAACTTTATTATCTAGTATGAGCTCTGTTGATTTTGAAAAAGAGAGAGGTTCACGTAAAAAGACATTATAATACTTAAGTAGGTATCTAAATTTTAGAGAGAGATGATCACCTATAATAAAATGTCATAATTTATAAACTTTTTACCAACATTATCTTATCTTAAGTATTAAATGATACCCATTAATGTTGATTATTATGCATATAATATAATATTAAATAAGAATATTCTTTTTCATTGTTATTATAATAAGCATTTAATATAATTATTTTGTGGGAATATTTCTGCTAGAATAATAAATATGAAAAAATAATCTCAACAGTACACTATCGGAAGGCCCAAATTATATGTCTGAAATAAGGCTTGTCCAAAAGGATTTATTATTAAAACTTATATTGTATAAGATTGTGTGCATTTTGTAAGGTATTTGGTTGGAGTTGACCATGATCATGAAAGAAATTACGAAGTAACCTAGATCGATTGAATAATTTAAATTTAAAAATTTCTAAAAATCGGAAAAATATTACATGGAATAAACATGTTGAATTAGATGCACTGTAACAAGAGCAGACAGTGTCCGTGAGTGATTTTCATAAATTATAAATTTATATAATTGTTGTAATATATAATGCATTATATTTTTTTATTTTATGATTAGGTTAAAAAGAATTGGAGTAAACAAATTCATCACTAATGCAAAAAGGGGCTTTTACGTCAGGTATTTAGGGCTTTTTACGTCAGTATTTAAGACTGACGTTAAAATGGGAGACGTAAATTTACGTCGGACCCTTTAGCTCGACGTAAATTTACGTCGATTATCAAGACCCGACGTAATTTTGTGTTGCATATACCACTAAACAGACGTAAAAACTTTCGGAAATTAAAAAAAAAAAAACTGCAAATTTACGTCACATATTGGTATAGGCGACGTAAATTTACGTCACATATACCAATATACTACGTAAATTTGCTGTTTTTTTTTTTTAATTGCGTTGATTCTGTTTTACAACTAAAACCTGCAAATATATATTACAACCAGACAGTCCAGATGTTCAATTTTCTTTAGCTAGTAAATTAAAAATATAATATTATATAATTCAAACTACATAATAAAACAATATAATACAAACATACAAACTAAAAAATCTATTACAAACTAAAAGTTAATACAAACTAAGCTACCTAAACTACATAATACACACAATATAATATGAACAAGAACTTAAAAAATTATGTACTAGAATTGTTGAACAAAAAATTTTACCCATTGTTCTCTAATTTGTGTAATATCATATTCTGGTAATGGAGATAGATCTTGAAATACCTGAAACATTAATTTGACTCTTGTAAACATGCAACATGAATAAAGTTAAATAAACTTAACTAATGTTAAGAGCAATTACCTCCGTCCAAGAATCAATTATACCCGCACAAACTATGGCTCTCATCCAATACATAACATAGTAACCACATTCAAACGAGTTTGTTTGCTTATTACACTCGAAATGATGAAAAAACATAGTGTTATTTTCAAAATTTAAATACAAACAATAATTATGGTATTCACTTATATAAATAAGTTTCTAACCTTAGGATAAATGAACTGCAAAGTCTTTGTTCTAGGTTTTCCACTTAGAACATTAGTTCCGGACACGATTCTAAGTGAAAAAAAGTCATATATTATTCAATGTGTATTTACAATTTAAAAACATAATTAATGAATAAAAGATAAAGTTACCCTTGTAATAAGCTTTTCATTTCTTGACTCGGTTTCCGATGTAATGAACAAAACCACACCACAAGTGCAATCCCGGGTATGATTACAATTAACTGCCAATGGGACCTACATTGTATGACATAAAAATTAGTTACAAAAATATAAATTAAAATACAAATTAAAATACTAACCCTTCAATGTATGGAGCCAAATATATGTCTTTTTTAGTCACTCATCCATGTTTGCATATATTGTTGGATTCCAACCTTTGTATTTCCAGATTTTTGGATGGATTGAGGCTCAATAAATCCGTATACTTCGGATTTTTCTTGTTCCACACTCAATTTGTCAATGTACCTAAAACAATTAATTATAAGTTGAATATAATTATTATAATCTTAGAAACATAAATGAGAATGACTTACATTGCCCACAATTGTATGATGGAAATGTTTAACATGCAATTTCCCCTAGCAATTTCTAAAGCATTGGGCAAGGAAATGTATAATGGAACACTGGAATTGTCAATTCCAAACACTCTAACATCCCATATTATCCGACACGGTCTCTTCCTCAACCGTGGTAATATGGTCAACAACATAGAGATGGGATCATCATCACATTCTCGTCAAATCCTCATCAATAATAGGTTGTTTTTTTATGCTTAGCACGATGCAAGTCCTCTTAAACAAATGATAACAATTAATTAAACATTTATATAATTATAATACTAGAAAAGAGAAAATAGACAATATATATATATATATATATATATATATATATATACTATATATATTACCTGTCAGTGCTGATAGTGACATAACCAAACGTCTTGGCCAAGCCAAGAATGTCCCGCTTGCCTGCCCCACTAATTGAATCTCTTCATTAGGAAAAGGCACTCGGAACATTAGCATCATGAACTTCATCAACTACTACTCGTGTCCGATCCGCCTGTAGAGGGACACCATGGATGGTTAAACCACCCTCAAAAACTCGACCAATAGCCACTAGACGCGGGGGGTCATCTTCAACATATAACTCACACTAGTGTGATGCATCGATCCTGAGTATATTCTCCTGAAGGATCAACAGCAGTAGCAAGCACAACTCCCTTTAGTGCCGACTCGAACAATATCATGTTCAATTGTTTGAGGTGTTCCTTGAGTCTCGTTGTCGAGAGCAAGCGAGAGATTCAATTTTCTCATCAAACTCTTGTTGCAAGGACTGCCTTATTTGATTTAACTTTTCTTCAAACTGCATCTCCATTTTATGCAAGGCCTCCTGGCTGCAAGAGTCAGTAGTGGTCCTTCGTGATGTTGGACCAAAGTAATCACAAAGGCCCCAGGATCCACCAGCACCACGCACACGTCCTGAGTAATCTGGTTTTCCTATGGTTGTCACCAATATATCTTGTCGACCATGAGGAATAAATGATCCTTGGTATGATTTGTTTGATTTAAAAGATATAAAAACAATTTTTTTCAATTATTTAAAAAATACATAGGTATGATTTGTTTGAATATTATTATATAACTTAGGAATATCATCAATAAGTTATTTCTATATTTAAAGATAATGTTTATCATTTACTGTGTTAAAGGTAAATGATGCATATTATCTATATGTAAGTTATCTTAAATTATAATTACTAAGAATAAATTCATATTTGTTGTATCATCTCAATTTAAAATATACTTCTCACCAATCACATTTAAATAAAATAATATTATTTTCATGAAAGTAACTTAATTAAATAGTTGTCAAGACACTAAAATAATCTATATTAGATGTATTTTATCACTTCTAATTAAAACTCTATTATTTTATGATTTTAAGAAATGATACCTCCTTTATAATAGACCTCCATGTATTTATCAAATAACATGTATATAAAAACACTAGTATCAAATAGCTTGTATTTATTAAATAACTTGTATATCAAAAACACTTGTTGTATCTTATATAAAAAAACCTCCATGTCCTTTATAAATTATAATAGATAATGAAAAAAAAATTATTATATTAATGAAGACTACAAAGACAAAAATTTGTTATTTTTTTTATTATCTTGTGAAACAAATTTTTTAATTAGGAAAAATAATATTAGGTACGTATTTTTTATTGAATTAGAATACACAACTTATATTTTTTCTCATTGAACAAGAATTTATATATATATATATATATATATATATATATATATATATATATATATATATATATATATATATATTAATGAATGAATTTTTGACAAATTATTAATGAGACAAATAATTTAAAATTCTAATAACGAATAATTTTTCATTAATTACAAATTAACCATTGTACAGTCTTAATAATAAAATATCCTACTAATATAAAAATAAATAATTATTTTTTTATTATTTCTAATACAATAAAATTAAATAATAACAAAATATTTATAGTCTTATTAACAAAATATCTTACTAATATAAAATTATTATTTTAAAATATTTCTAATACAATAAAATTAAATAATAATAATAATAATAATATATTAAATTATTATTTTATAAATAACAAACATACATACATTGAATTAGTACTTTGTCATTAGTAATATAGTAAGATTAAATAATTAGATTGTATTTTTAACAAATGCTATGATAATGAAAAGAAATTAATATTTGACCTTTATTAATTTATAAACATTTAATAAATTTTATATTAAGTTGACATTATAATAAGAAAATAATTAAACAGGCGCATAATATTTATATTAGCAATAGATCATTACTAATAAAATTATAGCCACAAATTTTAATTTAATGATAATTATAATGTATGATGGTAAAATGGAATTAAGGTTCACAGGAGGTTATGAATTTAAATTTAAAGTAGAAATTGTTTTAAAATTATTTCTAATACATTATATTAAAATTTTTTTTTCAGAAAAATATAAATATGTTAAATTAATTATAAGATAATTTGTCATTAACTATAGAAAATAAAAAATATTTTTTATCAATTATTAATGATACAATATTAATTATAAAAAACTTAGACTTTAATTAAGACAAGATTTCTGTATTTATACCATCATATAAACATGGAAATCAATCTTATAAATAATATATTTTAAAGAAAATTTACTTAAATAAAATCTTTATTAATTTATTTACTTAAATAGACTATGATTTATGTGAAGTTTTTTTCTCTCTCCTTGTAAATATTTTTTATTTTTTCTCTTTCATCACTCACTCTTTATTTATTTTTTTCTCTTTTCTATCTTCTCTTTTTTTCTTCTCTTTCACTTATTCTTCTGATTAAACTACTATATTATAATTTAATAAAAATATGTTAAAAATAAATATTTTAAAATCAACAATGAAATTAAAAATATTAACTAATTATTTAAAATTATGATGATAATAAATATTTTTATTTATTTTGAAAATAAATAATCAATCTAAAATTATTTTATCATAATAAATAATTATTTATCTAATTAAAAAATATCAAATATTTATAAGTTAAATTTATTTTTTATTTAATAATATAATCTAGTTATAATTAGATTATGATAATTAGTTAGATTAGGTAATTTTAAAAATATATTTATTAAAAAATTAATTTAAAATAAATACTTAGTTTTTTTCTTAATAATTATAGCATAAAAATAATATTTGTAATTTTTAAATTTATCATATAATATTTTTTAAATATATTATATTAAATTATACTATTTCTAGATATTTAAATATTTTATTTTTTAATAATAATAAAAGACTCACCTTATCAAATTTTATTTACTATTTTTAATTGAAGAATAAGATGGAATAGATAGGAAAAAAGAAAAAAATACTAAATGGACACAGGAACAACAAAAAATAATAATAAGAACTAAACAAAAAGAGAAAAAAATAAGAAAAAAAAACACTAAATGGATACAAGGAAAAAAAAGAATAATAAGAAGTATACAAAGAGAGAAAAAGAAAGTAAGGAAATAAATAAAGAAAGAGAAAAAAATAGTTGTATTATATGAGACAAAATTTATTTTTCGTTGCAGTGCATGAATATTAAACTAATTTAGTTGGATAAATAAATTTAGAAAATGTTCTCTGTAAGTAATTTTTCTTTTTAAATATATTATTTATGGGATTGATTTCATTCTTCACTTAACATAATTAATTATTTGGTAGATAATTAATTATTTTCTTTAGTTTTTAAAATTCATTTTCGCAAATAATTAGTTAAAACAGAAATAAGGGATTAAGTTATTTGTAATGAGTTTTTAAAATTACTGAGCAATGTAGTCAACTATAACTATTCATAATCTATTATATCCATAAAAAATTCTTTCAACTAAGTTTAATCCATCATATTAAAAAGTGATGAAATAAAAAACATTTAATACTTTTCAAATAACTCAAACTCCAATAAGTTTCGAGATTCTCATTTTCACTCTTGCTTAAGGATTAAAGAGAATAGGTCATTGTATATTTGTTCTATGGAAAAAGATATTTTGACACCACTATTCACACAAACAACCTTGTAAACAACTGCATTTTATATTATAATAATAATTTTAACTATTTTTTATTTTTATTTAAACTCTTTCATGATTATTATATTAATAAAATGGGTTATTTTTTGGGTTGTTTTTTCTTTCGTTGTCAAAAGATCATCACCCTTGTTCTATTTTGGTAAAATTCTCAATTACATATAGGTGATACCCTTCCAACACTGATTCTTATTATTGTGAATTATATGGACCTAGGTGCAGTGTGTTAGCGTAGTAGGTTTTTTTACACATGTTGTGTGGCTTCTTAGTAGGTTTTAAAAGTCTTTTCATTCTTAGGGGATTGCATAGTACATGTGTGAATGTAATTTTTACTTTCAAGATTTAGTGAAACAATCCGGTTAAAGTTATTTGAATTACATTGGATGTAGATTCACCTAGAACCAAACCAAAATAAAGTTATTATGTACATTCTTATTGCACATAAACCATTAATTATGTATCTTATAAATTTATTGTAAAAATTATTTAAATAAAGAGTTTTAAGATGTTTTATATCATTTTTCTAAAAGTTTCAAATCAACCAATTCACCCATCTTGATTGTGATCAATATCCATTCCTTTTATACAAAAGTTTATACCTTATAAAACGTTCTTTAACCTTTTAGCATTATTCTCCGCCATGCACTAAAATTGTTGTATGGTATCACCTATTGGTTTGAACATATGTTAGAATCCATATGAATTTCCCTTTATAAAGGTTTCAGTGTCACAATGGATATATTTTATGATATATTTAATACAATATACTTAAAAAAGGAGATGTTTTCATGGAAAAAAAAAAAAAAAACTAAAACTTCATTTGCATTGAAAACCTCAAGTCTACTAAGGTTTGCTTTTGAAAGATAATTTTTATTTTAAATCTTTCACTTTGTTAAGTTAGTCTTTCATCATCAAGAAAGTAGTTATATATCTTATCTTTCTTTTAAGACTATCTTTCTTATACTTTTTTAAACTATTTTTTGTGTTTCTTCATGAAGACACTTAGTCTCCTCATGAAAGTTAATAGTAACTCATTGATAAAAGAATATTAATTTCTTTAACTAAGGAAATTTAAGAAATTGTTAATAATGACTTGTATAAACTCATTGTAAGTTAGAATTAGTAAATTAAAATGCCTTGTTATAATATTTTGATTATATAGTAGAACTTTCTTATAGTATATTAGAAAAAAATTAGACATAGCTTGATGAGTAAAACATGTGTAAAAATAAATGTTTTTATATACATTCGTCCTATAAGTTTTTACATTATATCTTCTATTACTTTGTTTTAAATATTATTTTCTCATTTGCTCTAACATTTTATCTTTGCAAAAAAAAAATTATATTATTTGTAACAAGTATTTTATAATTTCTAAGAAATTTAAGTACCCTAAATTTGAATTTCATTTATTTAAAATGATTTAATTTTTCAAATGATTTATTTGGATAACATAATTCAAATTCATTAAAATTTAATTTTCTTGTTTAAATAAAGTATTACTGTTAAATATCAAAATTATTATTATTATTATATTATAAATTAGGTCTAGTTGATAATACTTTATCCTTATCCATAAGGGTAAAGTTTGACTGAGACGAATCATGAAGTCAAAGAAAATTAGGACACACCAAACTAATATGATCATATCCAATTAAGATAAATTGTACAAGTATTAAAAATATTAGGAGATATTTATTTCTTTGAGAAGAATGTAATTTCAATATAAGAATTTAGATAGATTCAAAATCAACAAAATCTTATGGATTATTCTTCATTCTTTTTCTTGTTCAAACTCTGTGTCTTATTTTTTTTATTGTTATTCGCAACTTTCCCTCCTTCCTTAAATCGGGTTAGGTTGATAGGTTCGAATCAGTCAAGCTAAGTTAGGTTATGTACAAATGGATCAAGTTGAATCATAAATGAATAGGATAAACCAAAATTAGATAAGTTGGCTTAGGACAAGACAAGTGTGTCGAGCTAGAGGATATGAATCGTATCAGACCAAGATGAGCCAAGTTGGGATAGGTTCGATTAGTAGATCAAGCCTACTTTGGATAGTTTGATCAAATCTAATTAAGAAATGTTGGATTAAATTAGAATAATTCAAGTCAAAATGAGTTAGACCAAGTGAATATAGGTTAGGTTAGGGTAATGTAGGATGAACCAAATCGATAACAATAAAATCAAGACAATTCTTGATGATGGTTAGAATGTGTCGAATTGGTTCAAACCAAGTTAAAATAAGTCTATCTTGAACTAAATCATACTTATTTGCGTCGACCAATATTGAAACAAGGCGAGACGAGTAAAATATATCTTAAAACTCTAAGAAAAAATATAAAGGAAAGAGATGTAAATTAAAAAAAAATCAACTTTTTTTGGTAAAATTTAAAATTCTCTTATTTTAAATAATCAATTATCATCGTCAATTTCTAAAATTTCAATAGTTTTCAAATTTTATATCCAATCAACTAATTGTATCAAAAAATATTCCAAATACTTTATTAAAATGAATTATTATCACTAAATACTTCCTCTAAACACAAGTCAAACTCTACATAAACTCTCTTTTTTTTTCTTAGGATTAATTATCATTTCAACATTTAATTTTATTTGGTTGAGTATACATGGTATAATTTGTCTAATAAAGTATAATTTTAGTTTTTCTTCTACTGTTTTTATATTTCAAAACATATTTTACACTGGTTTATAAAAACAATGATATGGATATTACTTTATAAAAACACTAGCCTTAAAAACTAGTTAATTGTAGTTTGTAAAAAAAAAACCCTAGCATGATACTCCTTCACTTCCTTTTAACCCTTTTCTGATTTTCATTAAAATATTTGTTTCTCAATTGGAAACCCTTTAATTAATCTCTTCCTCATCATTTCACATTCCAATACACCCAATAATGGTTTTCACCCTTTCAATAGTAGAATGTCTGTTTATGGACAGAATTGGAATGTAAGTTAATGGATAAAATTGATTCTGGTAGTAAATCAAACCCAACAGGCAAGATTAGTTGGCAGCAAACATAACTTGACAAATATTGCAAACTATGGAACAATTCAATTCACAAAAATTCCAAAAATAACCCTGGCACGGATTGATAAAAAAAAAATGGCAACTTGTAAAGGCATACGTAATTCATGGCTCATCACTGAAAAGACAAAATCAGGGACTGTAAATTTTTTGGTTGACAAGATGGGTTATGTAGGACATTTCTTGAACATTATACCGACAAAGAAAATAATCACAAGGGCAAGGGAAAGTTATTAATGACAGGATTGAAAGTGGTTTGATACTCATGAGACAAATCCCATTTTTTTTTAAATAAGACTTAAATATATTTGAAAGATTTCATATAACTCATGGAGAGTGGTCAATCAATTGAATTAGACTTTTTTTCAACAATAAAAAAAATAACAATGCTATATTAATAAATAACAATTTCAAACATGCCAAAGACATAGTAAACTTCATTACATTATTAAGAGAACACACCACAGAATCCATACTACAAACAAATTTTATTCTATTTCCTGAATAAATAATAATAATCCAATTCACATGACAAAATCCACAAAGATGTAAAATACACAACAAACAGAGTATATCATGTGCAAAGATATAATCAATACATGCAATGAATACACAAAGACACACACACATACACATATATATAGTGGTCAGAAATAGCGGCTAATAAGATTATTCACACAAAAAATTTGAGACACGTATTTGCAGCTTCTCAATAATGGTAGATATTGGCATAAACAATTCATGCCCTAACAAATATTCTGGTTATAACAAAAAGGAGTGTCAATTCAAATGGTTTTAACTTGGTAAAGAATAATATATACTTCCTAGCAAGAACAATGCAAAAGCAAAGGTGTAATCAACATCAAAGGAAGAAAATAAGGCCTTCAGATTCTGCTGGTAAAAGTATAGCATCATGCAGCAGCAGAAGCATTAATAAGCCTTGATTTACACAATAACAGAGGAGAGAAATTAGACAGAATAACGTTAACATTTTTGTTTGTTTGTTTGTTTTTTTCTTTGTTCAATTACAATGATTAGGAAGAAAATATATAAATTTGAAGCAGATGATGAGTTTGTAGACGAAGGAGGGAGAAAGGGACAGGACAGAGAAGAGTTAATTCCACCCCAATAATGGTAGATGAGATGAATGGCTGGGCATTAGCGATGGTCTGAATTGCAGACAAGAACAAAAGGAAAAAGAGAGTACATCATGCCTTGATGAATACAGTAATTTAGCAGGCTGTTTAGGCATCAGTGAGATGTTGTGACCAATAAACTAGCATGACAGGGACTCCCACATTACTGAAAATGACCTTTCAACTACTTCTCATGCCAAAGTCTAAAGCACCACCACCATCACTCACCCACATTTATTTCTACTCCTTTCTAAACCCAAACAAACCAACATCACACCACAACAAGAGGTCTCCATGTTCTGTTATAAAAATATAATATCATCATGAGTTTCCCCAACCCTAGCAATGTCTAAAACATCAAAATAGCATGTACAGAGAAAAGGAAGCATACCCTTATGCCATAAATATCTCATGTGCTCAAAACATACACACTCAATACATAAAATATATTATTTCACCTTCATCAAAATTATTAACACCATACATTTTAGGTTTTATGTTGGTATGTGGAGTTTGCATTGTAACCAAACTCTAATACGCAAATCTTAAATAATTCTGTCTTATATATAAACTCTTATATATAATTCGAATAACCTGATGTAATATGGTAGGATTTTTAAAATTAAAACTGGATTTTACATAAGATTACGAATATCATAATATTTCAATATCATTAACCGTATCACGAATCACGATTAAATTAATTTTAAAATTATAAAATAAAATATAACTAAAACATCATAAAAACACAATTTTTATCAAATTTTAATATTAAAAAATATAAAAATATAATTGATTATTTCAAAGTAGTGTGATATGAAGAAAAGTATTTAAAATAGAACAGCACCTTAACTTTCCGAAATTCAAAAGGGAATAATATAGGACAGAAGCAAAATGCAATATGGCACCAGTAGTAATATTATTCCTATATTCATTATTCATTATTTTTATCATCCTACATGAATCTCTACAATGGAAATTGTTTAAAAAAATTATTACCAACTATAATAGTAGTAGTAAGTCTTAATTAAACCATGTTTGAATTCGAACAGTGAATATGGTGAAACGAAGATTCTTTTCGGATTTGGTTTTCAATTCTCAGTTAATTTGGTCCATAAACCATTCGAATGACATGATGTGGCTCCTCTGTAATCCACCATCTGCTCATGCAATGAGTCAACTATGAGAGAAAATTGCACTAAAAGGAACAAAAACCGAGGAGTTGAAAAATGCAGATAGTGACATATGTTAGAAGATACAAACATAGAAGAATATTAATTAATTTATACCCCAATTTCCCTCCCCCAATATTAGCAAAATAAGAAAATTATCCTACAATTAAAAAAAAAAAGTAAGATTTTCCAAGGTCCTAGGAAAAAAATATTTAATTTAATTAAAAACAAAACTTAGATCCTATGTATAAGTGTTACTAGCATTGTTTCTTCACCGGAATTAAAGTTTTACTTTGATAAAGAAGAATATTTTATGACACATAATACCAAGATAAAACTTCAATTCTGATTAAAAACAATGCTAAGAACATTTATACTACTGAGCCAAAGTTTTCTTCTCTAATTTATTGGATTACCATAGTTTGATGAACCTCCAAGTAACCCTCCACCAGAAGCTGCATAGACATCAGAAGGATCCACCATTGGAGATGAAGATGAAACCCCATTTCTTACAATCCCATCATTTCCATTTGCAACATTTCCACCACCACCCAAATGCAATTCAGATAGATTGGGAAACTCACTTTTATCCTCAACCCCATGATCATAGAGAAACCCTTTGAACACATGGCCACCAATTTTCACCACTGCTTGATAGGCATACTCATCATCCCCATCATCCACTGCAGTCACACGAACACACTTGAACACTGCTGGTGCACGCACTTGGCAAGGTAGTGGCTCCCTCAAACCCACATCTGCACCCAACTCATTCAACAAACCCTATTTAGTTCCACACAACAATCTCATTTAACCCATAAAAAACATTGAGTGAACTTGTAACAACACCAATTACTATAGTACTATAATACAACCATTGCTCGTATATATATTATTTGAAAACTGTATGTTATTATAATAGAAAGTATGAATCTAAAATTGAAAAGACAACAAAATGTCTATAAACACAAGGAAATATTTAATATCTAGTTAGAAACCTTAATGGCCAGGACATCCAGGCAAGAATAACTCATACCATAAACACAGGGTCCTGTGAACATAAGATGAGCTTTTAGATGGTTGATACGGGTGCGTGTGCATATATTATTCTATTATAATTAGAGTTTCACTTAGATGAATCTGTGCGGTGAAGTTTGCATTAATGTTAGATTACCAAACTAAAACTTCCAATTTTATTAAAGAAAAAACCCCTAGATCTAAGTTCTGTTCAATGTTAAACTCTTGCATAACCTTTGTTATGAAAAAATTGTCTGTTTCTCTTTGCTCAATATTTCAAAAGAGAAAGATATCTACAATTTATGTTTCATGGAGAATAGCTGCAGCTAGAAAAATGAAAGAACTTAGGTATGGTAGTCTTTTAGGACAATAATTGAATGAATTTTGAAAATAACAAATTAGGGAGTGGAAGGAATTACTCAAACTAAGAGTGTGTTTGAACACATTAGAGACAAAAACAAACCTTGGTGGCTAGAACCAGTGTCGAAACTCCGAGGAGGAGTGGTGGCGTTATTGGACGTGGAAGTATGCGAAGTGGTTGTGGTCTGAGAAGGCACGAGCCTAGGTTTCTTGGTGGCGGAAGTGGATCCACTGGACCCAACTGCTGCTGCTGTCACCGCCATGAGCTGGCGCTCTCTCCGTCGCGCCGCAGGCACCCACGTGCTCTTCACGTGTGTGGCGCAATCGAAACCCCTACTCTTGCAGCACGTCCTGCACCTCCTGTGACTACAATCCTTCTTCGCCTGGTTCCCGCAGTCCTGACACGTTGTCGCGCCGCTCCCACTCGCCTCACGCTCGTGCGCGTGTTGTTGCTGTGGCGGCGGAGACTCGTCGTGCTCTTGCCATAACTGAATTCTGTTACGGTGGTTACTCGCCAACACGCCGTCGGCGTGTTGGTGTTGGTGTTGGTGTTGTGGTGATTCCTGTGGTTGCCACAGCTGAATTCTGTTACGGTGGTTATTGATGTTTCCCATCAGGCCCTCGCTCTCGGGAGTGAGGCATGGCGTGGCGGTGAGGAGAGGGAAGACGTTGACGCCGAGTGCAGTTGCGTTGGAATTGTTGTTGTTTGGATCGGACAAAACGGCGTCGTTGTGGTTGTGGTGGTGGTGGTGGAACGACGACGCGGGCGCCACCACGAAGATATCGTGGTGAGGTGAAAGGTTGTGATTGAATGACCTCGACGCCCCTGGCCACATGACTGCGCCGCCGTGCGAGGCGGCGGAGGAAGCATTGAAGCCGAGAGAGAGGTCTTCGCCGCGGCCGGTGGCGGAGGGCGTCGCTGACCAGTCCGCAAAGGCACCGGAATCCGAAGGGAACCTCCTTGTAGTAGCCACAACTGAAGGTGTGTGTTTTTTCAGACAATCTTATTCTAATCAGATAAATGTAACCTTTGTCCCCACAACCAAAGCGTGATTTGTACCGACAATTGAGTTCGAGTAAGATAGATCAGTGTAGCATCCTAGTAGTAATCACCATTGAATTCGTAGTAGCCATAAATGAAAGTTGCTTGATCCTGCACGAATCAGATAAGATCAGTGGCACAATTCTGCCATCAGTTGATTCACACGTTTCTGATGTAAAATATGTGAATATTAATATAGATATATTTTTGTTGCGTCATGTAAAATAACTAGCTACAACTATAACAAGAACACATGTATGGGTTTATTTGTGTGATGACAAGTAACAAGGTGGTTATGATTGTCTGACTTAAGAAAAGGTGGTTGGATCTTCTGAGGGGTTTGGAAGGAAATCTATGTATGTGGGGGTATTTGTTGAAGGTGGGGTCTCTGCAAGTGCTACAGAAGGGGAAAGTATGAGTTTTTCAGAAGAGTGTAATGGAACCAGAGAGAGGTTTCAGATTCTGGTTTATCTGTATGCTACTGTCACTAACTCTGTGTTTGAAGGAAGTGAAGCCTTGGTTGAAGAGAGAGAGAAAGGGAAAATGGGGTTCTGAAATCTGAATGGTTCAGAAAAGGGCAGAGAAAGAGGGGCAGGGAGCAGTAAGAAAATGCAATAACAATATCAACATTTTGGTACCGTGAATCTCATTTTGTTGATGATGATCATTTCTCTCTCCTCATCATCATGAACAACAACAGCAGCAACATGTGGTTATGTGTTTGAGCTTTCTCCACTTACTCTGAAAGAAAACTAGAGGTTCACTTTCCCCCTAACTAGAAAGTGAAGTGAGCGTAGGGTGGGTTCTTGTTCCCTAACCAAAACTTTGTTTTGGTTTGCTCTCTCTCCAATTATGAGACTGATTGATATATGTCGAGTTAGAGAGAGCATAAAAAGGATATTTAAAGCGTGCATAAAGACCTTTGTTCTCTAGTTTTTTAAGTTTATGGACCCTGTTTTCTCTTCTAAAATCGCATGAGAAGGTGAAGCTAGCATGCACCCTTACATGTGGGCGAGGACTCTCTTTTCTCCCTTTCTTTCCTGTGGCGCTTGCCACAATTCTAACCGCTAGGCATGCCATCGAGACAGGTCGGGCATGTTTTGCCTTTCTATCTCCATCTTTGATTTTCTGTTCCTTCTTATCTTCAATTTATATTATTTTTAAAAAAATTATTATATTTTTAATAAATTAATTTTATTAATTTTATATATATTTTATATAAATAAATATTTATAATTTTATAATTTATAATTATTATTAATTAAATATATATTTTAATTTATTATATTTATATTAAAAAATATATATATAATATTTATTTATTTTTTATATATATTATTATTATATTATATTTAAATATTTGATTATATATATAAATTAATTTTTTTAAATAATTATTTAAAAATATATAAAATATATAATTTATAAAATAATATTTAATAAATTAGTTCTTATTTAATTAGTTTAAAATAATAAAAATTTAAATTATTAATTCTTTAATTTTTAAAATATAGTTATTTTATTAATATAAAATGTAATATATGACAAACTAAAATAATAAGATCCAAAAATTATAATATAATAAAATTTAATAATAAAACTTAATAAAGATAAATTCTATTAATATTTATATAAAATATTTAGAAAAAAATAAAGAATAAAAAAATTAATTTTATATTTATGTTAAAAAATTGAAAAAAAAAATAATTAAAGAGATTAGAGAAATATGAAAAAGTAAAAGATAAGAAAAAATTGAAGTAATTAATATAAAAAATAAAATAAAAAAAGATAAAAAAAATTAAAAAGTAGATAAAATAAAAATAATGTTAGCAGAGAAGGAAGAATAGAAAAATAGATGACATAAAACTTCTCCGTCTCTTGTGTATTTTATGTCGAGTAAATTTTTATTTATAGAGTCTATTTATAACAGACTTATTTACAAATAGCTAACAAACATGACTACTTGAATTAGTTACAACACTTCCCTCTAATTCAAGTACATGAATCAACCACACCCAGTTCAACTTTCAATCTTCTAAATCTATCTCTTTTCAACGGCTTGGTAAGTATATCTGCCATTTGAATTTTAGTAGAACAATGAAGTAGATGTAACCTTCCAATATTTTTCAATGTGCTTACTCCTACCATGAGATATAGGATTATTAGCTAGATTAATGGCTGATTTATTGTCCACAAACTACTTAATTGATCTTTCTATTTCCACTGTCAATTCTATGAGAATTGAGTCCAGCCATGCAGCTTGGCATGTTGCATATGCACCAGCAATATATTCAGCCTCACAACTAGATAATGCTACAACTGATTGCTTCTTTGAGCACCAAGAGATTGGTGCTCCCAAAAACATGAAAATGTATCCGCTGGTGCTCCTTCTATCTAGGCTATCTCCACACAAATCAAAATTCGAATAGCCAAACAATTCACCTTGCAACTGACCCTGTTTTGGAAATAAAATTCCATGACTCACTGTGCCACTGATGTACCTCAACACCCATTTTACAGCAAGAAAGTGTGCCTTCCTTGGATTATTCATGTATCTACTAATCAATCCAATGACAAATGAGATATCAGGCTTGCTATTGCAAAGATATCTTAGTGAGCCCACCATCTGTTTGTACAAGTTGTTGTCCACTTCCTCCTTTTCATCACTACATTCATCAAACTTCAAACTTATCTTTGCTAGAGTAGCTGCAGAGTTACTTTCCTCCATATTGAATTTTTTCAAATTTTCAGTGGAATATTTGTGTTGATGCAATATCATTCCTCTATTGTTTTCAACAAATTCCATTCCCAGCAAATATCTTAATCTTCCAAGGTCTGTCATTTTAAATTCAGCCATCAAGGTTTTCTTAAAAACTTCTATCTCTGTAATACTGCTCTCTGTGATCAATAGATCATCCACATATATGCACATTGTCAATAAACCAACTCCATTCTGATGCTTTACATACACACCATGTTCAACCGGGCATTTCTGGAAGTGATGTTTCTGCATAAACAAATCAATCACTTTGTTCCAGGCTCTAGGGGCCTGCTTCAAACCATATAAGGCTTTTCTCAGTTTGTAAACCTTGCCTGGACTGTCTTGAATCTCAAATCCTGATGGTTGTGTAACATACACATCTTCTTCTAGTGGCCCATTTAAAAACGCAGACTTCACATCTAGTTGAAACAAGGGCCACCCTCTTCCATTTGCCAAAGCCACAACCAATCTTATGGTTTCAATCCTAGCAACTGGAGCAAACACCTCTAAGTAATCAAATCCTTGTTTCTGTAAGAAAACCCTTACAACTAATCTGGCCTTTCGTTTAGAAATAGATCCATCAAGATTTTGCTTAATTTTGAAAACCCATTTGACATCAATTGATCTTTTGTCACAGGGTAATTCAGTTAAAAATCAGGTTTCATTCTCCTCAATTGCTTCTAACTCTTCTATCATGGCAGCTCTCCATAATTCTTGATGAAAGCAATGAGGGGGAGATTGATGAAAATGTTTCTGCATTCCCAAGAGATAATTTTGATGATGATTCAAGTCAACTACATTCAAGTCAACACCATTCAAGATGAATTTAAGGACAAGCTGATTTTATGACGTACGTGATAAAGATGATGATTCAAGCAAACCCAAGATGATTCCTGAAGACTAGATAGAGTCTTAGAATACTGGATATGGAGGTACAAGTTGATGAAGTAATATTATGCATAAGCCTCTAAAGCACAAGTGTGATAAAATTCATAACATGATATTTTTCACTGTCATAATTAATTATGATGCACCAGAAATGGAAAAATGATTTTCTCTATCATAATTAATTATACTGGTAATATAATCAATTATGGTAATTCAAATTTGAAAAATATATCCATTTTAAAGAATAAATGTTTTTGAATACATCCTGATTTTTTCTATGATATTATTAATGTCCAATGACAATTTTCTGATGCTATTTTTCTATTTAATTAATTTTTGATGAAAAATCAAAGACACACAATTACAAATTTTGAAAATACAATTTATATTCAATTAGTTTTGAGAAAAGAATTCTGAAAAAGGCAACAGAGATATTTTACACCTTTTGAGAAAACTCTCTTCTCTACTGTCTTCTGTGCTTTCATTGTTAATCACACTTGTTCTTGGAGATTGGCATTCTACAGGCTTCTACAATTTGTTGTCTCCATTACCCAGGTGTGTCTGTTCTTATTTTTATTACCTTCATCCTTTTTGCATTGGTTGAAAAGGAGGTGTTTTTCATCCCTAGTGTGATTCTAGGGAGGGGTTCATCCTTAGCGGGATTCTAAGGAGGTGTTTTTCATCCTTTGATTTTTTCAGAGGAGGTGTTCATCCCTAGTGAGATTCTAGGGAGGTGTTCATCCTTAGTGGATTTCTAAGGAGGTGATTGTCTTTTTAATTAGTTTACTTTTTACTGGTTCTTCTGCTGAGTTGATTGTAATTTGTAAATTGAATTTGAAAGATAGTGAATGGGGAGTCACTCTTGTGTTAAGAGTTGACTGGGAATTGGATGTAGGGTTGGCTATACCCGAACCAGTATAAATCTCTGTGTGCTCTTCTCTTTCCCTTATCTCTTTCTCTTTTCTTGATTATATTATTGCTTCCGCTTTAACAAATTATTGACTCACAAATAAATTTTAAATTTGACATCTATTTTAATTTGTGCATCTATTCACCCCCCTCTAGATGCCATTTGTCTAACAAGTGGTATCAGAGCTTGGTTAGATAAGATATTTCTAAACGATCTGTCAAGATGTCTATGCAGAATCAGGTTTACAGGGAAGGAGCTTCAATAAATAGACCACCATTATTTGAAGGAGAAGACTATCAGTTTTGGAAGGCGAGAATGGAAATATTTTTACAAACACTAGATTATGGTGTTTGGGATGTTGTACTCAATGGTCCCTACATTCCGATGAGAACAACGGAGTCTGGAGCTGTTCCAAAGACTTTTGATCAATGGACGCCGAATGAAAATAAGCGTGCCCATTATGATAAATCCCGAAATGCTATTGTTTCTGCCTTAACTCGTAATGAATTTTTGAGGGTCTCACAATGCAAGACGGCAAAAGAAATATGGGACACTTTTGAAGTAACACAGGAAGGAACAAATGAAGTAAAGCGAGCACGTAAGAACACACTCATCCAGGAGTATGAATTATTTCAAATGCAGAAAAATGAAAGCATCACGGATTTCCAAACACGCTTCACACATATAGTAAATCACTTGAAAGCATTAGGAAAGAGTTTTGACAATGAGGAGTTGAACACAAAGATCTTGAAATCCTTAGACAGGAATTGGCAACCAAAGGTCACTGCTATTACAGAATCAAAGGATCTTACAAAAATGAATATTGCTACTCTATTTGGAAAGCTGCAAGAACATGAGATGGAGCTACAAAGGTTAAAGAACGGTGAACAAAATCAAACCAAGACGATATCTCTAAAAGTAGAAAAATCTTCACAAGACGAAAGCGAAAATGAAGGTAAGTTTTCGGACTCCGATATGTCTCTTTTTGTTAAACAATTTTCTCGCTTTATAAAGAATAGGAAAAAGAGACAGCAAAGAAAGGAGAAAACAAATAAATTCCATTGCTATGAATGTGGAAAACCTGGTCATATCAAATCAGACTGTCTGAAACTTAAGAAAGAGAAGAAAGATGTGAAAGAGAAGAAGAAAGAGAATAATGATACCTATAAGAGCAAACGCAAAGCTTATATTTCTTGGGAGGATAATGATTCTTCCACAACACAAGAGAGTTCTTCCGAAAGCAGTGATGAAGAAGAAGAAGCAAATCTTTGCTCGATGACAAAAAGTAATGATAAAGCCTCATCACAGGATAAGAAATCGATCTAGTTTCTTGATAGCGGATGCTCTAGGCACATGACCGGTGACAAGAACAAGTTTGAAAGCCTCACAAAGAAGAGTCAAGGACATGTGACATATGGTGATAACAACAAGGGAAAAATTCTTGGATCAGGACAAATACAGGTAAGCAACAACTTCATGATTCAAGACGTGTTACTTGTAGAAGGATTAAAACACAACCTTTTGAGCATTAGCCGACTATGTGACAAAGGATTGAAAGTTATCTTTGAATCAGCTACATGCAACATAGTGAAGGACAACACGCAAGAAACTGTTTTGAAAGGTATGCGTCTTAACAATATCTATGTAATTGATCTTGACATCACAATTCCTATGTCTATCTCCTGTCTTGTTTCTAAGAATGAAGATCCGTGGTTATGGCACAGGAGAGTTGCACACATTCACATGCATCATTTAAATAAATTGATTTCAAAAAATTTAGTGATTGGCCTGCCTAAGTTAAGTTTTAACAAAGATAAAATTTGTGCGGCATGCCAAAAAGGAAAGCAAACTAAAACCTCTTTTAAGAATAAAAATATTATCTCTACATCATAGCCTTTAGAATTATTGCACATGGATTTATTTGGACCCTCTAAAACAAGAAGCCTAGGTGGTAATTATTATGCACTAGTTATTGTAGATGATTATTCTAGGTTCACTTGGACTTTCTTTTTGGCAACTAAAAATGATGCTTTTAAGACTTTTAAGAAATTTGCTAAGGCTATTCAAAATGAGAAAGATTTGAACATAAAATCAATTAGAAGTGATCATGGTGGTGAATTTCAAAATGAGCTTTTTGAAAAATTTTGTGAAGAATTAGGCATAACACATAATTTTTCTTCCCCAAGAACACCACAACAAAATGGAGTTATTGAGAGGAAAAATAGGTCCTTGGAAGAATTAGCTAGAACAATGTTAAATGAAAATAATCTTCCAAAATATTTTTGGGTCGATGCTGTGTCAACTGCATGTTATTGTTGAACATTCAAGGACTTGATGTTGCACTTGATGGACATAAAGATTGTTGATTTTGATGATGATTCAAGAACTCAAAGACTTAGAGTGTTGAAGACTTGTTTTGTATTATAATAACTTTGTTTCAATTAGATTGAGTCTGTAATATTAGAGTTTAAGATAACCGGTACATAGTTTTCACCTTAGAAGCTTCAAAAAGCTCAAATTTATCATCCAGGCTCGGCTTTAATCGATTAAATAGGGAAATAATCAATTAAAATAGTGAGAAAAACCATTTTCTGTATCTGCTCACTGGTTTAATCGATTAAACCACCTGTTAATCGATTAACAGGCCTGTTAATCGGTTAACAGCCCTTTTAATCGATTAAAATTGTGTGTTTTGGGGTTCTGTTGATTTTGGCTCTGTAATAATCGATTAATACTTTATTTAATCGATTATTTCAGTCAGATTTTGATTTTTAACTTCAAATCAACCCTATTTTCGAAAACCCTTTTTCCAAGAACCCTAATTCCGAAATTCCCAATTCTCAAACCCTAATTTCTCTACTTAAGCTTCTCTATGGCACTCAGAAAAGGAGAACAACCTTTTTCATACAAAAGTTAAGTGTTGTAGTGCCAGAGAACTGTTTGTTGCAAGAAAAAGGGGCTTTTGGAACCTGGTGTGGGCTAGAAGCGATAAGAATCACTAAGTGGAGTTCTTAGTGGATTGTGTGTTGTGCCGTCTCTAGGGAAAGTTGTTCATCATCTCTTGTGGATTTCAAGAGAGGTGTTTTCTTATCTTTATCTTTTCAATTGTAATCTGTTTGTAACAACTTGATTATAGTGACAGCGTTAATCCTCTGTTTGAGTGATTAGCAACTGGACGTAGGGTCTTTTGATCCGAACTAGTATAAATTTCCTATGTAAGATTCTCTTCTCTTCTCTATTTACATTTACACAGTTTTTAATCGGTAAAATTTGGGGAAAATTTTGAAAACCTAATTTTTATTAAGAAACCAATTCACCCTCCCTCTTGGTTTTTGTCCGATCACGCGAACATTCCGCTGCGCGATTCTAACAAGTGGTATCAGAGCTTGCTTTGATAGTCATTCAAATTTTTCGAAAATGGAAGGACAAAATCAAACTTTTGCCGAAGGTGCATCTATCAACAGACCCCCACTTTTTGCGGGTCAAAATTATCCTTTCTGGAAAGTAAGAATGCAAATATTTTTAGAGTCTGTTGATAGAGGCGTTTGGGATGCTGTTTTAAACGGTCCATTTATTCCTAAAGTTACTGAGAACGGTGTTGAAGTTCCAAAACCCTTTTCTAGATGGACTGCAGAAGAAAATAGAAAAGCACAATTTGACATTAGGGCTAGAAATATAATTTCATCTGCTCTAACCCTTGACGAGTTTTACAGAATTTATGTGTGTAAAAGTGCTCAGGAAATGTGGGAAATGCTAAGAGTGACCCACGAAGGTACCAACGACGTCAAAAGAGCAAGGAAAAATTCTCTAATCCAAGAATACGAGATGTTCCGGATGCAACAAGGCGAAACGATATTTGACGTTCAAAAACGTTTCACTCATATTGTGAATCATCTCACCGGATTAGGTAAAATTTTTGACATTGATGAATTAAATGTTAAAATCTTAAAATCTTTGGATAGGAAATGGAAACCTAAGGTGACGGCCATCTCGGAGTCACAAAATCTTTCCACTATGTCAATGGAAGCGCTCTTTGGAAAGCTTAGAGAGCATGAGCTTGAACTTGGAAGGCTAAATGAGGAAGAAGGTCAATACCAAAAGAAGAACCTAGCCTTCAAAACCGAAATCTCCAAAGGTAAAAATAAAAGGGAAGAAGAAGACTCAAACGAAGAAGAAGAAGAGTTGAGTCTTATGATAAAGAAGTTTACCAAATTCATGAAAGCCAAAGGAAGACATCCCTTCAAAGGTAAAGGAAAGGTAAGGGAAAATTCTTCTGTAAATATAAAATGTTATGGTTGTGGTGAAGCATGACATGTAAAGACTGAATGTCCAAACAAGAAAAACGATGAATTCAAAGGCAAAAAGGTCTTCAAGAAGAAAGCCTATATTGCTTGGGACAACAGTGACTCAAGCTCGGAATCAAGTGACTCGGAAGTAGAAGCAAATATTTGCTTAATGGAAAATGCAACATATCTTCCGATTTTGAGGTAAGTGATTCCGACTCATCTTCTAGTGATGATGATAATAATTATGATGAATTGCAAAATGTTTATAATGAATTGTTTAGTGCTTTCAAGAATTTGAAAAATGAATATAAAGTGGTAAAGAAGAATCTAAGTAGATCCGAAAAGGAAATTGACTCTTTAAAAATGAAAATTGCATGTTTAGAAGAAAAAGAGTTATTAAATACGAAAATTGTATGTTTAGATGATGATAATGATAAGAACATGGCATGTGCAAATTGTAAAGAGCATGAATATGATATAGATATTATTAACCATTTGTTAGACAAAGCCGAAAAGGAAATAGATGATCTTAAGAGGCATGAAATGGTGTTTGCTCAAAATAATGTAAATCATCAAGTTCCTTTGAAAAAGCCTAAAAGGAAAAATAAAAGAGTATGGGTAGAAAAAGGAACTAGAGCATCTATGATTAGAAATGCATCATTTTCAAATACTACATCTAAAGCATGTTTTTATTGCATGAAACAAGGTCACACGTCAAATAGATGTAAAATTAAACATTTTGGTGTACCTAAAGGTAAATACATTTGGGTTCCTATAGTTAAATAATTTGTTATGTCTCTAACCCCAAGGACCCAAAAGTTGTGGGGACCTAAGTTTACTATATTCTTGTTTTGTAGGAAACTTCCAAATCAAAGAAGTTTATGTGGTATCTTGATAGCGGATGCTCAAAACATATGACCGGAGATAAATCTAAATTTGTGAGTTTCAAAGCTAAGGAACAAGGATATGTAACTTATGGGGACAACAACAAAGGGAAAATTCTTGGAATTGGAAACATAGGTGGTGCAAACACTTTGGAGATCAAGGATGTGCTACTTGTTGATGGACTTAAGCATAATCTCCTTAGTATAAGTCAACTATGTGACAAAGGATTTAAGGTAATTTTTGAAAGTAAATTTTGCACCATACATTTGATAGATTCCGAAAGTGTAGAATTAAAAGGCATTAGGCATAGCAACATATATTTGATTGATTTGGATTGTTTACATGAGTCTAGCATAACATGTTTAGTTGCTAAGGAAGAGAACCCTTGGTTATGGCATAAGAGAGCTGCTCATATAAATATGCATCATTTGAATAAATTGATTTCAAAAGATTTAGTTATTGGTTTGCCTAGGTTAAAATTTGAAAAAGATAGATTGTGTGATGCATGCCAAAAGGGTAAACAAGTAAAATCATCATTTAAATCAAAGAATGTTATTTCCACTTCAAAACCCCTAGAATTATTACATTTAGATTTATTTGGACCTTCTAGGATAAAAAGCTTTGGTGGAAATTATTATGGTCTTGTGATTGTTGATGATTATTCTAGATATACATGGACATTTTTCCTAACTACGAAAAGTGAAGCTTTTAAGGTCTTTAGAAAATTTGCAAAACAAATTCAAAATGAGAAAGACTTAAGAATTAAAGTTTTGAGAAGTGACCATGGTGGTGAGTTTCAAAATGAAAAGTTTGAAAGTTATTGTGAAGAAAATAGAATATTACATAACTTTTCTGCTCCTAGGACTCCCCAACAAAATGGTGTAGTTGAAAGGAAAAATAGGTCATTAGAGGAATTTGCTAGAACTATGTTAAATGAATCTAATGTTCCTAAATATTTTTAGGTCGATGCGGTTAGTACTCGCATGTTATGTTTTGAATAGAATGCTCATTAGGTCAATTATTAAATCTACTCCTTATGAATTGTTTAATGGTAGAAATCCTAATGTTACTCATTTGAAAATTTTTGGATGTAAGTGTTTTGTGTTAAATAATGGAAAAGATAACTTAGGAAAATTTGACTCTAAAGCCGATGAGGGCATTTTCTTAGGTTATTCATTAACTAGTAAGGCTTACAGGGTGTTTAATAGAAGAACCTTGAATATAGAAGAATCTATTCATGTTACATTTGATGAAATTGTAGACCTTGGGGGAAATCCTCTTGAGTCAAATAAAGAACTTGCAGGTGATGATGAGTATATAAGAGAGACTCTTGATGAATTGTATTTGGAAGAAAATGAGCCTTCTCAAACACCTGAATTAGCAAAAGAATGGCAATCACCAAGAGGACTCTCAATGGACAATATCATAGGTGATATTTCAAAAGGGGTAAGAACTAGAAACATGTCTAACTTTTGTATGTCTGTAGCTTTTGTGTCTCAGATAAAACCCAAAAATGTGGAGGAAGCAACTTAAAGATGGCATTTTCATCTCTCAAACCAAATACTGCAAAGAGATACTTAAAATTTTTGGAATGGACACCTCAAAGGAAGCTAACACACCCATGGGAACTTCATGCTATCTAGACAAGGATGAATCAGGTTTGGAAGTTAATCAAACTATGTATAGAGGTATGATAGGTTCTCTGTTATACTTAACTGCTAGTAGACCTGATATTATGCATTCTGTATGTGTGTGTGCTAGATTTCAGGCTTGTCCAAAAGAATCTCACCTAATTGCAGTAAAACATATTTTAAAAATATTTAAAAGGAACTACTGGTTTTGGTTTATGGTATCCTTCTGATGCTTGTACTAGTTTAATAGGATATTCTGATGCTGATTATGGTGGATGTAAAATTGATAGGAAAAGTACTAGTGGGACATGTCATTTGTTAGGTTTATCCTTAGTATCGTGGCATTCTAAGAAACGAGCTTGTGTTGCTTTATCTACCACTGAAGCTGAATATATTGCAGCTGGTAGTTGTTGTGCTCAAATTCTGTGGATGAAACAACAGTTAGAAGATTATAGTATATTTTTAAATGACATACCTTTGATGTGTGATAATACGAGGGCAATTAATCTTACTAAGAATCCAGTAATGCACTCTAGGACTAAGCACATAGAAATTAAGCATCACTTTTTGAGAGATCATATCAGCAAAGGGAACTGTAAAATAGAATACGTTGATACAAAGCATCAATTAGCAGATATTTTTACTAAGCCTCTACCCAAAGATAGATTTTATGATCTTAGAAGAGACTTAGGGATATTAGAAATAGCTTAAATTCTGCTTATTGAGACAGTTTTTGGATGATTGTAACGTTAAAATTCATTATACAGGATGTTCATAGTTTATCATGTGTTAAAACCTCAAAAATATGATGTACTCTCTGGAATAATCGATTAATTGGAGTTATAATCGATTATTTGCATCCAAAACACTCAAAACAGGGCATTCCTCTCTGGATTAATCGATTAATTCGATAATTAATCGATTAAATACAAAATTAATCGATTATCTGCTCAATTTAATCGATTAAATGACTCTGGCACTGGTTTAATCGATTAATCTGAGTTTTAATCGATTAAACCTGGCAAGTTTGGCTTCCTAGCCGTTGCCAACGGATCTCTTGACCTATATTCACTTCCATATGACCGTTGGACATGCTTGATTATAAATAGGGGCCTCCATATCACTTCTACTCACTTCTATCTCTTGAAATCAAGCTTTCTTACCTTATTCTAGCTACATTGCCCTCTTCTCACTACACTTAGCTTTCTAAACCTTCTCGTTATTCCTCTAATCTTTCAATGACCTCATCTTCTCGTGCTAAGATCCCTACTAGAAGAAGATCTGCACCATCATCTCGTCCCCATCCTAATTCTGTGGAAGGATGGATTTCTGATGTAGATGGCCAACAAGAATTTCTGACCTATTGGAAGGAACGTGCTATTATTTCTCCAAAGTTCCTTATTGGTGAGCAGTTCATCAATAGGGGATTCAATTATCCCAACCTTCTTGAAATTCAAGGAGTTCTTCCCTTCATCCAAATGCAAGGTACGTATTATCCTGACCTTGTTAGGGTATTTTACTCTAGATTTAAATTTAGAGATCAAATAGCTACCTTTAGAGTAAAAGGCATCACAATTATTCTTGACGATGATATTTGGGAGAACGTTGCCCACTTTCCAATTAGAGAAGATGCTATTAACATTTATGGTGAGTTAGATGATTTTGACAAGTTCTTAGCTTACCGTTCTTTTCTGCGAAATCCCTCCATGGAGATTGGACGTCTCCTTCTTGCTGGAGATAGGAAGGAGGAACGCATGATTCTACATCTAATTGTCTGGATCCTATGTCCTCGGGCTACAAATCATGCTCAATGTTCTTCAACTGATCTTAGAATTATTCATGCCATAATGAATAATGAGCCCTTAGATTGGGGCGTTCTTGTCACCATGACTATGTTAAAAGCCAAACGTCATCCCACCTTCAAAATTCCATATGCCCTCCTTGTTGAAAGTGATGAAGATCTCATTGAAATACTTTGGCAAAGATCTCATTGATTTGATGAACTCAAAGATGAAGTCAAAAGCAACTTTGCAGTGGACAAAAGTCACTAAGATAAAAGAGTAGATGAATTAGTGTGTCTTCAACTATGCTTAGGTATAATCATTTTATCTTTTCTGCTGCATGAGGTTTCTTCACTTAAAAGATTTTGAAAAATGCCTCTAAAAATGTTTTTAACAATTAAAAACAAATTATTTTGACAAAAGCTTTCTTAAACAAGTTTTTAACTGATACAACTTGATTTTAATCGGTTAAAACCACTTGGAGTTCAGGGTGATCGATCAGAATATAATTATGACCGATCACAATCAGATATGATCGATCAGAATTGAATTATGACCGATTAGAATCAGTTATGATCGATCAGAATTTAGTTATGACCGATCAGAACTCTTTTAATCGATTAAATCTCGTTTCAATCGATTAAAACAACTTAGAAAATTTCTACACAGCGTTTTAATCGATTAAAACTTATTTTTATCAGTTAAAATAACTTGAAATGTTTTACAAGAAAGTTTTGCAGTATTTCAATCGATTGAATCGCGGAACAATCGATTAAATCAACTTAGAAGATTTTTTGTAAAGTGTTTTAATTGATACAAACGTTGTCGTATCAGTTAAAACAAATCTGTTAAAGAATCAAGAACGTATTAATGGATTAAAAGAAGTTTTAACACATTAAAACTGCACTTTTAACAGATTAAAAGAATCTTTTAACAGATTAATTAATACAGCTGTTTTGAAAATCTTCTATACAAACAGAGTTGCTTGAACTTTTTAATTATTATTGAACATCAGTTTTTACACATCCTTGAGCAATCAATCAAGCAAACTTTAGCACTCTTTTCAAGAAAGATTCGCATCAGTTTTTGAGAAGTTCTTTGAAAATCTTTCTTGAGGCAACTTGATTTCTTTTGGAGAAGAAACACTTACAGCAGAATTGCATAAACTGGTTTGAGCATTCTAGTTTCTTCTTTTTCATTTCTTTACATTCTTTCGTATTGTTTGGTGCCTGGAATTTGGGCACTTGGTTTCTCTCGTAGCTGGAATTTGGTTGTAGAGGTTATCAAGAACTGGAATTTGGTTCTTGTGGTAGATTAAGTGTAAGATTGTAAATCTGTAAAACATTTGATCTAGTGGAACCCAGCTGGAATTTGGCTGGAGACTGGACGTAGCCCTGGTATTGGGTGAACCAGTATAAAACACCGGTGATATCTTTCTTAACCTTTCTCTATTTTACTTCTGTCGCTGCATTTATATTGATTGATTGCTTTGTAATTCAAGAACAGATCTGGAATCTTAATTTTTGAATTAGATAATCTATTGTAGACCCCTAATTTTGCCCGGTCTCTCAATAAAGGCTGAGAAGATCTCATATGACAAGACAAAGCTCGCTTGGCCTCTCAATAATAAAAGCTAAAGAGACTTCCTACAAAGACAAAGCTCGCCTGACATCTCAATAAAGGCCAAGAAGACTTCCTATATAAAGATAAAGCTTTAACGGGCGTTTATCGGCATCAAACGACGTCCGAATACACAAAGGAAAGCTTTCCGGGGGTCCCAGAACACGGAAGCTGGCCAAAACAGGTCGAGACGGCCGTCCCAAGGTCGAGACGACCGTCCCAACCTTCCCTGGCCAAGTGGGACGGCCGTCCCAAGTGGGACTACCAGTCCCAGCTCCCCAGGGCGTCCCAGCCTTTGTAAAACATGCAGTTGGGATGGCCGTCCCAACCCAGACGGCCATCCCAAATGTGCAGGCAGCGAAAACTATAAATGGAAGCTCATTTGCCACTGTTTGGGACACCAGACAACTCCTAGTACTTGTCTATCCTCTTCCCTCTTTGAATGAACTCTTTGATTGCCTTGATAAGGTAACAATCAGTTAAGGAATCATATTCCAGCATTCGATTCTTCTATAAAATCGAGTCGAGTCGATCTTGTATTTGGAGAGGAGAGTCTTTGTAGAGTGAAGGATTGCCAAAACGCATCCTTGCGATTCAAGATTCGTAATACAAAGCTTGCTACAGAGGTTCAGTTCAATTCTCTTCTCTTTTACTGCTTTATTTATTGCTTTATGTATGCAATGTAAACTAAAATCATGTAGATAGTCATTTTTAATATTATGCAATAAAATAGGGTAATCGCGTAATTTCTTGTAATCTCTACTTAAATGAATTAATCCGTCATAGGGAACCCGAAAGGGGCGTTGTGGGGGTGCTAACACCTTCCCCATACGTAACTAACTCCCTTACCTAACTCTGGTTATGATGGCCAAGTTTGGTTTTTATTAAAATCAACACCTTTTTATCCTTTTCCAATGTTTACGGTCAAAACATTGGTGGCGACTCCAAAAGAACCATTTTTCGAAAACCTTGCTTTTATTAGAGGATAGTTCAGTTGTTGAGCACCTCGGAAGCAATGAACATAATTTTAACAAAAACGCGAGTCTAAACCATCTTTTCGTGACCGCTCGCATAAACGTTCGAGATGTCCCTGGACGTCAGAACGGACGGCGGCGACAGATGGCGACTCCACTGGGGAAGCTAGAGAGTTGATCCCATTTAGTGACGGATAAATTCAAACTAAGTAAAGATTTGAAATTACGCCTTTACCCTCTTCCATATGTTTTATTGTATGGCTTTAATAACTGTTGTATGATTATTTTCTGCAAATTGTCTGAAATATAAATTGCACACAAAAACCTTTGCACACAATAGTCCCTTTATACCCGGGGGCAAGAGTGAATACCTATAGGGAGTGGGTGGCAGATACGACCGGCTTGTTGGCACACGAGGCTACAACCGTTGTCTGAAACCACCAACTCAAGGTGATAACTCTCTTCTTTTGGTCTAAGGATGTCGACACGGAATTCCGTGCATGACCCGAGGACTGAGAGATTGAGAGGTCCCTATAATGGGGGCACCTTGGGGACCTTTGGCCTTGGTGAGAACAGTGTAGAACCACCTAAACCAAGCACGTTTCTGCAGGAAAACCCTACCTCGTGATTAAATAAGCGTGGCTCTTCTCGTGGGTGAATGAATTGTGTGTGCATTCGTTTGCTGCATTTGTATTGATGCATTAGCATAGGGTAATCATATAACAAACAAAAAATGAAAAACCCTAAAAATCAAAAAGTGATAAGATAACCACCTTTATCTCGGACAGTCTTCAGTTAAGCTAGCCTGATTTCAGGTTCTTTGTAAGCTAAGTAGCCACGTTGACCGACAGAAGAGATAAAGGGTCATAAAAAATATAAAAACGAATGAAAGCTATAAAAATGCCTTTTTATAATAAAAAGATTCTTGGCAAAGTCGTATCATTCATACCACATCATCCAATAAGTGGTAAAACCAAGAGAGAAAATAAATGAACTAAGAAAAATATGCATAAACATCATCATAATAAAGTCTCTCATACATAAACATACTCATTCTAGGATTTATTAGATATCCTTAGACAATAGCGAAAGAGACCCAACTCCGAGTCTAGTTGGGCAGCAAAAATGGATGGTTGCTATATTTTCATGGGGTTCTTTCTCCAATTTCTTGTGGATCAACTTCTTCAACCTTTGTAGAGAAATTCCTCTCTTTAAAGGAACAAGTTTTGCAGTCTCAGTATTGAAGGTAACTCCCTCCATGGGACATGGGTTCATGAAACCATCATAGTGGACAACAGTAGACACTACACCCATTTTAGGAGTGTGGAACACAAAGAAGAAGAAATAATGCAAATAGCTTCAGAGATTTAGGAGTGTGCAAACTAAGAACTTCAAAGAATGAAAGTGGTCTATTTATAATGAAGTCCATTGGTTTGAATCCAATGCTCCCTCACATGGTTTCTGACACACACAAAACCCAAGCAAAGTGGGTGGGTCAACATATCTTTAAATATGTTTGGATTCTTCTGCTTTTGTCTAACCCAATGCAGGGAATCCAAGATTGGAATCCTAACTTAGGTGGGTAACTCAGCATTGGATTCTTTACTTGTGTGCATCAGAAAGACATGAGAATCCTGACTTGGGTGGGTGACTCAGCATTGTAAATAGTTGCAGGTTTCCTCGCTCAAGCGATAGGTTTCTCGCTTGAGCGAGAATTGACCACAGGCTAAACGTCCAACGCAGTTAGCCACATAATGCAACTTGGTTCACCACATATTTCAATTACTTCTTGCTCAAGCGAAAGTACCCTTCGCTTGAGCGAGAATTGACCCGAGATTTTAGATAGCGGTTCTAGAAATAACCGCTATTAAAAGTATATTTTAGATAGCGGTTAACGTAGAACCACTATTATCTGTTCACTTTTAAGAGTGGTTAAAATATTAACCGCTCTTAAAAGTGACACATATATGATAGCGGTTCCACTTTAACCGCTCTTAAAAGTGACAAATATATGATAGTGGTTCCACGTTAACCGTTTTTAACCGCTATTATAGAACATGTGGAACCGCTATTACATGTGTTTTCTGTTGTAGTGGGTTTCTTCGCTTGAGCGAGAGAGAAATAATCGATCATAATTTTGTATATTCGATTATTTTAAAATTATGTTCGATTAGTTCAAATTATAATCGATTATAAATTTCTTCGCACAAGCGATGGATGTCTCACTTGAGCGAGAATTGACCACGGTCCAACGTAGTTACCCAATCAATTCTCGCTCAAGCGAAGTAACTCATCGCTTGAGCAAGAATTGACCATAGGTTAAACGTCCAACGCAGTTAGCCACATAACGCAACTTGGGTCACCACATATTTTAATCACTTCTCGCTCAAGCGAAAATACCCGTCGCTTGAGCGAGAATTGACCGGAGATTACCCCTTTGATACAAATTTTCTCGCTCAAGCGAAGGGTTTCTTCGCTTGAGCGAGAATTGACCCGAGATTACCCTTTTGTTACAGATTTCCTCGTTCAAGCAAGAAGTTTCTTTGCTTGAGCGAGAGTTGATTGCACGAAATAATCGATCATAATATAAAATATACGATTATTTTAATACGTGAACAGTGTTGTAAATTAAGGGGTATTTCAAAACAGAGCACACGTTGCAGAAGACCGTTTCAGAGAACGTTACAGAGAACGTTACAGGAAACGTTACAGACCCACTACCAAGTCTTCCATAACTGTTACAGACTTTCTCTTATAAATAGAGACCACTTCACACTCTTCAGAACACACCTCTCTCATCTTCTCTTCTCTGATCTTCTCTTCTCTGATCTTTTTTCTGTGTTCCTGGGTTAATTTACTCTTTTGAGAGTTTCTTGCTAGTTTCTGAGATCCTCGGATATTCCGAGAAGTTCCTGTTGTATCCTGGGGGACTTGCGCAATACACCACGGATAAGTCCTTAAGGGAAATGTTTATACACGCCTCAGGAATAAATTTTGCTCGTGTCTCTGTCAGTTTTTACAACAATCTTAAGGACTTAAGGCTAACAGTACGAACATCAACAACTTCCTTCAACAGTTTTAGAATATTGGATAGTGAAAGAAAGGGAATTATGAAGTGTTCATGGATCAAGGTTAGTTTTCCGATTATGATTTATGTGTGTTATTATGTGAGAATCAATTCATGTATGTTATTATATGATTATGATTTATGTATGCTATTACATGAGAATAACGAATCTAAACGTGAAGAGTAGTTTTATAAAATTAGTAACGTATAAAAACTACAAATTAAAATACATGTGGTATCAGAGTCATACTTATTAGATTTATGATTTTTCTCTTATGATAATTTTTAAATTATGTTTTCCAAAAATTGAATAAAGGAATAAATGATAATCTATGTTTTAAGCTGCAATCAATTTCAAATTGAAATTAATTTCATAGCCCCTGTGTGAATGACACTGTAATTCTTATTGAAATGTGAATGACCCTGTAATTTATTTTAATTGAAAAAGCAAATTACGTGATTGGTGAATCATATATGAAATTAATTACTGCATGTTATAATTATGATGAAAGAAAGGTAAACTTTTAGATCAAATGCTATGAGCATACATCATGCAGCTTGTCTATAGAGCACACGTGTCAAACACAGGTTCCTTTTACGGATTTTTTACACCAATATAACAGAGAAAATGAAAAATGCATTATGCATAATTAATTTATGTTATGAGAGAAATTATGCAAAATTATTATATGTTATGAGAGATTTTCTTTGTGAATAATTAGCAATTACATGTATACAATGTATGACTTAGATCTACATATTATTTTGTACATACGTATACGTATAAGTAGAATATTATTTTGTCCCCATATTATTTTGTACATACGTATAAGAAATGGTTGAGAGTGTATGAAACCAGTGGATCTAACCCCACTTTACGTTCAAGAAAGAAAATTGTTTTTTGTGGAAAGCTAGGTCATCATGCACCTCAGTGCAGACGTAGAATGAGAAACGACAATCCTCCTAAGGCAAATTTAGCCGAGGGAGAAGATACAATTATTGCGGTTGTTTCTCAAATAAACCTTGTGACAAATGTGAGCAAATGGGTGGTAGACTCTGGTGCTACCAGGCACATCTGTGCAAATAGAAGTGCTTTTACCTCCTACACTAGTGTTGGGGATGGAGAAGAACATGTTTATCTCGGTGATTCCAGGACAACTCCTGTCTTAGGAAAAGGAAAAGTTCTTCTAAAGTTCACATCTGGAAAGACTCTGGTCTTGAATGATGTGCTACATGTGCCATTAATCAGAGCTAATCTAATCTCTGTAGCACTATTGGAAAAGTTGGGGTTAAAGTGTCATTCGAATCTGATAAGATTGTTATGACAAAAAATAATGTATTTGTAGGAAAGAGATAGTGTGACCAAAACCCTTGGTTGTTAATGAATGTTATTCTTCTGCTTATAATATTGATTCATATGATCTGTGACATTTATAGATGATTACTTTAGATAAACCAAAGTATACTTAATCAAGAACTCTAGTGCACCAAATAACCTCTAAGAGAAGATACACTTACAGTGTGTTTTCTAAAACTGGTAAAACTCTCTACGAGTTATGGAGATGTTATAAATTTAATCTTAAATATTTAAGAGTGTGGGGGTGCCAAGCCAAGGTAATGTTACCCAATCATAAGAAAAGGAAAATAGGTTCTAAAACTTCTGATTGCATGTTCTTAGGCTATGCAGAACATAGTGCTGCCTATAGGTTTCTTGTCCTCAAAAGTGATGTAATTGAGCATAATACTATAGTAGAGACAAAAATTGTTGAGTTTTTTGAACATATTTTTCCTCTAAAGGTTAGTGAGACACCTAAACAATCTTTAGAGATTAATAGTGACAAAATATATGAGGATTTGAGGAGAAGTAAAAGACAGAGGAAGGAAACCTCCTTTGGAGATGATTTCTACACTTATCTAGTTGAAAATGATCCAATGAGTTTTTTAGAGGCTACTAGGGCTCCTGATGCAATACATTGGGATAAGGCCATTAAGACTGAAATTGATTCAATTAAGAAAAATAATACTTGGACTTTGGTAGATTTGCCTAAAGGAACAGAACCTATTGGTTGTAAGTGGATCTTTAAGAAAAAGTATCATTCTGATGGATCCATAGATAAATATAAGGCAAGATTAGTAGCAAAGAGTTTTACTCAAAAATCCAACATTGATTATTTTGACACCTTTGCCCTCGTGACTAGGATTTCCTCTATTCGAGTTTTGTTAGGTCTAGCAGCTATCCATAAACTAGTTATACACCAAATGGATGTTAAGACAGCCTTTTTGAATGGTGAATTAGAGGAGGAAATTTATATGACTCAACCTGAAGGGTGTGTTGTTCCTGGTCAAGAGAACAAAGTGTGCAGACTTTTAAAATCTTTATATGGATTAAAACAAGCACCAAAACAATGGCATGAAAAACTTGATAGTGTTCTACTTTGTAATGGTTTATCAACTAATGATGCTGATAAATGTGTGTACTCTAAATTTGAGAGTGGTGAATGTGTCATTATATGTTTATATGTAGATGATATGCTAATATTTGGTACATGTATTGACATTGTCTCCGTAACTAAGTTGTTTCGGGATCTAAATTTGAAATGAAGGATATGGGTGAAGCCAATGTGATTTTGGGTGTTAAAATCATAAGGAAGGGCGATAGTATTTTTCTATCACAAGAACAATATATTGAGAAACTTCTTAGGAAGTTTGGGTGTTATAACGCCAAACCAGTGAATACCCCTTATGATGCTAACTCTAAATTAAAGAAAAATAGAGGAGACTCAATCTCTCAACCTCAGTATGCCCAGGTAATTGGGAGCTTACCGCATTTAATGAGCTTTTCTAGACTCGACATTGCTTATGCAAGTAGGTAGATCGAGTAGGTACACTCAATGTCCTAATCAAGAACATTGGAATGCACTTACAAGACTTATGAGATACTTAAGAGGTTCAATGGATTATGCCATTGAATATAGTGGATTTCCCGCTGTACTAGAAGGATACAGTGATGCTAACTGGATTTCTGATTCAGATGAGACAAAATCCACTAGTGGCTATGTATTCACACTCGGGGGTGGTGCGATTACATGGAAATCAGCCAGACAAACAATTATTGCAAGATCAACAATGGAATCTAAATTTGTTGCTCTTGAAATGGCTGGTAGTGAAACTGAGTGGTTGAAAAACTTCTTAGTAAACATTCCATTAGGAATGAAACCGATTTTGTCTGTATCAATACACTGTGATTGTCAATCAGCAATAGCTATAGCAAAAAATAAGAACTACAATGGAAAAAACAGACATATACAGTTGAGACATAATTTAGTGAAGCAGCTGCTAAAGAATGGAACAATCTCCATTGACTATGTGAAGTCAGAACGGAATCTAGCAGATCCTCTGACAAAACCCTTAGCGAAAAATATGATTTTAGAAACATCGAGGGGAATGGGCCTTAAGCAACTTGCAAACAAATAGGTGATGGTAACCCAACCTTTGTGATTGGAGATCCCATGAATAAGGTTCATATGGGTAAAAACAAGTCACTTGTTAGTTCTGCTAGCACTAAAATTGATTAAAATCAATTATGTCCATTCTTATGGTGTATATGTGAAAGTGCTAGATACTGCATTATTGAGAGGTTAAACTTTGTAATTAAAATTCTATGTGGAGTACGAATTTTAGTCTAAACAAAGTTTTTGAACGATTTCATATCCCTTAAGGGTGGTGTATGATTTGCAGCATACGCTTGATGAAGTCACCTATATGAGTGTCGAGTGGAGCCGCTTGTATGAGATCTTTGCAATATTTCTAGAGCACTCATGAATACTGGGCACACGCATGGCCTAGTAAGCGCAACACAGCGATAACAACAAGAATTGTGGGGGTGTATTGTGATTATTAAAACCGCTAACACACATTAAGTGTTTTGGTTCATATAGCTTGCTACACCAACTACACTGTGTGTTAAGTTTTTTAGTCTAAGACTGGTTCATATAGCTTACTATACCAGCTCTGATGCATTACATCTTATATGAGACCCAGGATTTTCTTCTTTTATTTCTTTTATCCCCTTTTGTTTTGCAATATGTGGGGGATTGTTGTAAATTAAGGGGTATTGCAAAACAGAGCACATGTTACAGAAGACTGTTTCAGAGCACACGTTGCAGAAGACCGTTTCAGAGAACGTTTTAGAGAACGTTACAGGAAACGTTACAGACCCACTACCAAGTCTTCCATAACTGTTACGGACTTTCTCTTGTAAATAGAGACCACTTCACACTCTTCACAACACACCTCTCTCATCTTCTCTTCTCTGATCTTTTTTCTGTGTTCCTGGGTTAATTTACTCTTTTGAGAGTTTCTTGCTAGTTTCTGAGATCCTCGGAGAAGTTCCTGTTGTATCCTGGGGGACTTGCGCAATACACCGCAGATAAGTCCTTAAGGGCAGTGTTTATACACGCCTCGGGAATAAAGTTTGCTCGTGTCTCTGTCAGCTTTTACAACAAACAAGTAAAGAATGTTATTTGTGTAAATAATGTTCCGGATGTGCTATTTTAGGAAATATTTTTAAAAATAGTATTATTTATGAAAAAAATCTAATAAAACTACTTATTAAAAAAAAAAATCTTTGACGTACAAATGTTAAATGTTGGCAATATATTCCTGGAACAAATCCCAATCCAGATGCATCTTGTTGCGTGTGAAAAAATTGACCTAACAATCAAAACAAAGTGGTTTACTTCAAGCTGAGTCATCTCTTAAGTGACATATTTTTGCAAAAAGACAATTTTGGTGTTACTTTCATATACACAGTTGAATATACGGAAGAACGGTTAAAATGCACTTAATCGGATAAACCGTTTTGCAAGGTACAAGAGATATAAGTAAAATTAATTAAAAATTTATAATTTAAATTGAATTGAAATTATTTTATTTCAGTTTATTTATCTCATTATTTATAGGGTTTAGTCAAAAAAATTTATAAATTTAATAATTTAATTTGTTTTATAAAATAATAATTATTTTTAAATAAAAATAATGTTATTTTATTAAATATATATATTATAAATTTATTTTATAAAAATTATTTATATTAAAATAAGTCTTTAATAATTATATATTTAATAAATAAGATTAATTATTATATTATATCAATGAATTATTAAAAATTAAATTATGATAAGAATAATAAATTTTTAATTTTTATCTTAAAATTAAATGGATTTATTTTCTTATAATTTATATATTAAATAAAAATAAATTTTATTAATATAATTTAATTTTAAAAATATTTTTTTTATTTTTATTCTTATTTATTTTTTTAATTTATAATCAAGTTAAAATTAATTCATTAACTTTCTCATCTAACATAAGTTGAATTAGACTAAAAATAATAATTTGTTTAAAATATATACAAAACTTGATTAAATGTATATATATTTACATCAAGTAGATTAGGCTATCTTAAACCTCCTTTTTTTACAATCTTATTTAGTTATGTATGAAAATTAGGAGGGGGAGATTGATGGAAATGTCCCTACATTCCCAATAGATGATTTTGATGATGATTCAAGTTAACAACATTCAAGAGGAATTAAGGACAGACTGAATTTAAGATGTTGGTAAAAATGTGAAACATTTCCCTACATGTCCAAGATATGTTTTTGATAAAGATGATGATTCAAGCAAGTCCAAGATGATTCCCGAAGACTAGATAGAGTTTTAGAATATCTGGATATGGAGGTACAAGTTGATGAAGTAATATTCTGCATAAGCCTCCAAAGCACAAGTGTGATAAAATTCATAACATGATATTTTTCTCTGTCATAATCAATTATGATGCATCAGAAATGGAAAAATGATTTTCTCTGTCATAATTGATTATACTTGGTAACATAATCAATTATGACAATTCAAATTTGAAAAATATATCTGTTTTGAAGAATAAATATTTTTAAATATATTTTGATTTTTTTTCATGAAAATATTAATGTTCAACGGCCATTTCCTAATGCTATTTTTCTATTTAATTAAGTTTTGATGAAAAATAAAATAAAAAACACAATTACAGTAATTCGAAAATACAATTTACATTCAATCAGCTTTGAGAAAAGAATTCCGAGTAAGACAACAAATATATTTTACACCTTTTGAGAAAACCATCTTCTCTACTGTCTTCTGTGCTCTCATTGTTAATCACACTTGTTCTTGGAGATTGACATTCTACAGACTTCTACAATTTGTTGTCTCCATTACCTAGGTGTGACTGTTCTTATTTTTATTACCTTTATCCTGTGTGTATTGGTGGCAAAGGAGGTACTTTTCATCCCTAGTGTGATTCTAGGAAGGTGTTCATCCTTAGTGAGATTCTAAGGAGGTGTGTTCATCCTTTGATTTGTTCAGAGGAGGTGTTCATCCTTAGTGAGATTCTAGGGAGGTGTTCATCCTTAGTGAGTTTCTAAGGAGGTGATTGTCTTTTGAATTAGTTTACTTTTTACTGGTTCCTTTGCTAAGTTGATTGTAATTTGTGAACTGAATTTAAAAGATAGTGAATTGGGAGTCACTCTTGTGATTAGAGTTGACTGAGAACTGGATGTAAGGTTGACTATACCCGAACTAGTATAAATTACTGTGTGCTCTTCTCTTTCCCTTATCTCTTTCTCTTTTCTTAATTATATTATCATTTCCACTTTATTTGTGTTCAAACAAATTATTGACTCACAAGTAAATTTTTAATTTGACATCTATTTTAATTTGTGCATCTATTCACTCTTCTAGATGTCATTTGTCTAACAATGAATTTGTGGTATTTTATTAACTATATATTATTAAGAAAATTATAAAAAATCTTTCTACACGTGTATAATGAAAAAATCACTCATAAAATAATAAGATGATAAAAAAAATCAAAAATAAAAAAATATGATAAAAAAATCTTGTAATAAATAATGTAATAAATCTCATATTAAAAATACGTTGTACTAAATAATTAATTATAACTAAATTTAATCTCATCGAACATATTTTGTATTATTAAATTAATAATATTTCACTATTTTTAATAATTTTATTTTTAAAAAATTAACAGACATTGAAATGAAAATTACTTTATCGATAAAACATTCAAAAACAAAAAAAATCATATGGTTAAAGTAACTTCTTAAACAATTGAATAATCATTGGTGTAAACAACGGAGAGAGATTTCATTATTTGGTCAAAAGACTGATCCATAAATTTTGTGCGTGAATTAAGGAAAATATAAATAAGTCAACATCGAAAGTCACAAAAATATTTAGTTCAGGTTCTGGTTCAAATGATAATGGCGACTATTATCAGGATATTTTTAGGAATGGAGCTAATTATTTAATCAATCAAAATACTCATTTAATATTCAATATTCAATGATTTAAGTAAAATAGAATAGTAAAATTAATATTAATAAAATTATTTTAATAATTAAAAATATAAAATAATATTTAAAGTATAATTTCATAATTTTATAATGTTAAAAACTTAAATAAAATATAAATTTATGTTTTAATATTAATATATGTATAAAAATTTAAATAAAATAAGTTATCATTGTAAAGTAAAATATTTTACAAAGTAAAACATGTTTCAATGGTTATGGAAATTCTATAAAAATAAATAAAATTTTTATTTGACTAAAACGAAAATTTTTATTTTCAAGATTTAATATTACAATTCTAATCGAATTCAAATTCGAAAGTAATAAAAGCAGATAGAATGAATAAGTTATTTTTATTTGTTTACGGGTTTTTTTAAGTATTTCTAAATTAAAGGGAGTTAAATAGTAATTTAAATTATTTTATTCACGAGGAAATATTATCAGGTGTTGAAATAAAATGATCAAATTTTGGTTTAAGAAAATATATGAAAAAGTTAGGTTGTAAGAATATTCAAATAAGATAAATTATTTATTAAAATAATAATATCTCCAAATGGTGGTATATGTATTTTGAGATATTGGATGTAAGTTAAAAATACATACTTAGATTTAATTGGTGTTATTAATAAGTTATGGTGAATGAATGTGATGGATATAATTAGTACGTTCTGTATTGATGTTGAATAATGTGTGAAATCTTCTATATTTTACTTCTCGTGGCTTAACTTGTGTATTGGATGTATAAATGACAAATTTAATATAAATTATGATTTCTTACTCAATTAATAAATCATCATTGAAGTATAAGGATAGAGTTTTGTGGGAGCTTATGGTGATATTTTTCATTGGAATTTATATTAATATTTACATCTTAAATTTAATAATTATTAAATATATTTATAATTTTGAATATTTATTTATTATTTATTAATAATATATTATTTGCTGGAGAATTGTGACATTCAAATTAAAGGATCACTAGAGAAGAGAAAATAAACATTTTTAAGTATTTAACTAAAGTGATATTATGGGCATTGAAATAGGATACTATGAAGGAGAGAATTGATAAGCAAGTATTTCACTCAAACAATACGCGGATACTTAAGTAAAAACACTTATAGAGGAAAGATAATTGTCTTGAATATCGATCAACTGACAAATATATTTAGGAGGAAAAATAAATTAATTTTGTTTGTTAGTCCTTAGGTTACTACAACATAATTTAAAAGGAAAAAAACTAAAAAAATTGAAGGTTAGTGAAGTAATTTCTAGATTCAAAATCTGTTATTTTTGCTACAGTAAAGGTACAATATATAAACACATAAAAGTTGACCTAATAGGATAAAGATGAAGAGAAAATATTATAAATTTGTCATATGTACAACTCACTAAGTGTTGGTACAATTGTCTATTATGCAATTTTCATTTTGCATTTTTATTTTGGTTCAACTTTGTACCCAATTTAGGTCTTTCCTCTATTATAAAAAGTGATAGTTTTTTACGTCGCGCCCCCAGCACGCGACGTAAAAAGTCCCTTTTATTTCCTCCCAAACCCACTCCCTCGTCTCGGGCAACTAGGGTTTTTGAGAACGACGACAACAACTACCTCTGCACACCATTTTTGATCAGTTTGACACTGGAAAACATCAACATTGTGTGTCATTTTACGAACTTGATATTTATCCCCGATTGGATTCGAGTTTGAAATCATTTTTCGTCTACACTCGAGGTTAGTGTTCTATGTCATTGCTATATGTTTAAATTGAATCCGTGATTGTTTTTGGGGATCTCAATCACGTTATAGTATGAATGTCTCCACTGGATTGTTATTGGAATGTAATTATTTGTTTATTTGTTTGAGTGCATTCGGTTTACACACTCCATTGTTGTTGGAACGTGCTTTGTTGTTTGTATATTAATTTCTTTTTACATATAATTTTTAAATCTCTAGGAGTGACGAAACTTTATAACATAATATGAATCGAAGTTGGATGAATGCACGTCGTATTAGTGAAGAGTACGAAAAGGGAGTTGAGGAATTTTTGAAATTTGCTAGTGAAAATGGAAAAGCTATGAAAGGGACATATTATTGTCCATGTGTTCGTTGTTTGAATCAAATTCGTCATAAACTTGAGGATATACGTGATCACTTGTTTGTTTATGGTATTATTAAGAGTTATACAATATGGACATGGCATGGAGAAATATTAGACATCCCAACCGTGTCAACTACGGACAATTTTGATGAAGGGATGGATGATAATCTTGAGGATATGATACGTGATATTGGTGAAGAAAATTTTATGAAAGCACATCTATATGATTCTTTGAAATCTGATTTTGCGCAACAATTGTACATAGGATGTAGTTTTACAAGATTATCAAGCAACTTTAAAATTGTTTACTTTAAAAGCAAGAAATGGATGGACTGATAAAAGTTTCACCGAATTATTGGAGTTGTTGAAGGAGATGCTTCCTGAAGATAATACATTACCTATTCGTAACTATGAGGCAAAGAAAATATTATGTCCAATGGGTTTAGAGTACAAGAAGATACATGCATGTCCTAATGATTGTATATTGTACGTAAACAATTTTGCTAAATTAAAGATGTGTCCGACATGTGGTTTGTCGAGGTTCAAAAACAAAGTTGAGGAAAGTAGTGGTGAGGAAGAACTAGATGGTCCCCCTGCTAAGGTGTTATGGTATTTGCCAATTATACCTAGGTTTAAAAGATTATTTGCCATAAAAGAAGATGCAAGAAACTTGACATGGCATGCAAATGGTAGAAAATGTGACAATCTTCTTCGACATCCAGCTGATTCTCCACAATGGAAAAGGATTGATGAAACCTTTCCAGAATTTGGTGCAGAGCCAAGAAACTTGAGAATTGGATTAGCTACAGATGGGATGAATCCTTATGGAAATTTAAGTAGTAAACATAGTTCATGGCCAGTTTTGTTGATCATTTACAATTTGCCTCCTTGGTTTTGCATGAAGAGAAAATATATGATGTTATCTATGATGATTTCAGGACCTCGACAACCAGGAAATGACATAGATGTATATCTTAGTCCTTTAATTGATGATTTGAAGATGTTGTGGGAAACAAGAGTGGATGTATTTGATTCATATCACGAAGTGAATTTCGAGTTGCGTGCAATGTTATTTTGTACTATAAATGATTTTCCAAAGCATATGGTAATTTGAGCGGTTATAGTGTGAAAGGTCATTTAGCGTGTCCTTTATGTCAAGAAGACACAAGTTATATCCAATTGAAACATGGACAAAAAACTGCGTACAATAGGCATAGAAAGTTTCTAGTTGCTAATCATCCATATCGTAAAATGAAAAAAACATTTAATGGATGTCAGGAGAATGCGGTTGCATCAGTACCACGCAATGGTGAACAAGTATATGAGTAAGTGAAAAATATTAATATTGTGTTTGGAAAGACCCAAAAGAAATCCAATGAGAAAAACATTTGGTAGAAACAATCTATATTCTTCAATATTCCTTATTGGTGTACGTTGGAAGTTAGACACTGTATAGATGTGATGCATGTTGAAAAAAATGTTTGTGATAGTATAATTGGGACATTGCTTAACATAAAAGGAAAGACAAAAGATGGAATAAAAGCAAGACAAGATTTGGCAGACATGAGTATACGTTCTGAATTACATCCACAATCAGTTGGAAAACGCACTTACTTACCTCCAGCTTGTCATACTTTATCAAAGAAAGAAAAGAGAAGCTTTTGTAGGTCAAAGTGCCACAAGGATACTCCTCAAATGTTAAGAGTCTTGTGTCTATGAAAGAGTTGAAATTAGTTGGTTTAAAGTCTCACGATTGTCATGTGTTGATGCAACAACTTTTACCAGTGGCTATTCGAAACATCTTACCAACTTCTGTTAGAATTGCTATTACTCGGTTATGTTTGTTTTTCAACGCCATTTGTAAAAAGGTAATTGATCCAAAAAAGTTAGATGAATTAGAAAATGAAGCAATTGTAATAGTGTGCCAGTTAGAAATGTATTTTCTCCCTTCATTTTTTGATATCATGGTGCATTTGATAGTCCATTTGGTAAGGGAAATTCGGTTATGTGGTCCAATTTTTCTTAGATGGATGTATCCTGTTGAGAGATACATGAAGATCTTAAAAGGATATGTGAAGAATCAGTACAGGCCAGAAGCTTCTATTGTGGAAAGGTACATTGCAGAAGAAGCCATTGAGTTTTGTTTAGGATACATGTCAAAATCAGAACCAATAGGTATTCCTAAGATGAGACATGATGGAAGATGTGAAGGCAAGGGTACTCGAAATTTAAAGATTAAAAATGTTAGTCGGAAAGAAGTTGACCAAGCACATTTATACATATTGAACAACACTGATGAAGTAATCCCTTACATATCAGAACACATAACTGAAATAAAGGCAACACATCCACGAATGAATGAAAAATGGGTATTGAATGAACATAACAAAAGTTTACTTTCTTGGTTTAAAAAAAGGGTATATGTTGAGATTAATGTTTCAGAAACACTTTTGAGACTTGCTCGTGGGCCTAATAGTGATGTCATTACATTTGGTGGGTATGACATTAATAATTATTGTTTCTACTAAAAAATAGAAGATGATAAAGGTAGAGTACAAAATAGTGGGGTCACAATTCAAGCTGAATCTATGCATTTTTCTAGTTCTAAAGACAAAAATCCTATCACAGCTTCTATGAGTTATTTTGGGGTCATACAAGAGATATGGGAAATTGATTATGTTACTTTTAGGGTGCCTGTCTTCAAGTGTAAATGGGTTGAAGGGAATACGGGTGTGCGAACAGATGACCTAGGATTTACTTTGGTTGATTTGAGTAAAGTTGGGTATAAGGATGAACCTTTTATTTTGGCATATCAAGCGAGACAAATATTTTATGTCAAGGATCCATGTAATGAGAGATGGTCAATTGTCCTTGAAGGAAGAAGCATGCACGGAATTCATGAAGATGAGTCTCTAGATATACATGAAACACCTTCATTTTCAAGTAGACCATTTGATGACATAGTTGACAATGAAGTTGATGACATACATGCAATTCAAAGTGATCATGATGAAGGGATATGGGAAAACATACCAACATAATAGGTGTTTATCTTCACATTTTCTAGTTCTTTTTATTCAAACTTATAAAGTATGTTGACTTCATATTGTTTTGTTTTTCAAGATATGTCGGATTCCACATCCGAGTACTGGTAGTGGTAGTGGCGAGTGGCGGGAGCGGAAGTGGAGGTAAAGGTAGATCTGTCACTCGGTTAAAAGGGGTTGACAAGCAAGGAGGGTAGCTAGAGAAAAAACTCAAGTTGAAGTTGATCCACGTTACGGTAAGGCATCCGGCCCAAATGTCGCTAAGTTTAAGAGCTATTTGGGACTACTAGCTCGACACCATGTTCCGATTACTACTCCATCTTGGGATGATGTAGAGGAAACCGAGAAGAACCTCATGTGGCAGGATGTTCAGGTATTTCTATATTTGTTGAATACTTTATATATCATTATTAATTGAATTTAACATTTATTGATCATTTCACAACAAAATTTTGATGTTCCTAACACCGAGGTGATGAGGAAGAAGATTTTATCCTCCATTGCCATTAGATGGAGGGACTTTAAGACTTTCTTGACACGGGAGTATGTATTTGGAAAGTTTCAAGATGAATCTCCCTGTCTAAAGTATCAAATTAGTGAGGAGGATTGGTTACGGCTTTGTGCCAGCCGAATGGACCCCTCTTGGCGAGGATAAAAGACGTGTCTGCCCAACAACGTCAGAGGTTGAATGATGCACCCCATGTATTGTCACGAGGAGGGTATGCATTATTGGAGCAACGTCTCATGAAAGCCAGAGAAGAGTCAACAAGAGTTGAGTCTACTGACCATGCATCTCCACCCCCTCGCTATGAGATGTGGAAGGCAGCCCGGACAAAATCTGATGGACAAATGACTTCTGAGTCTGCACGAATCATTGCTCAGAAAATCGTAAGTTATAATGTCAATTTGAATTGATTCTAATGTGAAAGTTAGTGTATGACTTAATTATTGTTAATGTGTTGTAGGATGATTTAGTTGAGCAGAGCACCCAAGGATCATTTATTCCTCATGGTCGACAAGATATATTGGCGACAACCATAGGAAAACCAGATTACTCAGGACGTGTGCGTGGTGCTGGTGGATCCTGAAAGTGATGTAGATCTTATTGAAATACTCTGGCAAAGATCTTATTGATTTGATGAAGTCAAAGATAAAGTCAAAGTCAACTTTGTAGTGGTCAACAGTCACTTAGATAAAAGAATAGAGGGATTAGTGTGTCCGCAACTATGCTTAGGTATAATCATTTTTATCTTTTCTGCTGCATGAAGTTTCTTCACTTAAAAGATTTTGCAAAATGCCTCTAAAAATGTTTAAGCAATTAAAAACAAAGTATTTTAACAAAAGCTTTCTTAAACAAGTTTTTAACCGATATAATTTCGAAATAACCGGTTGTTTTCATTAAAGAAAGTTTTGAAAACCTTCACGTCGGTGTTTTAACCGATAAAGCTTCGAAATAACCGATTAAAATCACTTAAAATGTTAAGAGAAGCGTTTTTTCAGTATTTTAATCGATACAACTTGGTTTTAATCGATTAAATCCACTTAATGTTCAGGATGATCGATCAGAATGCAATTATGACCGATCAGAATCAGATATGATCGATCAGAATTGAGTTATGACCGATTAGAGCTTTTTCAATCGATTAAAACACATTTCAATCGATTAAAACAACTTAGAAAATTTCTACACAGCGTTTTAATCGATTAAAACTTATTTTTATCAGCTTAAAATCACTTGGAAAATTTTACAAGAAAGTTTTTCAGTATTTTAATCGATCGAATCACTGAAACAATCGATTAAAACAAATTAGAAGATTTTTGTAAAGAGTTTTAATTGATATAAACGTTGTCGTATCAGCTTAAAACAAATCTGTTAAAGAATCAAGAACGTTTTAATGGATTAAAAGAAGTTTTAACAGATTAAAACTACACTTTTAACATATTAAAAGATTATTTTAATAGATTGATTAAACCAGCAGTTTTGAAAATCTTCTATAAAAACATATTGGCTTGAACTTTTTAAACATCATCGAATATCAATCTTTTACACATCCTTTAGCAATCAAGCAAACAAACTTTAATACTCTTTCAAGAAATATTTGCGCTAGTTTTTGTGAAGTTCTTTGAAATTCTTTCTTGAGGCAAATTGCTTTCTTTTGGAGAAGAAACACTTACTGCAGAATTACATAAAACTGGTTTGAGCATTCTAGTTTCTTCTTTTCATTTCTTTTCATTCTTTTACTGTATTGTTTGGTGCCTGGAATTGTGGGCACTAGTTTCTCTGCAACTGGAATTTGGTTGTAGAGGTTGTCAAGAACTGGAATTTGGTTCTTGGTGAAAGGTTAGTTGCAGGAACTGGAATTGTGGTTCTTGTGGTAGATTAAGTGTAAGATTGTAATCTGTAAAACATTTGATCTAGTGGAACCCAGCTGGAATTTGGCTGGAGACTGGACATAGCCCTGGTATTGGGTGAACAAGTATAAACACCGGTGATATCTTTCTAAACCTTTCTCCTCTTTTAATTCTGTTACTGCGTTTATTGTTGATTGATTGCTTTGTGATTCAAGAACAGATCTGAAATCTTATTTTTACAAATAGATAATATGTTAGTTGCGAAAATCTTTCAAAGATCAATTCACCCCCCCCTCTTGATCTCAGCCTACTTTTCTAACAGATCCTGGGGCCTTCGTGATTACTTTGGTCCAACATCACGAAGGACCACTACTGACTCTTGCAGCCAGGAGGCCTTGCATAAAATGGAGATGCAATTTGAAGAAAAGTTAAATCAAATAAGGCAGTCCTTGCAGCAAAAGTTTGATGAGAAAATTGAATCTCTCCCCCGCTCTCAGCAACAGACTCAAGGAACACCTCAAACAATTGAACATGATGTTGTTCAAGTCGGCACTAAAGGGAGTTGTGCTCGCTACTACTCGCTGATCCTTCAGGAGAATATACTCGAGATCGATGCATCACACCGAGTGTGAGTTATATGTTGAAGATGACCCCCGCGTCTCGTGGCTATTGGTCGAGTTTTTGAGGGTGGTTTAACCATCCATGGTGTCCCTCTACGAGCGGATCGGACACGAGTAGTAGTTGATGAAGTTCATGATGCTAATGCTCTAGTTCCTTTTCCTAATGAAGAGATTCAATTAGTGGGGCAGGCAAGCGGGACATTCTTGGCTTGGCCAAGACGTTTGGTTATGCCACTATCGGCACAAACCAAGGTAATATATATATATATATATATATATATATATATATATATATTGTCTATTTTCTCTTTTCTAGTATTATAATTATATAAATGTTTAATTAATTGTTATCATTTGTTTAGGATGACTTGCGTCGTGCTAAGCATAAAAAACAACTTATTATTGATGAGGATTTGACAGAATGTGATGATGATCCCATCTCTATGTTGTTGACCATATTACCACGGTTGAGGAAGAGACGAGTGTCGAGATAATATGGGATGTTAGAGTGTTTGGAATTGACAATTCCGGTGTTCCATTATACATTTCCTTGCCAGATGCTTTAGAAATTGCTTGGAGGAAATTGCATGTTAAACATTTTCATCATACAATTGTGGGCAATGTAAGTCATTCTCATTTATGTTTCTAAGATTATAATAATTATATTTAACTTATAATTAATTGTTTTAGGTACATTGACAAGTTGAATCGGAACAAGAAAAATCCGAAGTATACGGATTTATTGAGCCTCAATCCATCCAAAAATCTGGTAATACAAAGGTTGGGATCCAACAATATATGCAAACATGGATGAGTGACTCAAAAAGACATATATATTTGGCTCCATACATTGAAGGGTTAGTATTTTAATTTGTATTTTAATTTATATTTTTGTAACTAATTTTTATGTCATACAATGTAGGTCCCATTGGCGGTTAATTGTAATCATACCTCGGGATTACACTCGTGGTGTGGTTTTGTTCATTGCATCGGAAACCGAGTCAAGAAATGAAAAGCTTATTACAAGGGTAACTTTATCTTTTATTCATTAATTATGTTTTTAAATTGTAAATACATATTGAATAATATATGACTTTTTTTCACTTAGAATCGTGTACTGGAACTAATGTTCTAAGTGGAAAACCTAGAACAAAGACTTTGCAGTTCAATTATCCTAAGGTTAGAAACTTATTTATATAAGTGAATACCATAATTATTGTTTGTATTTAAATTTTGAAAATAACATTATGTTTTTTTCATCATTTCGATGTAATAAGAAAACATACTCGTTTGAATGTGGTTACTATGTTATGTATTGGATGAGAGCCATAGTTTGTGCGGGTATAATTGATTCTTGGACGGAGGTAATTGCTTTTAACATTAGTTAGGTTTATTTAACTTTATTCATGTTGCACGTTTACAAGAGTCAAATTAATGTTTCAGGTATTTCAAGATCCATCTCCATTACCAGAATCTGATATTACACAAATTAGAGAACAATGGGCAACATTTTTTGTTCAACAATTCTAGTACATAATTTTTTAAGTTCTTGTTCATATTATATTATGTGTATTATGTAGTTTAGGTAGCTTAGTTTGTATTAACTTTTAGTTTGTAATAGATTTTTTAGTTTGTATGTTTGTATTATATTGTTTTATTATGTAGTTTGAATTATACAATATTATATTTTTAATTTACTAGCTAAAGAAAATTGAACCTCCGGATCTGCCTGGTTATTTGCGGGTTTTAGTTGTAAAACAGAATCAACCCAATTTTAAAAAAAAAAACAGCAAATTTACGTCGCATATTGGTATACGTAACGTAAATTTACGTCGCATATGGTATATACGACGTAAATTTACGTCGCGTATTGGTATATGCGACGTAAATTTACGTCGCATATTGGTATATGTGACGTAAATTTATATGCGACGTAAATTTGCTGTTTTTTTTTTAATTTCTAAAAGTTTTTACGTTTGTTTAGTGGTATATGCAACGCAAAATTACGTCGGGTCTTGATAACTGACGTAAATTTACGTCGGGCTAAAGGGTCTGACGTAAATTTACGTCTCCCATTTTAACGTCAGTCTTAAATACCTGACGTAAAAAGCCCTATATACCTGACGTAAAAGCCCCTTTTTGCACTAGTCCCCACAAGCTAGAGGTAGGAAAATATCAACCAACTCTAACTTGGGTAGATTAGAATGAAAGGATCGTGGAGGTAAAGTTTTAGTAAAGATGTCAACTAGTTGAGGGACGAAGGAGACAGGTAGTAATTACATTAAACCCACTTAAGATTTTTCACGAAATAAACTACAATCAATAACCAAATGTTTGGTACTTTTGTGAAATACTGAATTGGCAATGCAAAGAGCATTTTGGTTGTCATAAAATAGAGTTGTAGTGTTAGAACAAGTGACTTGAATATCATGGAGCAAATAAGATAGCCATTAGAGTTCACAAGTGATGGATACAAAAACATAATACTCAACCTTCAAAAGAGGAGCGAGACACAATATTTTGTTTCTTGGTCTTCCATTAGATTAAAGAATTTTCAAGAAAGAAACAATAACGACAATTGAGCAAAGAGAATCAATACACGTTGCCTAGTTAACATCACTAAAACCAAATATTTGGAAAGGAGAATGTTTGTGAAAGAGAAGTTCCTTGCCTGGATAACTTTTGAGATAACATAAAACCAACATTGCAGTGTTTTGACGTGCTTGAGTGGGATGATTCATAAATTGACTGAGTTATTGTGTTACATAAACAAAGTATGGACGAGTACTTGTGAGATATAACAATCGTCCAACCAATCACCAATAAGATAAAGGATTGGTCAACTTGGACTAGAATATGATGGAGATGAAGAGAACTATCCATTGGTGTGGAGTGTTAGAATCGCGCAGCGGAATGTTTGCGTTTACAGACAAAAACCAAGAGGGAGGGGGGTGAATTGGTTTCTTAAACAAAAATTAGGGTTTTAAAATTTTTCCCAAATTTTACCGATTAAAATGCTGTGTAAAGTAAATAGATAAGGGAAAGAAGATTACACAGTAGATTTATACTGGTTCGGATCAAAAGACCCTACGTCCAATTGCTAATCACTCAAAAAAAGAGGATTAACGCTGTCACTATTCACAGTTTACAAACAGATTACAAATTGAAAAGATAAGGAATAGAAAACACCTCTCTTAAGTCACACAAGAGATGAACTCCTCCTTTGAATCCACAAAGGATAAAGAACAACTTTTCCTAGAGACGGCACAACATACAATCCACCAAGAAACCCACTTAGTGATTCTTATCGCTTCTAGCCTACACTAGGTTTTCAAAAGCCCCTTTTTCTTCCTTACAGAAAGTTCTAGTAGTCACAACTCTTAACTTTTGTATGAAAAAGGTTTGTTAATTTGCAGAGAGCCTTAGAGAACCTTAAGTAGAGAGAATAGGGTATGGGAATTGGGGATTTTCGAATACAGAAGAATTGAGAATAGGGTTTTCGAAACTTGGTCCAAATTTGAACTTCAAAACACATAACAGACGCAAGTAATTAATTATCTTGAGTGATAATCGATTATTCCATAGCCATTTTTGTAGGGGAACAAAATTGGACCAGGATAATCGATTATCTGGCCAAATAATCGATTATTTGCCTGTGATAATCGATTATCCTGAGTGATAATCGATTATCACAGAGAGGTTTTCCTGAAAATAATTTTCTTGCTGTAATAATTGATTATCCAGGGTGATAATTGATTATCACAGTGTAATTTTGATGAAAATGAGTTTTTAGAGTTTTTAAAGGATGGTCTATGTGCTGACTATCTTGGACAATAATATTATAGACTCAAAAACATAAAAATAGAGTTATTACATAAAATTACAAGTCTTCAAATCTCTAAGTCCTTTGTTCTTGATTCATCATCAAAATCTACAAACTTCATATCCTTGTATGTTTGACAATCTCCCCCTTTTTGATGATGATCACAATTTTCTTTAAAGCCCTTTGTAATAACCTGTTTTATATGTCACAACTAACAAACACATTAAACATACCAGACAACATTAAAATTATTAAACATAAGAGACTTTAAATAATTTCTCCCCCTATTTTGATTTTGATAAAAAATGAAAGCTCCCTCTCAATAAGTGCATAAGATAAAAATATAGCTCCCCCTCAATCAAAGCTAAAATAAAGTTTTTATTCCATAAAGCAAATGAAGTACAAATTAGAAATATTTTGAAGAGATTAAAAAAATTTTCAATGTTTTAGACACAGGATAATCGATTATTTCCCAATATAATCCATTATTATAGTACAAAATGCAAAGATTGATCAGTTAAGCAGAGTTTAGGCTATATCTAATATTCCTAAGTCCCTTCTAAGTTCATAGAATCTATCATTTGGAAGAGGTTTGGTAAATATATCTGCTAACTGATGTTTTGTGTCTATATACTCAATTTGACAATTTCCTTTAGATATATGATCCCTTAAAAAGTGATGCCTAACGTCAACATGTTTAGTTCTAGAATGCATAACAGGATTCTTTTTGAGATTGATAGCACTTGTATTATCACACATTAACAAAATATTACTTAGAAAGATACTATAGTATTCTAATTGTTGCTTCATCCATAAGATTTGAGCACAACAATTACCAGCTGCAATATATTCAGCTTCCGTTGTAGACAAAACAACACATGCTTGTTTCTTAGAATGCCAAGACACTAAAGATGATCATAACATATGACAGGTTCCAGTAGTACTCTTTCTATCAATCTTACATCCACCATAATCAGCATCAAAATATCCTATTAAGCTAGGAGAAGCTTAAGATGGATACCATAATCCAAATCTTGTAGTTGCTTTTAAATATTTTAAGATTCGTTTTACTGCAGTTAAATGAGATTCTTTTGGACATGCTTGAAATCTAGCACACACACAAACATAATGCATAATATCAGGTCTACTTGCAATTAAGTATAATAGTGAACCTATCATACCTCTATACATAGATTGATTAATTTCCAAACCTGATTCATCCTTGTCTAAATAGCATGATGTTCCCATGAGTGTGTTAGCTTCCTTTGAAGTGTCCATTCCAAATTTCTTGAGAATCTCTTTGCAGTATTTGGTTTGAGACACAAAAATGCCATCTTTAAGTTGTTTAATTTGAAGTCCAAGAAAGAATGTTAATTCTCCCATCATTGACATTTCAAATTCACCCTGCATTATCTTAGCAAATCCTTCACACAAAGAATTATCAGTTGATCCAAAAATAATATCATCAACATATACTTGAACTAACAAAATGTGTTCCTTTACTTTCTTAATAAACAGGGTGGAATCAATTTTTCCTCTAGAAAAGTCATTTGAAATTAGAAAACTACTTAATCTTTCATACCAAGACTTAGGAGCTTGTTTCAAACCATATAAAACTTTCTTCAATTTAAAAATGTGATTGAGATATTTAAAATCTTCAAATCCAGGGGATTGTTCCACATATACTTCCTCTTTGATAAACCCATTCAAAAATGCACTTTTAACATCCATTTGATAAAGTTTAAATTTCATTAATAAGGCATAAGCAAGAAGTAAGTGTATAGCCTCTAACCTGGCAACAAGAGCATAAGTTTCATCATAATCAATACCTTCCTCTTGACAATAACCTTTGACAACAAGTCTGGCTTTGTTCTTTGTTATATTTCCATCTTCATCAAGTTTGTTTCTAAATATCCATTTTGTTCCAATCAATTGATGAGATTCTTCTCTTGGAATTAATTCCCAGACTTGATTTCTTTCAAATTGATTAAGTTCTTCTTGCATTGCTATGCACCATTGGTCATCTTTAAGAGCTTCTTCAACACTTTTGGGTTCTATCTGTGAAACAAAAGCTACAGACATACAGAAATTTGTCATATTTCTAGTTCTTACCCCTTTTGAGATATCACCAATTATATTGTCCATTGAAAGTCCTCTTGGTGATTGCCACTCTTTTGCCAATTCAGTTGGTTGAGATGACTCATTCTCATTCAAGTACATTTCTTCTAGAGCTTCTCTTATGTACTCATCATCACCTGCAAATTCTTTATTTGACTCAAGAGGATTTCCCTCAAGGTCTACAATTTCATCAAAGGTGACATGTACAGATTCTTCAATATTCGAAGTTCTTCTATTGAAAATTCTATATGTTTTGCTAGTTAGTGAATAACCTAAGAAAATGGCCTCATCGGCTTTTGAGTCAAATTTTCCTAAGTTATCTTTTCCATTATTTAAAACGAAGCATTTACATCCAAATATTTTTAAATGAGCAACATTAGGCTTCCTACCATTTAACATTTCATAAGGAGTTGATTTTATAATTGGCCTAATAAGCATCCTATTTAATACATAACATGCAGTACTTACAACATCAACCCAAAAATACTTAGGAACATTTGATTCATTCAACATTGTTTTAGCAAATTCCTCTAGTGACCTATTTTTCCTTTCTACTACACCATTTTGTTGGGGAGTCCTAGGTGTAGAAAAATTATATAAAATACCATTTTCTTCACAATAATTTTCAAAGCATTCATTTTGAAATTCTCCACCATGGTCACTTCTTAACACCTTAATTCTTAAGTCTTTCTCATTTTGGATTTGCTTGGCAAACTTTCTAAAGACCTTAAAAGCTTCACTTTTTAATGTTAAGAAAAATGTCGAAGTATATCTAGAAAAATCATCAACAATTACAAGAGCATAGTAAACCAAAACTTTTTATCCTAGATGGACCAAATAAATCTAAGTGTAATAGTTCTTAAGGTTTTGATGTGGAAATAACATTCTTAGATTTAAAGGATGATTTCACTTGTTTACCTTTTTGACATGCATCACATAATCTATCTTTTTCAAATTTTAACTTAGGCAAACCAACAACTAAGTCCTTTGATATTAGTTTGTTTAGTTAATGCATGTTTATATGAGCCGCTCTCTTATGCCATAACCATGAATTTTCTTCCTTAACAACTAAGCATGTTATACTAGTGTTAGATACACAATCCAAATAAATCAAAGAGATATTAATATGCCTAATGCCTTTTAATGCTATATTTTCGGAATCCTTTAAATGAATGGTGCAAAACTTACTTTCAAAAATTACCTTGAATCCTTTATCACAAAGTTGACTTATACTTTGGAGATTATGCTTTACCCATCAACAAGAAGCACATCCTTTATCTCCAAATTATTTACACCACCAATGTTTCCGGTTCCAATTATTCTTCCTTTGTTGTTGTCCCCATAGGTTACATATCCTTGTTCTTTAGCTTTGAAACTCACAAATTTCGTTTTGTCTCCGGTCATATGTCTTGAACATCCACTGTCAAGATACCACATAGACTTCTTGGATTTGGAAGTTTCCTACAAAACAAGAATATGATAATCTTAGGTCCCCATAACTTTTGGGTCCTTGGGGTTAGAGACAATCAAATCATTTCACTATAGGAACCCAAACATATTTTCCTTTAGGAACACCAAAATGTTTAATTCTACACCTATTTGAAGTATGACCATGTTTCATACAATAAAAGCATGCATTAGATGTAATCTTTGAAAATGATACATTTTTAATTTTTGAAGTTTTAGTTCCTTTTTCAATCCATACTCTCTTATTTCTATTTTTAGGCTTTTTCAATGAAACATGACAGTTTTCTCTATTTTGAACAATAGCCTTATCCTTATAACTATCACTTAATTCTTTCTTAGCTTTATCAAGCAAGTGACTAAGTATATCAATATCATATTCATACTCTTTACATGATGCACATGCTATTTCTTTATTATCATTTTCCTCTAAATATGCTATTTTCGTTTTCAAAGATTCTACCTCTTTTTCTTATTTATTCAAACACTTTTTCACAGATTTATGTTCATTTTTCAAGTCTTTAAAAGTAGTAAATAATTCTTCATATGAATTTTGTAAAGCATCATAATCATTTTCATCATCACTTGAGGAAGAGTCAGAATCACTAACCTCAAAATCGGAAGAGATGTTGTCATTTGCCATCAAGCAAATGTTTGCTTCAATTTCTGAATCACTTGACTCCGAACTTGAGTCACTATCATCCCAAAGAATGTGGGCTTTCTTTTTGAAGAATTTCTTGCCTTTATGATCTTCATTTTTCTTGTTTGGACAATCGGTTTTTACATGTCCTGTTTCACCACAACCGTAACATTTAATATTTAAGGAAGTACTTTCTCTTACCTTTCCCTTACCTTTGAAGGGTTGCTTCCCTTTGACTTTCATGAACTTTGTAAATTTCTTTATCATGAGACTCAAATTTTCATCATCTTCATTTTCCGAGTCTTCTTCCTCCTTCTTGTTCTTACTCTTAGAAATTTTAGTTTTGAAGGCAAGGTTTCTCTTTTGGTGTTGTCCTTCTTCATCGTTTAACCTTCCGAGTTCAAGTTCATGTTCTCTTAATTTTCCAAAGAGCGCTGCCATAGACATGGTAACAAGATTTTGTGACTCTGTGATGACCGTCACCTTTGGTTGCCATTTCCTATCTAAAGATTTAAGAATTTTTACATTTAACTCTTCAATATCAAAAATCTTACCTAACCCAGTGGGATGGTTCATAATATGTGTGAAACACTTTTGAACGTCAAAAATCGTTTCTCCTTGTTGCATTCAGAACATCTCATACTCTTGAATCAATGAGTTCTTTCTTGCTCTTTTAACGTCATCGGTACCTTCGTGGGTTACTCTTAGCATTTCCCACATTTCTTGAGCACTATTGCAAACATATATTCTGTAAAACTCATCAAGGGTTAAAGCAGATGAAATTATATTTATAGCCCTAACATCATATTGGGCTTTCCTATTTTCTTTAGTCGACCATCTAGAAAATGGTTTTGATTCCTCTTCTCCGTTTTCAGTAATTTTAGGAATAAAATGACCGTTTAAAATTGCATCCCATACACTTCTATCAATAGACTCCAAAAATATTTGCATTCTAACTTTCCAAAAAGGATAATTTTGCCCCGCAAAAAGTGGGGGTCTATTGATAGAAGCACCCTAGGCAAAAGTTTGATTTTGTCCGGCCATTTTCGAAAATTGAATGACTATCAAAGCAAGCTCTGATACCACTTGTTAGAATCGCGCAGCGGAATGTTTGTGTTTACGGACAAAAACCAAGAGGGGGGATGAATTGGTTTCTCCGACAAAAATTAGGGTTTTAAAAATTTTCCCAAATCTCTCTAATATTTGCTTGATTGATTTCTCAAAAGTGTATTTTAAAACGTTGAATCAAATATGTTTATATAGAGATATTTTTCAACTGCTACTTTTATTAATCTGTTAAAATGTTCTTTTAATCGATTATAATTCTTTGATTAATTGGTTAAAACATCTTTTAATCTGTTAAAATGTTTTGGATAATTTTTCAGATTTATTTTAACTGTTGCAATAACATTTTAATCGATTAAAACAGTTAAACAAAAGTTCTCTAAGTTGTTTTAATCGATTAATTCACATTTTAATCGATTAATATTCTGCCAAAAAATTTCACAAAACTTCCTAAGTGATTTTAACATATTGTCCCGCCGTCAAAAGAGGCGGTCGGAGTGATGCGATGGTTTTCGACTTCGACTTGCGTTTTAAAGTGATGTTACAACGCCTTTAGGTTGTCCGATAACCGGGCTGGACCTAAAAGCGAGGTTTTTGAAAATGGGTTTTGGAGTCGCCACCAATGTTTTATCCGGAAACATTGGAAAAGGAAAAAAAGAAGATGTTGGTTTTAAAAAACCAACTTTGGCCATTATAACCAGAGTTGGGTGAGGGAGTTAGTTACGTGTAGGGAAGGTATTAGCTTCCCTACGATGCCCCTTTCGGGTTCCCTATGATGGGCCGTTTATTTCATAAATAACTTTTAAAATGACGCTTTTACCCTTTATTTATTTGTGGAATTTAAAATATTGACTACATGGTACTAACAACTAATGCATGGATAAATGTAAAGAAAAAGCGGTAAAAGGAAGAGAGAAAGTATGGAAACCTTCGAAGCAAGCTTTCGTGATTAGTATTCTCGAAGTAGGATGCTTTTTGGCAATCCTTCACTCTAGAACGTTGATCGCTCTTCCTCGCAATGCTACAGAATATCCTCTAAGAATGCTAAGAAACTCCGGAAATACTTCAGAGGGATCCTAGGAGAAGAATTTAGAAGAATTAAAGAAGGGAAAGTTGAAGAATTGTGTGAAAAGAAGGGGAGCACGCCCTCCTTTTATAGGGATTTACGCTTATCAGGTCGAGACGGCCATCTCGCCTGGCAAGGTCGAGACAGCCATCTCGCCAAGTGGGACGACTGTCTCGCTTTTGGTAAATGGCGAGATGGTCGTCTCGCCAAACGAGAAGGCGGTCTCGCCATTGGCAAGTGGCGAGACGGCCATCTCGCCAAACGAGATGGCGGTCTCACCATTAGCGAGTGGCGAGACGGCCATCTCGCCAAATGAGACGGCGATCTCGCCCTTTGCCGATGCCGAGACGGTGGTCTTGCCAAGCGAGACGGTGGTCTCGGCCTTCCAGGTGGAATTCCTTATTTTTTTCTGTGCAAAAATCATTCCTACTCTAATATGGGGCCTATTAGTCTATCCTAGGGACCTTTTAGGCCTTGCCCATCTTCGAATTGGAGGTCTTCTTGTTCTTTATTTTGAGGTCGGGCCAGGTTTGGGGTCTACAGCTGCCCCTCTTTCACTTGACTAGCAGACTATTGGCCTGTTATGCCAAAAAGATCGGCTGGAGGGTGAAGGAGTTAACCCTCTTGCCTGGCTGTCCTTCGAATTCTCCATCTGGCCGTAGCCGACCCTCTAGACAAAAATGTGTGTGTGTGCCTCTGGGATGCTCATTCATGCGGTAGCCGAACCCTTTGGTTGACACGTCGTAGAACCTCCGGATGCTTCTTCTTGCGGTAGCCGACCCTTCAGTTGATGAGTATGAACCCCATCCGGTTGGTAGTGTTTGCAGTCCACCGTTGTAGGACTGGATGAGTATAAACCCCTCATCTGGCTGGTATGGTCCACGGCGTAGGACCGACTGTGACTTATTGCTCTGGCTCATGCGCAGGTTGATGGGTATGAACCCCCCATCTGGTTGGTGCAGTCCACTTCGTAGGACTGGTGGTGGTGGTGACTTATTGCTCTAGCTCATGCGTAGGTTGATGGGTATGAACCCCCCATCTGGCTGGTGCAGTCCACTTCGTAGGACTGGTGGTGGTGGCTTACTACTCTAGCTCATGCATCGATTCATGTGCAGGTTGATGGGTATGAACCCCCCATCTGGCTGGCGCAGTCCACTTCGTAGGACTGGTGGTGGTGACAGCTTACTACTCTAGCTCATGCGCCGGTTGATGAGTATGAACCCCCCCCATCTAGCTGGTGCAGTCCACCATTGTAGGACTAGATGAGTATGAACCCCTCATCTGGCTGGTAGAGTTTGCAGTCCACTATTGTAGAACTGGATGAGTATGAACCCCTCATCTGGCTGGTAGAGTTTGCAGTCCACCATTGTAGGACTGGATGAGTATGAACCCCTCATCTGGCTGGTAGAGTTTGCAGTCTACCATTATAGGACTGGATGAGTATGAACCCCTCATCTGACTAGTAGATTTTGCAGTCCACCATTGTAGGATTGGATGAGCATGAACCCTCATCTGGTTCTGAGTCCTTTGTCTTGGACTTAAAAATGTGTTGGCGTCTTACTACTTCTGGTCATGCGCCGGTTGATGGGGAGTAATTTTTGTTAGGGGATATTCTTGACTTTTCTGGTGTAGTCGTCTGGTGTGCCGGAGATTCTTTATTTTTGGCTTTTCCATAGTCATCCGGTTTTGTTGGTTACCATGGATTTTTGATGAGTGCCTCTTAGGTAGGCATGAATCCTCTGGGGATTTGTTGATTTTGGTGACACCTCTTGAGTAGGTGGATGTCCATTGAGGATTTGTTGATTTTGATGGTGTCTCTGAGCAGGCAAATACTCCATTGACGTTCTGGTAATGCCTCTGAGTAGGCAGATGCTTCATCGGAAGTGAAGACTTTTGACTGTATTTGTTTTGCCTCTAACTAGGCTGATATTCCCTTCTGGGGATGTTGGCTCTTGCTTGCCAGGTTTTGCCTATGCATAGGCAAATGGCTTTCTGAGGATGAATATGAAGTTTTGCCTTTGCAGTAGGCTCACTGGGGATGATCTTTCTTTTTTATTGATCCACTAGGGAATTGGTTGACTTCTTGGGGATCCGATTTTGGTAGCCTTTGGGGGAATGGAGTCTCGACTCCTTATAGGTGTGGGCTGGCTTTTATGATGCTCTTATTTTGTTGGGGGGAATGGAATTTCCGATTCGTTCTTGTTAGAATCGCGTAGCAGAATGTTTGCATTTACGGACAAAAACCAAGAGGGGGGGGGGAGTGAATTGGTTTCTTAACAAAAATTAAGGTTTTAAAAATTTTCCCAAATTTCACCGATTAAATTGCTATGTAAAGTAAATAGAGCAAGGATAGAGTATTACACAGTCAATTTATAATGGTTTGGATCATAAGACCCTACGTCCAATTGCTAATTATTCAAATAGAGGATTAACGCTGTCACTATAATCACAATTATACAATCAGATTACAAATAAGAAGATAAGGTAAAAAAACACCTCTCTTGAGTCATACAAGAGATGAACACCTCCTTTAAATCCCACTGTAGACCCCTAATTTTGCCTGGTCGCTCAATAAAGGCTAAGAAGACTTTCTATTTGAAGATAAAGCTTCGGTAGACGTCTATCAGCATCAATCGACTTCCGAATAAAGAAAGAAAAGCTTTCTGGGAGTCCCAGAACACAAAATCTGGCCAAAATAGTCGAGATGGCCGTCCCAGAAGTCGGGATGGCCGTCCCAAATCCCAGACGGCCATCCCTGTTTTCCAGACCCTAGACGGCTGTCCCGAGCTGCCAGGCTGCGAAAACTATAAATAGGAAGCTCATTTGAGCATTTTTCACACTCCAGACACTTGTCTTCTCTCCCTCTTTCGAATGAACTTTCCGATTGCCTAAAAAGGTAACAATCGGTTAAGCAATATTTTTCTAGCATTCGATTCTTCTTAAAATTTTAGTAGAGTCGATCTTGTATTCAGGGAGGAGAGTCTTTGTAAAGCAGGGGATTGCCAAAACGCATCCTCACAGTTAAAGATTTGCAATAAAAAGCTTGCTACGGAGGTTCTTTTCACTTCTCTTCTCTTTTATTGCTTTATTTATTGCTTTATGTATGCAATAGAAAATAAAATCATGTAGATAACCATTGTTTAAATATTGTATAATAAAATAGGGTAATAGCATAATTTCTCCTAATCTTTACTTTATGAATCAATCCGTCATAGGGAACCTGAAAGGGGCGTTGTGGGGGTGCTAACACCTTCCCCACACGTAACTAACTCCCTTACCCAACTCTGGTTATAATGGCCAAGTTTGGTTTTTCTTAAAATCAATGTCTTTTTATCCTTTTCCAATGTTTATGGTCAAAACATTGGTGACGACTCCATAAGAACCCTTTTTGCGAAAACTTTGCTTTTATTAGAGGATAGTTCAGTTGTTGAGCACCTCGGAAGCAATGAACACATTTTAAATAAAACGCGAGTCTAAACCATCTTTTCGCGACTGCTCGCATAAACGTTCGAGATGTCCCTAAATGTCAGAACGGACGACGGCGACAGATGGTGACTCCACTAGGGAAGCTAGAGAGTTGATCCCATTTAGTGACGGATAAATTCAAACTAAGTAAAGATTTGAAATTACGTCTTTACCCTCCTTCGTATGTTTTATTGTATGGCTTTAATAACTACTGTACGATTATTTTCTGCAAATTGTCTGAAATATAAATTGCACACAAAAACCCTTGCACACTATAGTCCCTCTATACCCGGGGGCAAGAGTGAATACCTATAGGGAGTGGGTGGCAGATACGACCGGCTTGTTGGCACACGGGGCTACAACCGTTGTCGGAGAACCACCAACTCAAGGTGATAAATCTCTTCTTTTGGTCCAAGGATGTCGACACGGAGTTCTGTGCATGACCCGAGGACTGAGAGATTGAGAGGTCCCTATAATGGGGGCACCTTGGGGACCTTTGTTGGTAATGTAGGCTGAGATCAAGGGGGGGGGGGGAATTGATCTTTGAAAGATTTTCACAATTTACAGATTAACTATTTCAAAGATTAAGAGTTCTGACCAATTCTTGAATCAAACACAACAAACAATCAAAGTAAAGACAATGACAAAATTAAAGAGAGAAAGGTTTAGAAAGATACAACCAAGATTTATACTAGTTCACCCAATCCCAGGGCTACGTCCAGTTTCCAGCCAAATTCCAGCTGGTTTCCACTAGATTGAACGTGTTACAGATTACAACTTCAATCCCACACTCAATCTACCATAAGAACCAAAATTCCAGTCCCTGCACCTAAACCTAAACCTTTACCAAGAACCAAATTCCAGTTCTTGAACAATCCTGCAGCCAAATTCTAGCCACAGAAACCAGTGCCCACAATTCCAGGCACCCACAATATAGTAAAGAAAGTAAAGAAACAAAGAGAAGAAAACTAAAACACCCAAACCAGGTTTATGCAGCTCTGCAGAATGAGTTTCTTCTCCAAAAGAATGAAAATATTGCCTCAAGAAAGAACTTCTAAGAACTTCACAAAACTAGCGTGATTCTCTCTTGAAAGTAGCATTTATGATTGCTTGATTGCTTGTCAAAAGGTGTGTTTCAAAAGGTTCAAGCAATTCTATTTTTATAGAAGATTTTCCAAACTGCTAGTTTATTTAATCTGTTAAAATAATCTTTTAATCTGTTAAAAGTCTTGTTTTAATCTGTTAAAACTTCTTTTAATCTGTTAAAATGTTCTTGATTATTTTCCAGATTTGATTTAACTGATACGACAACGTTTATATCAATTAAAACTCTTTGTAAAAAATCTTCCTAATTGTTTTAATCGATTGTTTCATCTTTCAATCGATTAAAATACTGTTAAACATTCATATAAACTTTTCTAATTGATTTTAACTCATAACAATCTGTTTTAATCGATTAAAACACTTTAAAAAAAGTTCACTTAGTTATTTTAATCGATTGAAACACATTTTAATCGATTATAATTCTGCCAAAAGATTTCATAAAACTTTCTAAGTTATTTGAACTGATAACAAGCATGTTTTAATCGATTAAAACATTCTGGGAAAACCTCTTAGTTGTTTTAATCGATTATTTCGCATTTGTATCGATTAAAATTCTGCCAAAACACTTTTCAAAATATTCTAAGTCATTTTAATCGATTATATCAAATCTATATCAGTTAAAATAATGGCAGAAGGTTTTCAAAAATCCTTCAAATGAAAACAATCGATTATTTCGAAAACATATCAGTTAAAAACTTGTTACAAAAGTGTTAAGAACATTTTAGTTGATAAAACTCATATACTATTAGTTAAAATAGTTTCTTCAAAAACCTTTTAACAAAATACTTTGTTTTTAATCGTTTAAACCCATTTTAGAGGCTTTTGCAAATTCCTTTAAATGAAGAGACCTCATGCAGCAGAGAGATAAAAATGATTATACCTAAGTAGACTCACTAATCACACTACCCTTTTATCTAAGTGACCTTTGACTACAACACAGTAGCCTTTGACTTCATTTTGACTTCATCAAATCAACAAGATCTTTGCTCAAGTAATTCAATAAGATCTTCATCACTTTCAACCTTTGGCCTTGGTGAGAACAGTTTAGAACCGCCTAAACCAAGCACGTTTCTGCAGGAAAACCCCACCTCGAAAATAGCGTGGCTCTGCTCGTGGATGAATGAATTGTGTGTGCATTCGTTTGCTGCATTTGTATTGATGCATTAGCATAGGGTAATCATACAACAGACAAAAATAGTAAAAATCCTAAAAACCTTAAAAGTGATAAGAATAAACCAACTTTATCTCGGACAGTCTTCAGTAAAGCTAGCCTGGTTTCAGGTTCTTTATAAGCTAAGTAGCCACGTTGACCAACAGAAGAGATAAAGGGTTATAAAAAATATAAAAACAATTCAAAGCCATAAAAATACCTCTTACAATAAAAAGATTTTTGACAAAGTCATATCATTCATACAACATCATTTCATAAGGAAAAACAAGAGAGAAAATAAATGCAACATGCATACACATCATTTTAATAAACCTCCAAAAAATGGGTCTTAGGAACTTTTTTTGGGAAAATTACTGGGCCAAATCCCCTTTGGGATTTGCAACTTGGTTCTTCACCTCTTTCTCTTCGTTTTGATATGTTGTGCGTCCAAATCGGACATCCCAGTCAAAAGTTATTCCACTTTCAATATCTGTTGTTGTTGACAATTCAAGGACTTGATGTTGCACTTGATGAATATGAAGAATGGATTTTGATGATGATCCAAGAACTAAAGACTTAGAATATTGAAGATTGAAGATTGGTGATAATTGTATTGTAATAACTCTGATTTATTTAAGATTGAGTCTGTATTTTTAGAGTCTAAGATAGCCGGTACATAGTCTCGTAACTTAGAAGCTTCAAAAAGCTCAAATTTATCATTCAGAGCTCGGGTTTAATCGATTATATAGGTAAATAATCGATTAAAACAGTGAGAAAACACTTTCTATACAAACTCACTGTTTTAATCGATTAAAACAAGCAAAAGAATCGATTGTTTTGTACTGTCCGTATGCAGATAATCGATTATTTCACCAAATAATCGATTATTCCTGAGAGGGTTGGGTTCTGAAGTATTTGGCTCTGTTTTAATCGATTATTACTCCAAATAATCGATTATTTCAATCTGCTTTTTCAAATTAAATTTCAAATTAACCCTATTTTCGAAAACCCAATTACCAAGAACCCTAGTTTCGAAATCCTCAATTCCTAAACCCTAATTTCCCTACTTAAACTCGCTTTAGCACTCGTAAACTATGAACAACTAAAGAACAACTCTTTCCATACAAAAGTTAAGTGTCGTGAGTGCCGGAGAACTGTTTGTTGCAAGGAAAGGGGGCTTTTGGAAACTCGGTGTGAGGCTAGAAGCGATAAGAATCACTAAATGGAGTTCTTAGTGGATTGAGTGCTGTGCCGTCTCCGGGGAAAGTCTGTTCTTCGGGGCTTTTGGAAACTTGGTGTGAGGCTAGAAGCGATAAGAATCACTAAGTGGAGTTCTTAGTGGATTGTGTGTCTGTGCCGTCTCCGTGGAAAGTCGTTTATCATCTCTTGTGGATTTCAAGAGAGGTTTTATCTTTAACTTTATCTTTTTCATTATAATTTGTGTTGTAACAACTTTGTTCTTAGTGACAGCGTTAATCCTCTTTTGAGTGATTAGCAACTGGACGTAGGGTCTTTTGATCCGAACCAAGTATAAACCTATTGTGTAATCTTCTCTACTCTTCTCTATTTACATTTACGCAGTTTTTAATCGGTAAAATTTGGGGAAAATTTTGAAAACCTAATTTTTATTAAGTAACCAATTCACCCCCCCCTCTTGGTTTTTGTCCGACCACGCGAACATTCCGCTGCGCGATTCTAACAAGTGGTATCAGAGCTTGCTTTGATAGTCATTCAAACTTTTCGAAAATGGCCGGACAAAATCAAACTTTTGCTGAAGGTGCGTCTATCAACAGACCCCCACTTTTTGCGGGTCAAAATTATCCTTTTTGGAAAGTACGTATGCAAATATTTTTAGAGTCTGTTGATAGAGGTGTTTGGGACGCAATTTTAAACGGTCCATTTGTTCCTAAAATTACAGAGAACGGTGTTGACGTTCTTAAACCTTTTGATAGATGGACTGCCGACGAAAGTCGAAAAGCTCAATATGATGTTAGGGCTAGAAATATAATTTCATCTGCTTTAACCCTTGATGAGTTTTACAGAATATCCACTTGTAAGAGTGCTCAAGAGATGTGGGCAAAACTAAGAGTAACTTATGAAGGAACAGATGATAGTGACTCAATTTCGGAATCAAGCGACTCAGAAATAGAAGCTAACATTTGCTTGTTGGCAAATGACATCATTTCTTCCGACTTTGAGGTTAGTGATTCCGACTCATCTTCAAGTGATGATGAAAATGATCATGATGAACTGCAAAATGCATATAATGAATTGTTTAGTGCTTTTAAGGACTTGAACAATAAATACAAAGCTGTGAAAAAGAGTTTAAATAGTTCCAAAATGGAGGTAGAGTCCTTAAAAATGAAAATCACATGTTTAGAAGAAAAGGAGTCCTTAAAAACGAAAATTTCATGTTTAGAGGAAAAGGAAACCTTAGAAACGACAATTGTATGTATAGATGAGAATGATGATAAGACTATAGCATGTGCATCATGTAAAGAGTATGAACATGATATTGATTTACTTAGACATTTGCTTGATAAAGCTAAAAAGGAATTAAGTGATAATTATAAGAATAAGGATAGTGTTCAAATTAAAGAAAATTGTCATGTTCCTTTGAAAAAGCCTAAAAGTAAAAATAGAAGAGTATGGGTTGAAAAAGGAACCAAAACTTCAATAGTTAGAAATGCATCATTTTCAAATGTTACATCTAAAGCATGTTTCTATTGTATGAAACAAGGTCATACTTCAAATAGATGTAAAATCAAACATTTTGGTGTTCCTAAAGGAAAATATATTTGGGTTCCTATAGATAAATGAATTGTTTGTCTCTTTTATTTATTCAAAGAAAATGGATCATTTAGTATGTTTTAAACAGAATGATTAGGTAAAAACATTTTATCTTTTCTATTGCATGAAGGTTCTTCACTTAAAGATTTTTGCGAAAAGCCTCTAAAATTGTTTTAAACAACCTAAAACAAAGTATTTTTTCAAAAGCTTTCTTAAAACATGTTTTTAACTGATGCAGTTTTGAAAGAACCAAATAAAATCACTTAGAATGTTAAAAGAAGTGTTTTTACAGCATTTTAATCGATACAACTGGTTTTTAATGGATTAAAACCATTTAGAACTCATGTTGACCGATCAGATTTTTATTATGACCGGTCAGAAACGTTTAAATCGATTAAAAACACGTTTCAATCGATTAAAATCACTTAAAGGGTCAGGATGATCGATCAGAATCAAATTATAAGCGATCAGAACTCATTTTAATCGATTAAAACACGTTTCAATCGATTAAAATCACTTAAAGGGTCAGGATGATCGATCAGATTTTTATTATGACCGGTCAGAATCAGTTATGATCGATCAGATTTTTGTTATGACCGATCAGAACTCATTTTAATCGATTTAAATCTTGTTTCAATCGATTAAAACAACCTAAATTTTTTTTCCCTGCATTTTAATCGATTAAAAACTCGTTTCAATCGATTAAAACAACTTAAAAAAATTTTCTACACTGCATTTCAATCGATTAAAAGACGTTTTAACAGATTAAAACTGCACTTTTAACAGATTAAAAGAATCTTTTAACAGATTAATTAAACCAGCAGTTTTTGAAAATCATCTATAAAAACAGTTTGGCTTGAAATTTCTAAACACACATTGAATATAAGTTTTCACACATCCTTTAGCAATCAATCAAGCAACTGCGGTGCAAACAATTTGGAGATCAAGGATGTGCTACTTGTTGATGATATTATTGAATCAACTGATAGTTTGTGTAGAATTTACTAAGATTATGCAGGGAGAGTTTGAAATGTCTATGATGGGAGAATTAACATTCTTCCTTGGACTTCAAATCAAGCAACTTAAAGATGGCACTTTTATCTCTCAAACTAAATACTGCAAGGAGATTCTCAAAAAGTTTGGGATGGACACCTCAAAGGAAGCTAACACACCCATGGGAACTTCATGCTATTTAGACAAGGATGAATCAGGTTTGGAAGTAAATCAAACTATGTATAGAGGTATGATAGGATCACTATTATACTTAACTGCTAGTAGACCTGATATTATGCATTCTGTTTGTGTGTGTGCTAGATTTCAGGCTTGTCCTAAAGAATCTCATTTAATTGCAGTAAAACATATTTTAAAATACTTAAAAGGAACTACTGGATTTGGCTTGTGGTATCCGTCTGATGCTTGTATTAGTTTATTAGGATATTCTGATGCTGATTATGGTGGATGTAAAATTGATAGGAAAAGCACTAGTGGGACATGTCATTTGTTAGGTTCATCCTTAATATCATGGCACTCTAAGAAACAAGCATGTGTAGCTTTATCTACCACTGAAGCTGAATATATTGCAGCTGGTAGTTGTTGTGCTCAAATTCTGTGGATGAAACAACAATTAGAGGATTATAGTATATATTTAAATGACATTCCATTAATGTGTGATAATACGAGTGCAATCAATCTAACTAAAAATCCAGTAATGCACTCTAGGACTAAACATATTGAGATTAGACATCACTTTTTAAGAGATCATATCAGCAAAGGAAACTGCAGAATAGAGTATGTAGACACTAAACATCAATTAGCAGATATATTTACTAAGCCTCTACCAAAGGATAGATTCTATGATCTTAGAAGAGACTTAGGGATATTAGAAATAGCTTAAAATCTGCTTAATTTGACTGTTTCTGGATAATTGTTATATTAAAATTCGTGGTGTAGCATGTTCATAGGTTATTACGCATATAAATCTCAAAAACTTGACATAGCCTCTGGAATAATCGATTACTGAAACTAATAATCGATTATTTGTCATCAAAGCGTTCAAAACAGAGTATTCTCCTCTGGAATAATCGATTATTTCGTGAAATAATCGATTAAATGCCTCTGATAATCGATTACTTGCTTGAAATAATCGATTAAAGCTGTCAGATATTGAAGTAATCGATTATCTTGAAATATAATCGATTAAATGCGACCAGTTTTGCCTCCTAGCCGTTGTCAACGGATATTTTGCCATGGAATCTCTTCTATATGACCGTTGGAAGTGTTTTCTCTATAAATAGAGACCTCTAGTTCAATTATACTCACTTCTAATTCTTGTAATCAAGTTTTCTTGCAATCTACACTCTCTTTGCTTAATTATTCCCTCACTTGTCTCCAAAATCTCTTCAAGTTTATCTACTCTTTCAAATGGCCTCATCCTCTCGCCCTAAGATTCCTACAAAAAGAAGATCTGCACCTTCCTCTCATTCCCGTCCTAATTCTGTAGAAGGATGGATCTCTGATGCAGATTGCCAACAAGAGTCTCTAACCTACTGGAAAGAAAAAGCTATTATTTCTCCCAAATTTCTTATAGGTGAGCAATTCATTCGTAGGGGTTTCAATTTTCCTAATCTTCTTGAAATTCAAGGAGTTCTCCCGTTTATCCAAATGCAAGGTACATACTATCCTGACTTAGTTAGGGTATTCTATTCTAGATTCAAGTTTAGGGATCAAATTGCTACATCCCGTGTAAAAGGGGTTAACATAATTCTAGATGATGATATTTGGGAAAATGTTGCTCACTTCCCCATTAGAGAAGATGCTATTAACGTTTATGGTGAGCTAGATGACTTTGACAGGTTTCTAACTTATCGCTCTTTTCTACGGAATCCCTCAATGGAGATTGGACGTATCCTTCATGCTAGACCTTTAAAGAAGGAAGAACGCATGCTTCTACATTTACTTGTATGAATCTTATGTCCCCGGGCTACGAATCATGCCCAATGCTCATCCATTGATCTTCGAATTATTCATGCAATAATGAATAATGAACCTTTAGATTGGGGTGTTCTTGTCAATGACCATGCTTAAGGCAAAACGTCATCACACCTTCAAAATTCCATATGCTCTTCTTGTATCCCGAATTCTTGAATATAAAGGAGTCAATGTCGAAGGTGAACAAGTTGTCCGAACTAATAACTTGAACCGCATGCTAGACAACACATTGACTCAACTTCAAATGGTGCGAGTAAATGACATCTATGTTCATAAAGATGATGTCCAAAATCAAGGTGATGCAATTGAAGACTCGGATGAAGATATGCCTCCAGCAGCTGAGTTTCCCTCTACCCAAATCCAAAGTGTTGGAACATCCTCTTCTCATCAAGAATCGAGACAATCCATGGAAGATATGCTTTCCGACATGAATCAAAGAATGCAATCATTCTTCAATCTTTCTGGTGTACGGCATGATGAAATTATTCACCGTATATCCGATGTAGATGATAGAGTGGGTAGATTAGAAAATAGATTTGATACTCACTTTAATGATTTTTAAAGATTAGAAAATTATTCTGGTGTACGGTGAAGAATTTTAGATTTTATTTTGTTTATATCTTTGTATTGTTATGAATGGATGATTATGAAATAAAATTTGATGTTTCTTTCATGCTATGATTGAGGGGGAGCTTTCTCTAACTTATGCATATTTTGAGGGGGAGCTCTTATGATTGTTGTTGAAATGTTCTTTTTGATTATAATCAAAATAGGGGGAGAAAAATTTAAAGCCTATGATTCAATTTTAAATTTTATCTGGTATGTTTAATGTGTTTGTTAGTATGACGGATAAAACAGGTTATTACAAAGGGCTTTAAAAGAAAATTTTGATCATCATCAAAAAGGGGAGATTGTTGACAATTCAAGGACTTGATGTTGCACTTGATGAATATGAAGAATGGATTTTGATGATGATCCAAGAACTAAAGACTTAGAATATTGAAGATTGAAGATTGGTGATAATTGTATTGTAATAACTCGATTTATTTAAGATTGAGTCTGTATTTTTAGAGTCTAAGATAGCTGGTACATAGTCTGTAACTTAGAAGCTTCAAAAAGCTCAAATTTATCATTCAGGCTCGGGTTTAATCGATTATATAGGTAAATAATCGATTAAAACAGTGAGAAAACACTTTCTATACAAACTCACTGTTTTAATCGATTAAAACAAGCAAAAGAATCGATTGTTTTGTACTGTCCGTACGGATAATCGATTATTTCACCAAATAATCGATTATTCCTGAGAGGGTTGGGTTCTGAAGTATTTGGCTCTGTTTTAATCGATTATTACTCCAAATAATCGATTATTTCAATCTGTTTTTCAAATTAAATTTCAAATTAACCCTATTTTCGAAAACCCAATTACCAAGAACCCTAGTTTCGAAATCCTCAATTCCTAAACCCTAATTTCCCTACTTAAACTCTGCTTTAGCACTCGAAACTATGAACAACTAAAGAACAACTCTTTCCATACAAAAGTTAAGTGCTTGTGAGTGCCGGAGAACTGTTTGTTGCAAGGAAAGGGGGCTTTTGGAAACTCGGTGTGAGGCTAGAAGCGATAAGAATCACTAAGTGGAGTTCTTAGTGGATTGAGTGCTCTGTGCCGTCTCCGGGAAAGCTGTTCTTCGGGGCTTTTGGAAACTTGGTGTGAGGCTAGAAGCGATAAGAATCACTAAGTGGAGTTCTTAGTGGATTGTGTCGTTGTGCCGTCTCCAGGGAAAGTTTGTTTATCATCTCTTGTGGATTTCAAGAGAGGTTTTATCTTTAACTTTATCTTTTTCATTATAATTTGTGTTGTAACAACTTTGTTCTTAGTGACAGCGTTAATCCTCTTTTGAGTGATTAGCAACTGGACGTAGGGTCTTTTGATCCGAACCAGTATAAACCTATTGTGTAATCTTCTCTACTCTTCTCTATTTACATTTACGCAGTTTTTAATCGGTAAAATTTGGGGAAAATTTTGAAAACCTAATTTTTATTAAGTAACCAATTCACCCCCCCCTCTTGGTTTTTGTCCGACCACGCGAACATTCCGCTGCGCGATTCTAACAGTTGTCATAAAAAATATTTTTGTAGTGCATGCATAAACACATTCATTCTAGGATGCATTAGATATCCTTAGATAATAGCGAAAGAGACCCAAGTGCGTTTATAACCTTCCTAGAAGAGATAAATGCACTAAGGTATGATGGTAACCTTTTGAAAAAAGGGAACCATCACACCAAGGTGAGTATGGTACTCCCTAAAGCATAAGCTTTTAGGAAAACACCAAAGCTATGGTCTAAGGCATATCTATCCCACACTGATCATTCATCATAAAAAATAATAATAATGAAAATCTTTAAATCATTTAGAAAGTGGCTGGTCTTCTCCCTGTCCGCACTCGCGCTCAAAAAGCCAAAAGGATGGAACAATTAGAGGAGCAAAATCTCAAACTCACCACCGAGATTAACTCTCTAAGGGAACAAATGGCACAAATGATGACAATAATGCGTCAACAACATCTCCACAAAGAGGGTCCTCACAGTGAACATGCCTCCCACCATGAGGAAGAAGAGGAACCCATCTTTGAGCATGAACAGGGAGTTCATGTCCAGTCTGACAAGAGCGCAGTACACATCAATACTCCTGAGGTTTCCAAGCAACAAATTACTGCCCTCGAAGAAAGATTAAGGGCCATGGAGGGACATGATTTCAATATTAAAGAAGCGGCTGACATGTGCCTCGTAAAGAACATTCAATTTACCCCCCCAAGTTCAAGGTTCCAGATTTCCCAAAATACAGGGGAATGACCTGTCCCAAGAGCCACCTTACAATGTATTGTCGTAAGATGGCTCCATATGCCAATAATGAGAAACTCCTAATCCATTGCTTTCAGGAAAGCTTGGCCGATTCAGCCTTGAGCTGGTATATGCAGTTGGAAGGGGGACAAGTCCAAGCCTGGAGACAGCTGGCAAATGCCTTCCTTCACCGTTACAAGTACAACATCGATCTGACTCCGGATAGGTCAGATCTACAAGCTCTGAATAAAAGAAACGACGAACCCTTCAAGGCATATGCTCAGCGTTGGAGGGAATTAGCAGCCCAAGTAGAACCTCCTCTATCCGACAAAGAAACCATATCCATATTCATCAATTCGTTGATAGACCCCTATTATGATAAGTTGATAGGGAACACATCAACCCTTTTCGCAGATGTGGTAACTGTCGGTGAAAGAATAGAGCAAGGACTGAAGAGCGGAAGGATTGCACAACCTTCCTCTTCTAACGCATCATTCAACAAGTCCTTTGGCCAGAAGAAGGAAGGAAGCGTAAATGCCATCAACCTTGCTACTCCTTCTCCCTCTTCGCCACCAGCTGGGCAGTCACGCAGACAAGAGAAGAAATTCACCCCCATTCCAACCTCTTATGGGAGTCTGCTGCCAAAGCTGTTAGAGGCCAAGCTCCTAACACGTATCCCTCTGAAGAATAAAGATCCACCTTACCCCGGTTAGTACAAGCTCAACGAAAAATGTGATTACCACTCCGACGCTCCTGGGCATTCCGTGGAAGATTGCATCAACTTAAAATATAGGGTTCAAGAATTATTGAATGCTGGGTGGATTACTTTCAATGCTCCCGACCCTTAGGTGGATGACACACCTCTGTCTCAACCAGAATGACGGGGAAGACCAACTGATTAAGGTTCCTCATAAAAAATATAAATAAATAAAAAGTATATAATAATAAAAATAGTAATAAAAAAGCTTTTGATGCATCTCTCGCGGTCTCTGCTCATGGCCGCGAGATCTTTTGATTAAAGGGGCTCTGTATATATTTCTCTTTTCATCAATACAACGAGGCATTTTTCATAATATTCATATTCTTCTCATTCTTTTCTCTCTCACTCCAAAATAATTAAATAAAATCTAAGCCCAAATAAGGACCATATAAACAGTCATGTCTGTGATTGAAAACTCTCTACGGGATCTGAAAGCCGAAGGCGAATGACTTGAGTCAGACAGTAAGGAGGGGACCATTTCCCCGGACATGCAAAGACTGTTGAAAAAAAAAGGGCTCAATTGATATAGCCCCATCAGAAAAAACTGAGGCCATCAGTTTGGGACAAGGAGATAATAAGAAAGAAGTAAATATTGGTACCCAAATTGATAAAGTCAGGGAAGGGGCAATAACACCTTTGTGTTTATTCATGCCTCATCCTTTCCCTTATACATCAGATAAAGCTGTATTGTGGATATGCACAGAAGAATTGTCCGTCAATGAAGATATCTCCAATATAGCCGACATTGGGGGCATGACGAGAAGCAAAAGAATTTATTCACCAAAGGAGCTACAAGATAATGCTCCTAAAAACAAAGGAAAAATAAAGAAACCGAAGAGGAAAAGGAAAAAAAAGAATCCAAGGGGAAGATTAAGTAGACCTTGGATTCACGGTGCTAGGGAAATTTCTTCAAACGCTCTACCGAAAAATCAAATTCGTGGTAGGCAACAAGTTGATCATGGTTCAAGCTAAAGACTACATTCGAATCGAGCCGTCCACCATACCTTAAATGGATGCGGCTAGAGAAGACATTTGAAAATATGGAAAGACTTCCTAGTAATATAAAAGTGGCCCATATAATGAAGAGATATGGATACATCCCAGGACAAGGGCTTGGAAAGGATGCTCAAGGAATAAGAGAGCCACCAGATTTTAAGGATAACCCTTTAAAGTACAACCCTACAAAAGATCAAGCCATACGAGGAAAAGGGAAGTCTCCCCTTCGTACCTTAAAGATGATCTTCCGAAAGGGAGGGATATTAGCGCAAAGAGTAGCGTTAGTCATTAGGTGTCCTTCTTCCAATTCTAAGGGATGTAAACCCAATGACTATTAGAGATCACTCCTCAGGATGTGTCCGACCCCCGAGCATCTTTAGGGCACGCATTTCCCTTTGAATTAAAAAAGAATGTTATTCTTACTATCTGCTTCTCTTCTCGCTAATTATGTCTATACCCCATTAAATAACCATGTTTAGATAAACGTTCCAAAATGTGTCAAAATAATCAAAGCGCCATAGACAAAATGAAACCAAAGCTAACATGATTGATTAGCTAGAGACACAAATAAGAAAATCGTGTTTCCACAATGTTTTGAGAAAAGAAATTATTATTAAAAGAAGCCCGTCAAGGTCAAAGGCCAAGACAAAAAGATAAAAGGGCAAAATCCTAGGCTGAAAACCCAAAAGGGCAGACTAGGAAAGTTAATCAGTCACAAATAAGCACCATAGAGTATTCATTTGAAGACGCCACCTCATAAAAACAAAACGTTTGTTTAAACTAGCCTAAACACCGACCAACCTTGGCTAGCCATTCTTACAGAAACTATTATTTCATAAAAAAAATCCCACTAAAACACAAGCCTTTGCAATAAATCCATTTCTTTCTCTTCTCTTGACCCTTCACCATAAAGCATTCAAGTAATTAACTAGGGAATGTGGAAATATAGTGATCAATAGGAGGATTGAAATCCCTAAGGAAAGGAAGAGGGGCATTGATATGACAGTTGTTCTACATTCAAAATAATTACTCTTCGATTATAGCAAAGATCCGAGACGGCAAATCAGTATAGCTAATCATGTTGACAAAAGCACATGATGATGGAAGCAAAATTAACAGAAGCTGAATGGGTTCGATGCCGATATGACCAGTTAAACCTTATTGAAGAAAAACGGCTGAATGTTATATGTCGTGAGCAAGCCTATCAAAGGAAAATAAAAAAGGCTTATAAAAAAGGTCAACCCCCATATTTACCATAAGAAGGATTTAATGGTAAATAAGTTGCTTCCGGCCAAGAGGAATAAAATTGGAAAATGGGAACAAATTGTGAAGGACCCTTTGTGGTCAAACGAGCTTTCTCGGGAGGAGCTGTTATCCTTGCCAATATGAATGGAAAAGAACTTCGATACCTAATCAACTCCGATACGGTAAAGAAGTATTATGCTTGAAGACATTGCTCAAGACCTGTCAGGAATGAAAACTCGCAAAGGGCATCCCTGTGCAAAAAATAGTGTATACATTCCTCGCTAGGATACGTCCTAGGCAAAAAGCAGAGGTAAAAAAAAAATAAAAAATAATAACAATAAAGAGCAATGGTTACCTCAATCGAAAACCGAAAGGCGGCTAAGGTAACATTCTTCCAGAAGTAAGCAGTCTGCATAGTCTTCACTCTGAGCTCAAGTATCTCAACTAAAGCAATTAGGAGAACCAGGGGGCAGATATCATAGACATGACTGTTTAAGCCTATACAGTATAGCTAACCCCAACTATCCATTCTTCTAAATACCTTTTGAAATCCTTCTATAAAAGAAATAAACTTTTGTTTATTTATCAATAAAATTCCCTTTCATTTCCTTTCTCTTGACCAAATATTATGGAAATGCCTCTTTATTTGATAAATCATAAATATGCACAACGACCTTTAATCAAAGATCAAGCCTGCATCTAAAAAAGGGGAAGCATAAAAAATAATAAAGGAATAAAAGCCTGCTAGGATATTCTTAGGAAAAAACTAGGGTAGCCTGCTAGATCAGAAACCTCAAAAGAACGATCTAGGCAAAAGATAAGGCAAAAGCCCCCTAAGATATTCTAGGCAAAAATTAAGGCAACCCGCTAGATCGAAAACCCGTAAAGGGCGATCTAGGCAAAAGATAGGGCTAAAACCAAAAGATGAATAAAAAAGGAGCCCATCATCATGGTCATAAATGAGGAGCCCATCGGCGTATTCATAAGAAGCCAACGGGAGAAGGCCAGTTACTTTCTAAATGCATCAAAAATAAATAAACAAATAGATTGCATCTAGAACATCCACACACAAAGTAGATGCACAAAACGACTTTGTCAAAATCAAGAAAAAATAATTTTCTTTAAATAAGAATAATAAACATGCATATAAGGAGGATAATCTCCATACTTGTGATTGAAAATAGGAGGTTCCAAAATCCAGTCTCCAAATAAAAATAAAAATCGCGGAAGAAAAGGCGGAATCAAAACCATTCCAGCAAAATAAAGAGCTTCAAGGAAACTAGCTCTAACCTTCTACCCCAATAAACGAAGGCACACCAGGAAAAGCCCAACGGAAAGGCTCGATGATCCCCAAGCGGATCCTTGCCTACTCTAGAGGCAAAACAAAAATTACTCCACGACTCAACATCATCATCACATGAGTCATCAAACATAGTCACTCGAAGCTCCAATCGCCATCCTTCCATCCAAGAAAAAGGAAGCCATCGAAAAGTTAACAGAAAGACTTGATCATCCCCAAGCAGGATCCTTGCGTACTCAAGAGGCAAAACAAAAAATTACCTTACGACTCAGCTTCATTACCACATGAGTCATCAAGCACACTCATCCAAAATATCCGCCACATTCCCCAAAGGAGAATAAGGACTACACAAAGATCAACCAAAGAAGATATGAAGTCAAAATCTCCATATCCCCAGGGGTTCAACAAAAAAAAGAAAGAAAAGAAAAAACCTTTCATTTCCCAATAGAGGCCACGAAAAATGCCGAATAAATATCTCCAAATAGAGCATTTCAGAAAAATCTACAAAATGGGGAAAACAAGAAAATTCCCATCCTCCAGTTCAATAAGGAGCTTCACAAAGCCAGGAGCCAAGACTCCGTCATAAAAATCAAATCAAAGTTGGATCCCCAGGAATCCAACAAACTCCTTGGTGAATCGCCAAAAAAGAGAAAAAGAAGAAAACCTCTTCATCCCCAGCAGATAATAAATAAGCCTGTGTGCATAAAAGAAATTAAAAAAGGCGCACGCGAGGAATAAGGAAAAATAAATAAGAAAATCCATTCCCCAACAGAATAAGAGCATAGGCAAAGCCAGCTCAAAACAGCAGCATCCAACAAGGAGTCAAAAACTCCATTCCTCCCTAGGGGGCAAGTCAAAATAGATCTCCAGGAAAGCAATCAAATCCCCGATGGATCATCAAAAAGAAAAAACTATCCCCAGTGAGCCTATCAGCAAAGGCAAAACTACAAATTTATATCCTTAGGGAGTTAATCGCCTATAATGCCTAATATGGATATCCCAGTGGAATGCAAAGCCTTCACTTCCAATGAAGCCTCTGCCTACTCAGAGGCAAGCAAAGAGCCAATATCCCCAAGAAACGGGAAATCAACCTATGCAAGAGACAATACAAGCCCAAAGCATAAAGCCTCCATTAGTGAAGCATTTGCCTACATAAAGAGGCACAATAATAAAAAATAAAAATCCCCAATGGATTCTTGCCTAAATAAGAGGCAACCAACAAAGAATCCCCGGCAAGACCGGATGGCTAAACAGAAAAGTCAAAAACAAGAATCCCCGGCAAGACCGGATGGCTAAACAAAAAAGCCAAAAACAAAGAATCCCCGGCAAGACCAGATGGCTAAACAGAAAAGCCAAAAACAAAAATCCCCGACAAAGCCGGATGACTAAAAATAGAAAAGTCAGAAAGAAAAATCAATCATTCCCCATGAATGGGCGCATGATAAAAAATAGTAAGCCGCCAACACATCTCCAAAACCGGATGAGGGTTTGTACTCATCAAAAGATTGAATGCCAAAAAGAGAATCCTAAGAGCCTTGCAGAACGGGGCTTGTCTCGAGTCTAGCAAGTGCAGACCCGAACTTAGTGGGGGAAAATACCCACAAGAATTTAGCAAAAGCGGATCCATACCTGGTGGGGGTAAGTACCCACAAGAGCTTTGCACAACATGGCTCGTCAGAGAGTTTAGCAAACGTGAACTCGAACATAGTGGGGGAAAGTACCCACAAAAATCTAGCAAATGCAGACTCGAATCGGGTGGGGGTTTGTACTCACAAGAGCCTTACAAAAGAAGGTTCGGACCAGATGAGGGTTCATTCTCATCAAACCAGATAGGGGTTGGTACCTATCAAAACTATTCATCATCCAAAGGATCGGCTTCCTCACCAAAGGAGCATCCTGCAAATCAAAGGATCGACTTCCTCACCAAAGGAGCATCCTACAGACCGAAGGATCGGCTACCTCATCGAAGGAGCATCCTGCAAATCGAAGGATCGGCTTCCTCACCGAAGGAGCATCCTGCAAAACAAAGGATCGACTACCTCACCGAAGGAGCATCTTGCAAGTCAAAGGATCGGCTTCCTCACCAAAGGAGCATCCTACAAACCGAAGGATCAGCTACCTCACCGACGGAGCATCCTGCAGAAGGAGCATCTTACAGACCGAAGGATCGGCTACCTCACCGAAGAAGCATCCTGCAAATCAAAGGATTGGCTTCCTCACCTAAGGAGCATCCTACAAACCGAAGGATCGACTACCTCACCGAAGGAGCATCCTGTAGACCGAAGGATCGGCTACCTCACCGAAGGAGCATCCTGCAAATCAAAGGATCGGCTACCTCACCAAAGGAGCATCCTACAAACCAAAGGATCGACTACCTCACCGAAGGAGCATCCTGCAGACCGAAGGATCAGCTACCTCACCGAAGGAGCATCCTGCAAATCAAAGGATCTGCTACCTCACCGAAGGAGCATCCTGCAAAACAAAGGATCGACTTCCTCACCAAAGGAGCATCCTACAAACCGAAGGATCGGCTACCTCATCGAAGGAGCATCCTGCAGACCGCAGGATCGGCTACCTCACCGAAGGAGCATCCTGCAAATCAAATGATCGACTACCTCACCAAAGGAGCATCCTACAAACCGAAGGATCAACTACCTCACCGAAGGAGCATCCTGCATACCGAAGGATTGGCTACCTCACCGAAGGAGCATCCTGCAAATCAAAGGATCGACTTCCTCACCAAAGGAGCATCCTACAAACTGAATGATCGACTACCTCAGCAAAGGAGCATCCTGCAAATCTAAGGATCGACTACCTCACTGAAGGAGCATCCTAAGGCTTCACACTCGTCAGCTACGGGGTCAGCTACCGCATCGAAGGAGCATCCCAAAGCTACGAAATTCATACTCATCAACCACAGGATCAGCTACCGCATCGAAGGAGTATCGTGGAGGTTCACATTCACTAGCTGAAGGGTCAACTACCGTATCAAAGGAGCATCCTGAAGCTTCACACATATCGTCCGAGGGAACAGCCTCCCCAGCAAGGAAGCATCCTGAAGATAACATCATACTGTATTTATCATCCGGAGGATCAGCAAACTTCAGTAAAAGAGTATCCGAAGGATGACCGGGCAAAAAGGGTTAACTCCTTCACCTACCAACTAATCTTGTGGGCACATTAGGCCGACAATTAGTTAGGCAGGTGAAAGGGGGGGCAGCTGTAGACCCCTAATTTTGCCCGGCCGCTCAATAAAGGCTAAGAAGACTTTCTATCTGAAGATAAAGCTTTGGTAGACGTCTATCGGCATCAATCGACTTCCGAATAAAGAAAGGAAAGCTTCTCGGGAGTCCCAGAACACAAAATCTAGCTAAAATAGTCGAGATGGTCATCCTAGAAGTCGGGATGGCCATCCCAGTCAGCCCAGACGGCCGTCCCACATGCCAGACGGCCATCCCAACCATTTTTGTCACTTGGGACGACCGTCCCAAATCCTAGACGGTCGTCCCGGCCTCTGTAGATGACCATCCCTGTTTTCCAGACCCCAGACGGCCGTCCCGAGCTGCCAGGCTGCGAAAACTATAAATAGGAAGCTCATTTGAGCATTTTTCACACTCCAGACACTTGTCTTCTCTCCCTCTTTCGAATGAACTCTCCAATTGCCTAAAAAGGTAATAATCGGTTAAGGAATATTCTTCCAGCATTCGATTCTTCTTAAAATTTTAGTAGAGTCGATCTTGTATTCGGGAAGGAGAGTCTTTGTAGAGCGGGGGATTGCCAAAACGCATCCTCACAGTTAAAGATTTGCAATAAAAAGCTTGCTACGGAGGTTCTTTTCACTTCTCTTCTCTTTTATTGCTTTATTTATTGATTTATGTATGCAATAGAAAATAAAATCATGTAGATAGCCATTGTTTAAATATTGTATAATAAAATAGGGTAATAGCATAATTTCTCTTAATCTTTACTTTATGAATCAATCCGTCATAGGGAACCCGAAAGGGGCGTTGTGGGGGTGTTAACACCTTCCCCACACGTAACTAACTCCCTTACCCAACTCTGGTTATAATGGCCAAGTTTGGTTTTTCTTAAAATCAATGTCTTTTTATCCTTTTCCAATGTTTATGGTCAAAACATTGGTGGCGACTCCATAAGAACCCTTTTTGCGGAAACCTTGCTTTTATTAGAGGATAGTTCAGTTGTTGAGCACCTCGGAAGCAATGAACACATTTTAAATAAAACACGAGTCTAAACCATATTTTCGCGACCGCTTGCATAAACGTTCGAGATGTCCCTAGACGTCGGAACGGATGGCGGCGACACCCACAAAGGATGAAGAACAGTTTTCCCTAGAGACGGCACAACACACAATCCACCAAGAAAACCCACTTAGTGATTCTTATCGCTTCTAGCCCACACTAGGTTCCAAAACCCCTTTTTTCTCCAACAAACAGTTCTCTGGCAGTCACAACTCTCAACTTTTATTTGAAAAAGGTCGTTCATTTTGCAGAGAGCCTTAGAGAACTTTAAGTAGAGAGATTAGGGTTTGGGAATTGGGGATTTTTGAAAATAGATGAATTGGGAATAGGGTTTTCGAAACTTGGTCGAATTTTGAACTTCAAAACACATATTTTACTGAAATAATTGATTAACTTGAGTGTTAATCGATTATTCCAGAGCCAAATTCACCTGAAACCCAAAACCACTCAGTTTAATCAATTAACTGAGCAAGTAATCGATTAACAGCCCTGTTAATTGATTAACAGAGGCTTTAATCGATTATTCCAGAGAGCAGATGCTGAAAATGGTTTTTTTCTCTGTAATAATCGATTATCCTGCCATTTAATCGATTAATCTAGTATGTTTTTGATAAAAATGAGTTTTTAGAACCTTTAAAGAGTAGACTATGTGCTGGCTATCTTGGAGTCTAATATTACTATCGCCACCGTCAAAACGAGGCGGTCGGAGCGACGCGATGGTTCCGACTTTCCATTTTTCGCGTTTTTATTGGTGTGGTTACAACGCCTTTAGGTTGTCCGATAACCAGGCTGAACCTAGGGGTGAGGTTTTCGAAAGGGCGTTCTTGGATTGTCCGATAACCGGGCTAAACCAAGAACTAGTTTTTGAAGGGTTCTTCTGGAGTCGCCACCGACGCTTTTACCGGAAACATCGGAAAAGGGGCTAAAAGGCGTTGGTTTTCGAAAAACCAACTTTGGTCATTAGAACCAGAGTTGGGTAAGGGAGTTAGTTACGTGTAAGGGAAGTGTTAGTTCCCTTACGACGCCCCTTTCGGGTTCCCTATGATGGGCTAGCTACTTTGGATAAATAAATAAACCGGTGAAAAATACGCTTTTACCCTTTATTTTGTGGAATTTTAAAATTATGACTACATGGTCCTAGTTTCTATTGCATAATTAAAATTAAAGCGGTAAAATAGAGAGAGAGAATATAGAAACCTTCGAAGTAAGATTTCTATTAATTCTTTGCAATTAGGGTGCTTTTTGGCAGCCCTTCACTCTTTACAGCGCCGGAATCACTCAAAAATGCTATAAAATACTCTAGAAAGCTCTCAGAAACTCCAGAAATGCTTCGGAGGGGTTCTAGAAAGAGAATTTGAAGAAATGTCTAGAGAGAGAATGGAAGAACTGTGGGAAATGAGGGGAATGACGCTCCTATTTATAGGGATTCGCGCCTGTCAGGTCGAGACGGGCCGTCTCGTCTGACAAGGTCGAGACGACCGTCTCGCCAAATGAGACGGCGGTCTCGCCATTTGCGCAAGGCAAGACGGCGGTCTCGACCTTAAAAGGCAAAAATCCTTATTTTTGGGCCAAAAATCCCTCCTATCCTAGTATGGGGCCTAATAGTCTCTCCTAGTGGCTTCTTAGGCTTCATCCATCTTCGAATAGAAGGTCTTCTGGTCTTTATTATGAGGTCGGGCAAGATTAGGGGTCTACAGCTGCCCCCCCTTTACTGACCAGTCGGTTGTTGGCATGTTGTGCCAAGAAGAACGACTAGGAGGTAAAGGAGTTGACCCTCTTGCCCGGTTACCCTTCGGATGTTCCGACTTGTGGCGGTTGATCCTCTGGGGAAAGTTTGTGTCGTGCTCCTCCAAGATACTCCTTCTGACGGTAGCCGATCCCTTTGGTTGACACATGATAGAACCTTAGGATACTGCTTCTGACGGTAGCCGATCCTTCGGTTGATGGGTATAAACCCCCCATCAGGCTGGTAGTTGCAGTCCGCTGTGTGTTGGACTGGATGAGTATGAACCCCCCATCAGGCTGGTAGTTTGCAGTCTGCTGTGTGTTGGACTGGATGGGTATGAACCCCCCATCAGGCTGGTACAGTCTGTTGTGTAGGACTGGTGGTAGTGGCGGCTTACTGCTCAGGTGGCTCATGCGCCCGTTGTTGAGATGTGTTTTCTTGTTTTTGATTTGTGCGTCCGGTTTGTGCCGGGGATTTTGTTGGTGTTCATCCAGCCTTGTTGGTTGCTAGGGATTCTTTGTTTTTGATCTTTTCATGGTGATCACCCAACTCTTGCTGGATGGTTGGGTGGGCTTTGTTTGTGTTCGGCTCTTGCCTGGTTTGTCAAAGTTTTGTTGGTCAAGGTGGTTGACTTTGTTTCAATCCTGCCTTTTTTCGCTGTTTTATCTCTTTTTTCTCGCAATTTTGGATTTTGGCTTTTTTTCTTGAGTGTAAGTCTTTTGACTCTTTATCTTCTTTTGATTACGCTGACTTTTGGAAGGGATAAAAAGATGCATGGAATAAAATTTTTATTTATGAAAGATTTTATTACAACAGCCCTATTCTATAAGTGCTATCCCTAAGACTATGGGCTATCGTCTGGAGACGATCTGTAGGAGGGGAATTGCTGGTACATGTGCCTCCGGAACTCTGCTTGGTCCCGGACTTCATCTCGGTATTCTTGCTGGAACATTGCCCAGTCTTGCCTCATTCCCTCCTGATACTGGTATATCGTCTCCAGTCTGGTGTCGAAGGCTTCTTGTCTTAGGGACATTTGTTCTTGCCTTACAGACATCTGCTCGAATTGCTGGCGTTGATCGTAGATGTTGCGGTTTACGCCAGCAAAGTCGTCTGTGTACTGCTGCTGATGCTGATGCTACTGTTGTGGCTGTTGGAAATCGGGAGGTGTCATGAGATCGTGCATTGCCACGATGTCCTGGAGGTCTAAGGCGAAATCCAGCGATGGGTGGAGGACCAGCTGGGTTCCGCGGCGCATGAGCATCCCCATGCTGACCAGTATCGACCCGTTGATAGACTCGGGCCGTTGACTGGAGGCCAGTTCTTCCCGGCCACTGCACCCCCATTTTTCTGCCAGGGGGGTGATGAGGGGGGCCATGAGGACAACTCCCACCGGCCTGCTTCCGAAGTCCTTGAGGGCCTTCAGGAAGAAGTAGCCAGGGTTGCATCGACGCCTCTGGCACATGCAGAAAAGGACGAAGAGGTCGGGCAGAGTTACCTTACCCTGACTCTCTTTCCTGCCGTGGATGGTCCCCGCCAGCAGCTTGTGGCAAATGCGGAGGGCCGGGGGGAGTGCTGAGCCCTTCATCAGCGTGGGCAATGTGGGTGCCCTGGTGAGCTCCTCTCACATCTCGCCGGCGGTGAGGTTGGTGGGGCGTGCGCAGATGGCCTCCTGGTACTCCCGGGTTAGCATGTCTTCGGGCCGGACGAATCCAATAGACACGTTGAATTCGTCCAGCGTGGTGGTCCGATACATCCCACCCATAAAGTATGTCACCATCTTCATCGGCGATAGGCCTGGGATCATGGCGGGAGTTTCGGCGTAGGAGATGGAGGCCAGGAACTCCATCACTGCTTGAGGGTACACATGGGTGGGGGGAGACTGCAGGGGGAAACCCCATCCAATGTTGTCGATGTTGGCCCGGACGTCGCCCTCCCATCCAAATTCGGCGAGGATGCCGAAGTCTAGCTTGAGCATGGGGTGCCATGCGTACCCCCTGATGTGCTCTAGGCGAGCCTGGTGTAGCGGTGAGAGCCATGCGGGGTCTTGAGGAGCAGGTGCTGAGGAACTGCTAGGGCCAACAGGTCCTCTTCTCTTCCTTGACTGACTTCCACGGAACATTTTGTCGAAAAAGGCGCTTGGAAGTGAGAGATCTGAGAGTTGGAGTGCAGAGGAGTTGTGGAGAGCCTCAAGACCCCTCCCCTATTTATAGGGGAAAAATTGAATCCGGGATCGCCGTCTAGGAAGTCGAGATGGCTGTCTCGGTTTTGTGCAAGTCGAGACGACCGTCTGGGAAGTCGAGACGGTGGTCTCGACTTTGGCCTTAACCGAGACGGCCGTCTCGCCAAGCGGGACGACGGTCTCGTTTTCAGCTAAGTCGAGACGGTGGTCTCGTTGGTCGAGACGACGGTCCCGTTTTGCTTGGAGACCGAGACAGCGGTCTGGAAATTCCGGACGGCCGTCTCGAATTACGGGAGTTTTTTTTGTGTTAAAAGCAAATAGGACCTGGTTCAAAAACATGTTATGCATGCAATGTTTTTATGTTTGATGTCCTATAATGCCTATTTCAATTAGTTTTTCAGAAGGATTTAACTGACGTGTCTTTGTAGCGTCGAATGTCCTCTGATCTGGGTTTTTGCGTTTGGCTGTACCATGCCGGGCTTCTTATGACCGAAGGGTAGCTTGTTTTTCCTTTTTCTCTTTTTTGTAGAGCACTCTTTGCCATGTAGTGTCCCTTTTTCTCCATTCTAGGGGTTTCAATCCTCTTGTTGACTATACGCCTCCATATTCCCAAATTAATTATTAGAATATTGTTGTGAGGGTCAAGAGAAGAGAAGTAAAGGGGTAAATTCAATGGCTTGTGTTTTAGAAGGTTTGTTTTATTTAGAAAGAGGTTTTTTAAGAACGGATGGCTAGGGTTAGGCTTAGATGTTTAAGCTTTTCGTCTAAGCAAGTGTTTCCCTTTTTTGTACTTGCGCCTTAGTTTTATTTCCATTGCTTTTCTATGGCTAATTGATTTCCCTAGATCGCACTTTGGGTTTTCGAAATAGGATATTGTGCTTTGGCCCTATCTTTTGTCTAGGTTCTTTTTTTGTGTTTAGGGAATCCTAGCGGACCTTATTTTGTAACCCTAACTTTTGCCTAGGCTACCCTTTATTTTTGTTCGGGTATCCTACCGGGTTGACCCTATCTTTTGCGTAGCCCCCTTGGTGGGTTTCCTACCGGGTATTTTTCTTGGCCTTTGGCTTTTATGGTTTTTTTTTGTGTGTATTTTTTTTCAAAATATTGGCGAAGCGTGACTCTCTTTATGGTGAAGTGAAGTCTTATTTGGTGCTTCTAATCAATTAGTTTGACTATAATGGCAATGGTGAATTTTTGGTTATTTGGATGCGCTTTTTATTATTCTTTTTCTTTTTCCGTTTACTTAGACAGGGTTATTGTAAGGTCTAGTCAGAAATAGCAAGAAAAGAAGCAGATAGTAAGAAGCATTCTTTATTAATTAATAAGGGAATATGTGCCCTAAAATGCCTGGGGGTCGGGCTAGCCCCGGGGTATAATCTCTAACAATCATGGGGTTTACATCCCTTAAATGAAGAAAAAGATTTCCTAATGACTAGGGTAACTCTTGACGCTTGCACCTCTCCACTTCGGAAAATTTGCTTGAGTGTGCGGAGGGGAGACTTCCCTTTCCCTCTTTCTGCTCGGCCCTTAGTAGGGTCATATCCTAGGCCATGCTTGAAAGGATTATCTTGGAATTCTGGGGGTTCCCTTATGCCTTGGGAGTATGCCCCCAGTCCTTGGCCAGGATGGTAACCATGCTTCATCATCATGTGGGCTACCCTTGTGTTTTTGGGAAGTCTTTCTATACTGGCAATTTCGAGCGCTTGAAAAGATGTTTCAAGGGCCTCTTCAGCCGCATCCACATAAGGTTGGGTGGACGGTCCACTGATCAGGATATCATCTTCTGCTTGGACCGTGACCAATTTGTCGTCCACTATGAATTTGACTTTCTGGTGGAGCGTCGAAGGTACTGCCTTAGCGTCATGAATCCAAGGCCTGCCGAGGAGACAAATGTATGCTGGAGTAATATCCATTACATGGAAATTGACGTTGAAGATAGTGGGTCCAACTTGGATTGGCAAATTAACTTCTCCCACTACTTCTCGCTTTGATCCATCGAAGGCTCGAACGATAGTGCTGCTTGGGCGCAGACGGGTTCCTTGGATAGTCAACTTGTCTAGTGTGCACTTGGGCATCACGTTCAAGGATGACCCGTTATCCACAAGAACTTTGGCGATGAGGTACTCCTTGCACTTGATCGAGATGTGCAAGGGCTTATTGTGGTTCGACCCCTCGAGGGGTAGTTCTTCCTCTGTGAAGGTGAGGTGATCGCTTGCCATCATGTGACCGACGATCCTCTCAACCTTTCCTTGGGATATAGTGTGAGGTACATGCGCTTCACTCAAGACCTTCAGTAGGGCGTTTCTGTGCGGTTCTGAGCTCATCATTAGAGATAACAATGTTATCTTTGTAGGTGTACGATTGAGCTGGTCTATAATGGAATACTCGCTTTGCCTTATAAACTGGAGTAATTCCTCTGTCTCCTCCTTGGATTCCTTATTTTCTTTTTCCTCTTCAATCTTTTTATTTTTTCCTTTATTTTTGAGGACATCTTCCTGTGAGTCCTTGGGGGAGTAGACTCTTCCACTTCTAGTCATGCCCCCAATGCCGGCTATATTCGTGATATCCTCTTTTATTGGTGAAGATTCCCCATATCTCCACGGTACAACTTTGTTTGACTCGTAGGGGAAAGGACGTGGCATAAATAGTCGCACTGGTGTCCTTGCCCCCTCTTCCTTATTTTTGAGGACCAACGGTCGAGGCTTGTTTTCCTCTCGTGATGAGTCGACCGTTGGAGAAAGCTTGATTAGGAGTGGATTTCTCTCTATTCTTCTGATTTGGAAGATGTGTCAGTTAATCCTTCCTTTTTATTATCTTATTTTATTAAGCGTGAAAGGAGGGGAAATTAAATATGCAGATGAATGATATGCATGCAAGTAGACAATTGTTGAATAAAGGAAAATTTCATTTATCCGTTAGAAGGTGTACATTCCCTTATTCCATATTACGAAGCAACTTTTGGCAAAAACGGAAAAGCCTAAAGAAACCCACAGGCGGGTCTTGATCTCTATGTAATTCTCTTTTGGCTTCCCGGACGTGACGAGCGAGTGCTTCGCTTTGCTTCTGGACTGCCTGGCTCATATCTTCGCTGTACTTTTGAGCCTCCTTGATCTTCGCCTCTTGATGGACGACCAAGGCTTGTAGTTCATCGAGTTTTGCAATGGCTCGGTTCTTATCTTGTAGTACTTGGTCGTACTGAGCTAGCCCGTCTCTTTCTTTACAACATAGCTCAGTGAGACTTCCATTGAGTCTCCGATTGGCCTCCCGCTCTTGGCGTATTTCTGACCGAGTCTTGGTGAGTTCTTGCAACAACTCCTTGATCGTCTGAGCCTGTTTTGCTGATTCGGCCTCAAGGCGTGCTGTCTTGGCAGTTATCTCCTGAAGTTGGCTATCTGATCTGCTTCTGGCAGTTTTGGATGCTCGGATAGCTTGCTCATTAGAGTCAGCACACTGGTCCTTGAGGCGCTCTATTTCATGATCCTTTTTCTTGCATTGCCTTTGTAGACCATCAATGGTGAGGATAGATTCCTGCTCTCTCTCTTCAAGGGCCCTCATCTGGGCTCCCATGATTTCTATCCTCTGGGTCAAGACATCGACTTGAGCCTGCAGCTCTTCATTACTGGCGCTTGTAATGAGTGAGGTGGATGGTCGAGACATCCCTCTTCTTTTTCTCCACACCTCATAGTCACTGGAGATAGCCATTCGAGCTTTTCCTAACTCTCTATCTCCCATAAAGAAAGGTTTATCCCCTGCTTTTCTCACGGCTAGTGAGTTGGCGATTGTGCATGGGTCTCCGAAGAAACATAGTCCTCCGAGTTCCCCTCGAGAAATGGTAGTTTGGGTCCTCATGAGCTGCCTCATAGCTACTCTAGGTGAGTAGGCTATGCAACCCCTGAGTCCTATCAAGGGTACGTTCGGATAATCTCCACATCTGATTAGGACTGGACCGGGTCGGAACCAAGGGCAGACCCAGGATAAACTGTTGGCGTCCAAGCGTTCCAACTCGTCCTTCCATTCTGAAGTTAGGCGTCGTTGGAGAGGGATCTTGGAGAAGCTCCTTAAAGGATCGGGGAACATCCCCATGTGACTAGAGGCGTAAAAATGTGTAATGCCCCACACAAAGAGTAGTGAAGAGCAACAACGAAGTGTTTTTCCTTGCTTCTGGTGGTAGGAATCCACCAAGAGCAAGGTGTCGGCAAGAATTGCAGGCAAGGGACTTTTCGAGTGCACGTCCCAGGCGAAGAAGGCGTCCATGACGGCTTGATCCACTGTCTCGAGGTGGAAGGGAAACAAGATTGTTCCGAATATTATTAAGGCCAGGGTTTTGTTGAAAGTGACCCATTATGTCCTTTCAGCCAAATCGGACAGGTGGTCTTCTAACATTGAGACTTTCCAACCCTGGATGTTCCCTTTTCCTATCAGGGTAGTCTGCTGGAACGGTAGTTGAATGATGGCAGCAACTTGTGCTGCAGGAGTATATGCCCTGTGGCGTATATGGACCCCGGCTGATTTGGGCCATTTTAGCATGATTTTGTACTCCTCTAAGGTGGGCACCATATCAAACTGCAGAAATTCGAAGCAGCGCACACTGGAGTTCCAGAAATGAACTAATACCCTGACGAAAACTTGGTCGACACAGATCTTTAGCAGGTCGAGAATCCGTCCATAGGATTTTTCAAAGTCGGAGCGGACCTCTAGTGGCATTACCGCGCAAAGCCGTTCCAATTTTTCAGCATGGTATCAGGGAATGTCCACCTTCTTCAATTGTCTACTAGTCCCCTCCATTTTCTAAAACCAAAATGCATGTTTTATGAAAATGATGCTTATTGAAAGAATGCGAGTGTTTATTTTTATTTATCATGTTTTGTATGATGTATATTTTTTTGAAAAATAAACTACCTATATGGGGGTAATTTTTTTTTAACCAGGTCCCATTTATGGTTTTGGAATCGGATTTTTATTTTTTGTTTTATTTTTATTTTTATTTTTATTTTATAGCCTTTTATCTCTTCTGTCGGATTGCGTGGCTACTTAGCTTACAAAGAACCTGAAACCAAGCTAGCTAAAAGGTAGACTGTCCGAGATAAAAAAAAATGGCTTTATGCGAAAGAATAGTTAGCGTCCCTTATCTCTTCTGTCGGACTGCGTGGCTACTTAGCTTACAAAGAACCTGAAACCAGGCTAGCTAAAAGGCAGACTGTCCGAGATAAGAGTGTTTATTGCAAAAGGATTTTTTTTGTGATTTTTGTGATTTTTTCTGTTGTTTGGTTATGCTATGCAACAGAAAAATGCAACAAACAGATGCACATACAATTCGGACATCCACGAACAGGCGAGAAGTTGTTTTAATCACGAGGTATGGTTTTCTTGCAGAAAAGTGCATTGGCGAGGGTAGGTTCTAACTGTTCTCACCGAGGTTTAAGGCCCCCAAGGTGCCCCCATTATAGGGTCCCCACTCTCCAGCCTTCCGACCATGCTTAGCACTAAGGCCATAGTCAGTCTTTGTGCCAAAAGAGGAAGGTTATCACCTTGAGTGGTGGTTTCCGATCACACTGGTGGGCACAAGGCCATCACTACAGCGAACCGTACCTGCCACCCAGTCCCTATGGATTTCTCACTTGCCCCCGGGTATAGAGGGAACTGTTGTGTGCAAGGGTTTGTGTACAGTTTGTATTTCAAACAATTGCATAAGTATAAACAGACAACAGTTATTAAAGCCAAGCATTAAAACATGTTATAATACAAGGTAGGGTAAAAACGTCATTTTCTTGGTTTATGTATTTTTAGCTGGCCCATCACTAAATGGGATCAACTCTCTAGGCTTCCCCAGTGGAGTCGCCATCTATCACCGCCGTCAAAACGAGGCGGTCGGAGCGACGCGATGGTTCCGACTTTCCATTTTTCGCATTTTTATTGGTGTGGTTACAACGCCTTTAGGTTGTCCGATAACCGGGCTGAACCTAGGGGCGAGGTTTATGAAAGGGCGTTCTTAGATTGTCCGATAACCGGGCTAAACCAAGAACTAGTTTTTGAAGGGTTCTTCTGGAGTCGCCATCGACGCTTTTACCGGAAACATTAGAACCAACTTTGGTCATTAGAACCAGAGTTGGGTAAGGAAGTTAGTTACGTGTAAGGGAAGTGTTAGTTCCCTTACGACACCCCTTTCGGGTTCCCTATGATGGGCTAGCTACTTTGGATAAATAAATAAACCGGTGAAAAATACGCTTTTACCCTTTATTTTGCGGAATTTTAAAATTATGACTACATGGCCCTAGTTTCTATTACATAATTAAAATTAAAGTGGTAAAATAGAGAGAGAGAATATAGAAACCTCCGAAGCAAGCTTTCTATTAATTCTTTGCAATTAGGGTGCTTTTTGGCAGCCCTTCACTCTTTACAGCGCCGAAATCACTCAAAAACGCTATAAAATACTCTAGAAAGCTCTCAAAAACTCCGGAAATGCTTCGGAGGGGTTCTAGAAAGAGAATTTGATGAAATGTCTAGAGATAGAATGGAAGAACTGTGGGAAATGAGGGGAATGGCGCTCCTATTTATAGGGATTCGCGCCTGTCAGGTTGAGACGGGCTGTCTCGCCTTGCAGGAATGGCGAGACGGCCGTCTTGCCAAACGAGACGACGGTCTCGCCATTTGCACAAGGCGAGACGGCGGTCTCGAATCCGAGACGGCTATCTCGACCTTAAAAAGCGAAAATCCTTATTTTTGGGCCAAAAATCCCTCTTATCCTAGTATGGGGCCTAATAGTCTCTCCTAGTGGCTTCTTAGACTTCATCCATCTTCGAATAGAAGGTCTTCTGGTCTTTATTATGAGGTCGGGCAAGATTAGGGGTCTACAACTACAGACTCAAAATCATAAAAACAGAGTTATTACATAATATTACAAGTTTTCAAATCTTTAAGTCCTTTGTTCTTGAATCATCATCAAAATCTACAAGCTTCATATCCATGTATGTTCAACATTCATATCCTTGTATATTTCAACACTTCTTTTTTTGTTGATTTCCCCTTTTTTTGAGGTGACCCACTTAGGGATTTTATTGATTTCCTAAAAGTAGGACTTTTATTTGATTTTGTCTTTTTTCGCGATTTATCTCTTTTTTTGCGATTTGAAATTTGGCTTCTTCGGGATAATGCATGTGCCTTTTTACTTTTTAGTTTCTTCGGGATAATGAAATTTGAAATTTGGCTTCTTCGGGATAATGCACTTCCTGTTTTTCAATCACAAACATGGAGCTAGTCTCCTTATATGCATGAATTTTGTTTTTGTTATTTACTTAGAGAGTTTTTATTTTTTATTTTGACAGAGTCGTATTGTGCAACTATTTGTGTGTGAATGCCCTAAATGCAGTCTATTATTTTATGAGATGCATCTAGAAAAGTGACTGGTATTCTCCTATTGTGATTTATGATCATGCTGATGGGCTCCTCTTTTATTCATATTTTTGTAGCCCTAACTTTTGCCTAGACCTCCTTTATGGGGTTTTCGATCTAGCGGGTTGCCTTGATTTTTACCTAGGATATCTTAGCGGGCTTTTTCCTTTTTAACGAGTGCCTTATCTTTTGCCTAGATCGCCCTTTGCAGGTTTTCAATCTAGCAGGCTGCCCTATCTTTTGCCTAAGAATCTCCTAGCAGGCATTATTCCCTTTTTTTATTTTCATTTTTCTTTTTAAATACTTCCTTGTTTGATATGCATGATATGATCTTGACAAACGACTTTGCACATATTTATGATTCATCAACAAAGAGGCATTTCCATAATTTGGTCAAGAGAAAGGAAATGAAAGAGAATTTTATTAACATGTATAAATAGAGGTTTATTATTTTTGTAGAAGGATTACAAATGGAATTTAGAAGAATGGCAGGCCAAGGTTGGCTAAATTGTGTGGGCTACAACAATCATGTCTATGATATCTGCCCCCCTGGTTCTCGTAGTTGCTTCTGTTGAGATGTTTGAGCCTAGAATGAAGACTATGCAAGGTTGTCTGCTTCTGGAAGAATGTTGTCTTAGCCGCCTTCTGATTTTTTACTAAGGCAACCATTGCTCTTTTTGTTTCTTCTCTCCCTTTTTGAAGCCTCTAAATTTTTCCTAGGACGTATCCTAGTGAGGCGAGTGGACCCTAACTTTTGCCCAAGATGCCCTTGACGGGTTTTCATCCTGGCAGGCATGAGCAATGTGCTTCAAGCATAATACTTCTTCACCGTATTGGGGTTGACTGGGTGTCAAAGTTCTTTTCAGTACATGTCGGTGAGGATAAGAATTCCTCCCGAGGAAGCTCGTTTAGCCGCAAAGGGTCTTTCACAATTTGCTGCCCATTTTCCCATTTTGTCCTTTTGGGTCGAAATCAACTTATTTACCATTAAATCTCCCTCATAGTAAATATGGGGGCACTAGTGCAAAAAGAGGCTTTTACGTCAGGTATTTAAGGCTTTTTACGTCGTATTTAAGACTGACATTAAAATGGGAGACGTAAATTTACGTCGGGCTAAGACGTAAATTTACGTCTGACCCTTTAGCCCGACGTAAATTTACGTCAGTTATCAAGACCCGACGTAATTTTGCGTTGCATATACCACTAAACAGACGTAAAAACTTTCAGAAATTAAAAAAAAAACAGCAAATTTACGTCACGTATTGGTATATGCGACGTAAATTTGCTATTTTTTTTTAAATTGGGTTGATTCTGTTTTACAACTAAAACCTGCAAATATATATTACAACCAGACAGTTCAGAGGTTCAATTTTCTTTAGCTAGTAAATTAAAAATATAATATTATATAATTCAAACTACATAATAAAACAATATAATACAAACATACAAACTAAAAAATCTATTACAAACTAAAAGTTAATACAAACTAAGCTACCTAAACTACATAATACACACAATATAATATGAACAAGAACTTAAAAAATTATGTACTAGAATTGTTGAACGAAAAACCTTGCCCATTATTCTCTAATTTGTATGATATCATATTCTGGCAATGGAGATGGATCTTGAAATACCTGAAACATTAATTTGACTCTTGTAAACATGCAACACACATAAAGTTAAATAAACTTAACTAATGCTGAAAACAATTACCTCCATCCAAGAATCAGTTATACCCGCACAAACTATGGCTTTCATCCAATACATAACATAGTAACCACATTCAAATGAGTCTGTTTGCTTATTACACTGAAATGATGAATAAAATATGTTATTTTCAAAATTTAAATACAAACAATAATTATGGTATTCACTTATTATAATAAGTTTCTAATCTTAGGATAAATGAACTGCAAAGTCTTTGTTCGGGTTTTCCACTTAGAACATTAGTTATAGACACGATTTTAAATGAAAAAAGCCATATATTATTCAATACCTTTTCCATTTTCACTACCAAATTTCAAAAATTCATCAACTCCCTTTTCTTACTCTTCACTAATATGACGTGCATTCATCCAACTTCGATTCATATTATGTTATAAAGTTTCGTCACTCCTAGAGATTCAAAATTTATATTTAAAAATAAATTAATATACAAACAATAAAACACGTATATGGAGTGTGTAAACCGAAAATGCACTCAAACAAACTAATGACATTCCAATAACAATCCAGTGGAGACATTCATACAATGACGTGATTGAGATCCCCAAAAACAATCACGGATTCAATTTGAACATATATCAGGAGACATAGAACACTAACCTCGAGTAAACACGAAAACGATTTCAAACTCGAATCCAATCGGAGAGAAATGTCAAATTCGTAAAATGAGACACAATGTTGATGTTCTTCACTGCCCAAATGATCGAAAATGGTGTGGAAAGGTAGCTATCGTCATCATTCTCATTGTCGTTCTAAAAATCCCTTGCGGCGCGAGATGTAGGAGTGGGTATGGAAGAGAATAAAAAGAACTTTTTACGTCACACACCCTAGTACGTGACGTAAAAAGCCTCTTTTACGTCGCGTGGGGGGTGCGCGACGTAAAAAGTGCTTTTTACGTCACGCACCCCCATGTGACGTAAAAAGTGATATTTTTTACGTCGCGCACCCCCCACGTGACGTAAAAAGTATCACTTTTTACGTCGCGCACCCCCCATGTGACGTAAAAAGTGATACTTTTTACGTCGTGCACCCCCCCACGTGACGTAAAAAGTATCATTTTTTATGTCGCGCACACCCCACGTGACTTAAAAAGCTCTCTTTTACGTCGCGTTGTACCAGGTGCGACGTAAAAGAGGTTTTTAACATCACCTCCTACAATATGCGACGTAAAAGTTTCACCTCTTATTTACAAAATTGCCACCGCGTTTTATTTACGTCGAATATTTTGAAATGCGACGATAATTGGGTGACGTAAAATGTCATTTTTGCATTAGTGGGGTTAACCTTTTTATTGTAAGTTATTTATTTATTGATTTATTTTTATTTTATTTTATTTTTAATCCTCTTTTGATAGGATTTGTTTATGACGTGTGGTGTTCAACCGTTTTTCTTCGATTAGATTCGAGTGATTGTATCAGCCTTGAACCCACTCAACTTTTGTCAATTCTGCTTCCATGATAACTTGTAGGGAAAGTATTTCAACCTCTATTGGTAGTACGGACTCCATGCATATACAGGGAAAATGGAGTGGCTTCTGCGGAGGATCATACGGAACTTTGATAGCCATGAAGGTCAAAAGGCGATATTTCATGCCAATCTTTGCAGGTTTTGACCATCTTCTAGGTGACCTTCTTGACGTTCTAATTGGTTGCCTCTACTGCACCCTTCATCTTAGGTTGGTAAGGAGAGGACTTATGATGTTGGATTCTCATGTCTTGGCATGTCATGGTAAGACCATGCACATGTGTCCATATACTCCCTTAGTTTTTGTGCTAACCTGTCCTCGACGTTATCAATGATTTGGGTATCAATACTTATTTCTTTTTCTCTTGCCTCCAAATCGATGGTCTTGATTTCTTCTCGGTAGGGCTACATGTATTGAGCTAGCTTTATTAGCAACCTTTGCATGTCCAGGGAGATAGTACCCTTCTCACTGTCTAACCCGATCTATTCGCCTTCGGCTTTCGGATCCCCAGAGAGTCATCCATCACAGACATGATTGTTTTTATTTACGGTTCTGTTTAGGCTTAGATTTTATCATCATTTATTTTGAAATAATAATGAGAGAGAAAAGAATGAAAAAGAATATTTTATGCAAATGCCTCATTTTATTGATAAAAAGGAAATGTGTACAAAGCCATTTTAATAGAGGATCTCGCAGCTACGGGTAGGGACCGCGAGAGATATGCAGGAAACTTAAAAACATGAAGAGCCCTAGTCAGCTAGCCTCTCTATCCCTCCTCATTGCTCTAGTGGCAATAAATGCTTGATATCCACGTCGGAAGCGTTGAAGGTGATCCACCCAACATTCAATAAATCTTGAACTTTATGCTTCAAGTTCAAGCAATCTTCCACAAAATGTTCAGGAGCACTCGAGTGGTAATCACAATTTTCGTTCAGCTTATACCACTTGGGGTAAGGTGGACTCGTCTTCTTTGGGGGGATACATACTAGGAGCTTGGCTTCTAACAGCTTCGGCAGCAGACTCCCATAGGAGGTTGGAATGGGGGTGAACTCCTTTCTTTACTTTCGTGGCTGCCTATCTTGTTGCGCAAAGGTAGAAGGAGTAGTAAGGTTGATGACATTCACGCTTCTCTTCTCCTTCTTGCTAAGAATGATGCATTGGGAGTGGGAGGTTGAATGGTCCTTCCGCTCTTTAGTCCTTGCCCCACCCTTTTGAAAGTGATGAAGATCTTATTGAATTACTTTGGCAAATATCTTGTTGATTTGATGAAGTCAAAAATGAAGTCAAAGGCTACTTTGTGGCACTCAACGGTCACTTAGATAAAAGGGTAGTGGGATTAGTGAGTTTGCATCTCTGCTTAGGTATAATCATTTTTATCTCTCTGCTGCAAGAGGTTTCTTCATTTAAAAGATTTTGCAAATGCCTCTAAAAAATGTTTAAACGTTTAAAAACAAAGTATTTTGATAAAAGGTTTTTTAATTAGCTATTTTAACTAATAGCATATAAGCTTTATCAACTAAAATGTTCTTAACACTTTTGTAACAGGTTTTTAACTGATATGTTTTCAAAATAATCAATTGTTTTCATTAGAAGGATTTTTTAAAACCTTCTGCCAGTATTTTAACTGATATAGAATTGATATAATCGATTAAAATGACTTAGAATATTTTGAAAAGTGTTATGGCAGAATTTTAATCGATACAAACTCGAAATAATTGATTGAAATAACTTGAAGTGTTTTGAAAGTTGTTCTGTCAGTATTTTAATCGATACAAATGCGAAATAATCGATTAAAACAACTAAGAGGTTTTTCCATAATGTTTTAATCGATTAAAACAAAGTTGCTATCAGTTAAAATAACTTAGAAAGTTTTTTGAAATCTTTTGGCAGAATTATAATCGATTAAAGTGCGTTTCAATCGATTAAAATAACTAAGTGAACTTTTTTCAAAGTATTTTAATCAATTAAAACAAATTGTTATCAGTTAAAATCACTTAGAAAAGTTTATAAGAATGTTTTGCAGTATTTTAATCTATTGAAAGACGAAACAATCGATTAAAATAGTTTGGAAGATTTTTTACAAAGAGTTTTATTTGATATAAACGGTGTCGTATCGGTTAAAACAAGTCTCGGAAAATAATCAAGAACTTTTTAACAGATTAAAAGAAGTTTTAACAGATTAAAACAAGACTTTTAACAGATTAAAAGATTATTTTAACAGATTAAAAGATTATTTTAATAGATTAAATAAACCGACGAGTTTTGAAAATCTTCTATATAAACAGAGTTGCTTGAAATTTTTATAAGATCATCTTTTAGTAATCAATCAAGCAATCACAAGTGCTACTTTCAAGAGAGAATCGCGCTAGTTTTGTGAAGTTCATAGAAGTTATTTCTTGAGGCAAAATTTGCATTCTTTTGGAGAAGAAACTCATACTGCAGAGCTGCATAAATCTGGTTTAAGTGTTCTAAGTTTCTTCTATTTGTTTCTTTACTTTCTTTACTGTATTGTGGGTGCCTGGAATTGTGGGCACTGGTTTCTGTAGCTGGAATTTGGCTGCACGGTTGGTCAAGAACTGGAATTTGGTTCTTGGTGAAGGTTTAGGTGCAGGGACTGAAATTTTGGTTCTTGTGGTAGATTGAGTGTGAGATTAAAGTTGTAATCTGTAAAACATTCAATCTAATGGAACCCAGCTGGAATTTGGCTGAAACTGGACGTAGCCCTAGGATTGGGTGAACCAGTATAAATCTTGGTTGTATCTTTCTAAACCTTTCTCTCTTTTAATTCTGTCACTGCTTTTATTTTGATTGCTTGTTGTGTGTGATTGAAGAACTGGTCAGAAATCTTAATCTTTGAAATAGATAATCTGTAAATTGCGAAAATCTTTCAAAGATCAATTCACCCCCCCCCCTCTTGATCTCAGCCTACATTTCTAACAATTGGTATCAGAGCAAGGTTCTTGAGAATTATTCAAGTTTTTCGATCTAAATGGCTGGAAATAAATTTTCTGAGGGTGCTTGTATTAATAGACCTCCACTGTTTTGTGGTACAGATTACTCTTTTTGGAAGATTAAGATGAAGATCTTTATTGAATCTGTTGGTATAAATGTTTGGAATATCATTGAACAAGGAACTTATGTTTTTAACAAAGATTGGTCTAGCTTAAATGATTTTGAAAAGAAACTAATCCAAGATGATTGTATTGCTAAGAATATCATCATATCTGCACTTAACAGAAATGATTTTTTCAGGATAGCACATTGTCAAACTACTGCACAAATGTGGAAAACCCTTGAAATGACCTATGAAGAAACAACAGAGATATGCTTAATGGTCAATTCGGATTCTCCAATAACCAGTGTAAGTTTTGACTCAACAACTACTATAAATTATAGTTCATTACAAGATGCTTTTTATGAAATGCATGCAGTAGCTAAGAGATTAGAAATTGAAAACAAAAGATTAAAAATCATGAATAGTTTATTAGAAAACAAGATCACTGTTCTTGAAAAGAAAATAGTTGATGAAGAAACCAAGAATGAAAATTTGGAAATAGGTAATAACTCTGATTGCATATGTAATGATAAAGATTGTAAAAATTGTCCTGAGTTACAAGAGAAATTAACATATTTAATAAAAACTGCATCTAAACTTGCACAAGGAAAAACTAGTCTTGATATGATACTTGATTCTCAAAAATTGGTTATTGATCGTGGTGGTATAGGTTTTACACCTCCTATGGGAAAGAAAACTAGAGCACTTAAAAACTATTTTGCATATAGTAAATCTGTTTCGTCTCCATTTATTAAATGTTTTTACTGCATGAAAAAAGGTCATTCTGTGAAATATTGTAGAATTAAGAAATATGATATTCCTAAAGGTAGAATGAAGTGGATACCCAAAAAATTTATTTCAAATAACATGATTGGACCCAGTAATTAAAAAGGGGTACCAGAAATATGTTAGAATCG